>CM043356.1:50944435-51259435 GCA_023718395.1 Leucaspius delineatus | reverse complement strand
AAGTAACAAATGAAAACAAAAGCACATGGCATGAACACAAGGGAAACGTGGGGATCACATGACACATGACAACAAATAGCCCAACCAAAAACCAGCCTTACAATAATGGTCACTGGATAGATTTGTGGCTTTGACTGTCAGCTAAATTGACTGATTTATGAGGTAAATCCTCAGTGTGTGAGTGACTAGCTCTGACGGCTATCATCGGCCAGTCGCATGGCTGTAATTCAGTCCCAATCCCAATCCCCTAGAGTGCAGTGCTCTCAGAATGAACATTAGCTTATGACAGCTATCCTGATCGTGGCTCTTCCAGTTTTGCCGTGACCCATGTTACAATTTCACTACTTGTCAGGTCCTCTCTCCCCTTTTTAACGTTGCAGTGAAGCATATTCTCGAGAATGGGAAAAAGACGTCCTTTGGGCTTTCTCTGACTGCTGGTGATTTTCCCTTCCAGTGATGGATCTGACCGAGATAAATGGGTAACACTTTATTTTGATGGTCCCTCGGTTGACTATAAGTAACTTTGCAACTACATGTCAACTAACTCCCAGTATTAGTAAACTCTCTGCCTAATATCTGCTAACTCTTTATTGTGATGCTCCCCAACAGACATTCTACTGACTATAAGTAACTTTGCAACTACATGTCAACTTATTATAACTCTCTACTAGTACTTTACTAATACTCTAAAGGTGATAATACACAGGGCAACTTTTTGAGCAATGTTGCTGAGAAATGTTACCATCTCTAATGAGAGTAAGCAGACATGTAAGTGCAACTATACTTATAGTCAACAGAATGTGTTAAAGGGACGGTGGACCATCAAAATAAAGGGAAACCGATAAATGTTACATAATTGTGCCTTGGCAAATGAGTGTTTGAATAGTGGAAGGGCGCTCTGGAGGGAATTGGACGGGTAATATCTTGGCTTTTTTAGCGAGTGGCTGACAGACAGACTGTGACGTTTGCAGTCTGTTGTTCACGTGGCGCCCAGCCACAATCGAATCCAAGACAGAAGCACGTTCTCCTCCTCTCAGACCCACAGGTTCAGAAAAACAGTCCCCAAATCACAGCAATTCCCTCTGGGACCAAATCTCGCCGCGCAGGAGCCGAAGAACAATGAGCAATCTCTGTGAACAAGGCACTTCCTCTGAAAACAAGCGTCCGATAGCAGTAATGGGCAATTGTGACACCCCACCCATTTAGAGAACAAGGGTCGTGGTCAGAAAATGGTGATTTTTTTTCAGCATTTCATTTGAAAAGGTTACTGACTTTCAAGAAGACGTATTTTCCCACCACAGGAACAAAGGAACAGGGCCCTGATTGTAACTGCAATACATATTGGTGGACCACCGTACAGGGATTAGAGGTCAACAAGTATGCGTTTTCAGTTATAAAACAACAATTCCCAATGCTAACTCTTTAGTTTACAACTCTAAAAAGTAGCAATACTTTACCCTTTACCCAACATTATTCAAACTTTGTCATTAAGTTTGGAATTCATTCTGATACTGATATAATCTTTCTGTTTCAGAGAGTCTTACATTATATCACATATTAAAACAGCAAAAATGTTATCCATGACATATTTCTTCTTGGTTTTGTGCCAACCCTGTTACATCAGATTTGAATCATTCAGGGTTGAAACATTTCTTAATAATATAAATGTTGAATACGGTTGTGCTGCTTAAAGAGATAGTTCATCCAAAATTGAAAATCTCAGTTGATGGGCCCCATTGACTTCAATACTATGGATATCAATATCAACTGTTTGGTTTATACTGACATTCTTCAAAAATATCTTCTTTTGTGTTCAGTAGAAGAAAGAAATTCATACAGGTTAGGACAAACTTGAGGGTGAGTAAATTACAGAATCTTTTTTTTTTTTTTTTTTTTTTTTTTATGCAAGGAGTGAAATTACAGTGAGAACAGTGTATGTATATACAGTGGAAACAGTGAAACATCAAATTGGATCTCAACAGAACAACAGTTGAATTGTTTAAATTTCTGAATAGAAATGTATGTTTGTGTACATATGCTCTATATAGCTAATGACCTATTAGCATTAATAACATTAACAATATAAAAAAAACTATTCAAGGCAAATAAAACAAAAACAAAATAATTAACAAAAGGAAAAAAAAAAAAAAAAAAAAAAAAAAAACACTGTCAGCATTCCGACTACTTATGATAGCGATAGTAACAATAATAAAGATGATAATATCAATAATTACTAACATTACTTCCACCAGCATCATAATATACAATAAATAACTGTGGCGAGCAGGACGAGGCCGAGGGCCGTGGGAGGACGGCGCGAGGCCGGTGGCGTAATTATGATGAGCTACACCTGTGAGACGCACCGGTCTCGCATCTCTCACGGAGGAGCGGAGGCATAAAGGAGGAGCGACGACAGTGAAGAGCGAGAGAGGACAGGCCTGTGTTTTAGTTGATGTTTTGTTTTTGGTTTGTGTTGCCAGCAGTCGTCCGTGAGGGGCTGCTGGCTTTTATTTTCATTTTTGTATTTGTGGATTTATTTATTAAAATATGTTGAATGTTCGCCGGTTCCCGCCTCCTTCTTCCCACAACATCATACCTCGTTACACTGGTGCCGAAACCCGGGAAGGAGGAGGAACGCGCTGTCAAAGAGCCCTTGCCGCTGTTGGGAATCCGCGGTGCCATCGAGCATGGCGGGCAGTTTCCGTCGCCATGGACGCTCGAGGCGGTGCGCTGGAGTGAGTTGCCGGGGGGACGGACGAGCTCGCTGCTGGCCGCCTGGGTGCTGGAGGGGCGGCTGCCGTCCGGTAGGGAGCGGAGGAGTCGTCGCCGTTCGCCGTGGGCCGGAGCCTGCTGCCATCCGCCATGACGGGGAGGAGCAGGGAACGGGGGACTCCTGCCGACTGCCCGAACCTGGAGGAGCCGTCGCCGTCCACCAGGCGGCGGAGGAGTGTCGTGCCGTCCACCGAGGTCTATCCAGCGTCACCGCCAGGCACCGCGGAGAAGATCGCCCAGCGGGTGGCGGGCCGGATGGCAGCGCGTTGTGGGAACCGGATCAAGTTTTTTTTTTTTTTTTTTTTGTTGTTGTTGTTTTTTTTCTCTCTCCCCTCTCTCGTCTCTGTCGCTCCTCATGCCTCCGTCTCCTGTACTCTCGCCTCGTCTGTCCATACCCCCGGGTACCGCAGCCGCCGTGATCGGTCCCCCCGGGGAGGGGGGGGGGGGGAGTAGGCGCAGCCTCGGTGGTACCCCCCGGCCTGCGAGGGGCGATGGGGGTATGTGGCGAGCAGGACGAGGCCGAGGGCCGTGGGAGGACGGCGCGAGGCCGGTGGCGTAATTATGATGAGCTACACCTGTGAGACGCACCGGTCTCGCATCTCTCACGGAGGAGCGGAGGCATAAAGGAGGAGCGACGACAGTGAAGAGCGAGAGAGGACAGGCCTGTGTTTTAGTTGATGTTTTGTTTTTGGTTTGTGTTGCCAGCAGTCGTCCGTGAGGGGCTGCTGGCTTTTATTTTCATTTTTGTATTTGTGGATTTATTTATTAAAATATGTTGAATGTTCGCCGGTTCCCGCCTCCTTCTTCCCGTACCAACAAACCTCGTTACAATAACTAAATGCAGTAGCAAATAATTACCGCTATTATCCAGTCGTGTTGTGTTTTGTCACGTCTCCGCCCTGCCACCCACAGCCTGTAGGATGTGCCCAGAACGTGCCGCCCATCAACAAGGGAAGATACCGCTGAGCCCAGAACACCCCAAGTACCCTGGCAACTCCCACCATCGCAGACAGGCCGCTATCACCAGATTGCCAACCCTGGCCTAGTTAATGTTACAGAATCTTAATGTTTGGGTGAACTATTTTAAGTTTTTAAAATAACTACTTTAAGTTTTTTTTCTTCTTCTTCTTTTTCTTTTGGAAACCATGATACTTGTTTTCTGAATTCTTTGATGAATAGAGTTCAAATAAAAGTTCAAAAGAACAACATTTATTTGAAATAGAAATTCAGTGAATCCTTTATGAAGAAAAGTGTTAATTTCTTTAAACAGAATTGTACTGAAAGAATAAATATCGAGTTCCAGTCATGAAACTTTGGAAGGCACAGACTTTGTTTTTAAAACACAAATTTTGTTTATCATGAAGTCGAACTGTGGCCTGTAAAACCTGTAAACACAATGGAAGTATAAATATAATCAAATGCTGGAGGAACCTGAAATATAAACTTACTTTTGTTTGATCTATGTGGTTCAAAACGTGGTGTGATGTCAGAAATATCAAACAACTATTGTTGGGGGGGGGGGTCGCATCATAATAGGGTTGAACAGAAAGCGAAGGTAAAAAAAAACAAAAATGCATCTGCAACTTTTTTTTTAGAAAAACCTCAAATAATTACTGTAAGTATACATTAATTTAATATGTAGGTAGACTATTTTTCACAACCCACTTTATATTTATAAGATCTGTTTTTCTATATAACCAATTAAAATGTAGATAACAGATATAAATGGTTACATGCAAACTGGAAGATATTTAGATGAAAAACATCACAATATTTTTTATTGAAAATTTACAGTACGCACTTAACCGAGTCCAATCTATCAAAAAATGTGACTATGTTGTGTACCCTGTTAAGTCATGAGGACACAAATGGGGTGCAAATGGCACCGTTTCCTGAGAATGACTCACAGAAAACAGACAAAAAGAGCTATTTGTGTGCGACATAAAATAGGATTATATTGTAAAATGGGATGTTCAAACCCATCAGGCGAGCGCTGCCACACGTGAGAGGTGAACACGTTTGGCAGTGGTTCCTCCTGTAGCTCCTGCCATGTGCTGAATACACAGACAACACGGGATGGTGCTATATGGGAGAAGCTGTCCTTCAAGATCTGGGTATTTTAGTTCGCAAGAGTGTGAGATTTGTATTCAAGTGCCGACCCCACCACCCTTTCACACACGTGAATGAGAGAATGAGATGCTGCTATCGTAAAAAAATTTAACTCATTTTTGAGGGCACATTATATGCACCCTCAGGGGCTGTTATTTAAAACATTATATTGCTGTCATTTTGGCTTCAGAGCATTTTCAATGCTCAATGTGAAGGATAACTATCAAATAATTAGGTATGTGTTCTCATTTCAATTTTTTTTTCTTCCCTTCCTGAAATTGCTTGTTCAGTTCAGTTAAGGGTTAGTTCAGGGTTAGTTCAGCCAAAAATGAAAATTTAATTAACTGAATTTTTATTTATTTTTTTCACTCACCCTCTTGTCATTTCAAACCCATAAGACTGTCATTCATCTTCGGAACACAAAGGAAGATATTTTTAATTTCTGTTTCTTCATTGAAAGTCTGTTTCACAAAAACCTTGAAAAGGTTCATAAATGTGCCATAGAAATAATGATTAATCAAATGGTTCAATTATGGGAAACAAAAGCTCCAAAACGTTTTGCTGTAATTAACTTTCAAAAGAGGGACAGAAATCTCCCAAGCTTCATTAAAAATATCTTATTTGAGTTCCCAAGATGAATTAAAGTCGTATGGGTTTGGAACCACATGGGCAAGCAATTAATGACAATTTTCATTTTTGGGTGAACTATCCCTAGATAGGTATATAATGATTTGGTTTCCCTCATTAATGATTATGTTCACCTGTGTCTTGTTTGGTTCCTCAGTTCACCATGTACATTTATATCCCAAGATTGGTTCTGCTCTTTGTCCGTTCTGGTCATTGTTAATTGTGATTCTGTGTTTGCGTTGATCTTGAGTTTGCTCGATCTTAGACTCTTTCTGTGTTTTTACTGTTATGCGGTAGGTGGCGCTATTACACATCTTCTGAAAGACTACAGAATCTCCTGGTCAAAACACAGGTGAAAAAGAAGCAGAAACAAGCGATTTCATATGAAATCATATGTATATGTAAAATAATGCGATGTTGGATATATAGACAGTGTGGTAGATTTTTCTCTATTTCGCACCTGACCTAAGTCTACCTGGGTCTCGTCTAAAATCAACGTCCCCGAATGTCTACAGTCGACATTAGTTTCTCTGGGTCTCGTCAGTCGACGTCCCTGTTCAATAATATTTATACTCTAGCGCGTCTACAGTCGACCTCGGCCGAGTCCCCTAACTCTAACTTTGTTCCCCCATCTAACTTGCTGTGCAGCAATAATAACCAGACAGACTTCAGCAAATGTCCTCTAAATGCTTTAATCACAGCCGGGAGAGTTCTCGAGCAATTCTCAGAGAATCTCCCAAGAAGAAGCACGACCGGAGGATCTCAGACAAATTTCAGAGAGAATCCCCCCAGCAAATGGAATACATCAGGTTTTATAGGATAAAGACAGACACAACAAATAAGATCAAGTCACGAACTCATGACTCAACTCACGTCACCTTCTATCAATGTGATTGGTTCAATTGGTAAAGCAAGCCCCCACCTTTTTACCCTCTGTTACTGGCATAAGCAAAAATATCATTGTAGCCTAAAGGGTTAAGAGCTCAGTTGATGACTCAGTATATCATGACATAATAGAGAAAGTATTTTTGATTTTGTCATGGTCAGCACTTGAGAACACAAACAGACAAAGCAGGGCTCCAGACTGCGACCAAATGGTCGCATTTTGCGACCAAAATTTGAGAGTGTGCGACTGAATTTTACACCCAGTCGCACATGTGCGACCAGTAATTTATTTTTTTATTTTTTCACGTTAAACGTGGAAGGGGCGCGTCAATGAATCTGGAATGTGTGGCAGGCCAATGAGTGTGAGAAGAAAAGGGAATGGCCACTGTAACTGGCTAATGTGTGGAGGGGGAGGGTCCTAGAGATAATCGAGCGCGCGTAAACGTCCGTGGGAAGGAGACGGAGACAAATATCCATGTCACGGACAGACAAAGTCGGATGATGATGATTCAGAGTCAGAGGTTTGTAAGGTGATAAAGGCCTGAACCCACTATTTTCGGGAAGACTGGCTACGAGAATTCAGCTGGTTGGGGTACTGTAAGGAGATGAACTCCATGAGCTACGAATGTGGCAGTCGCTACCCCAGAACTGCGGGGAAAACGAAGTTTGCAGACAGTGCAGGCACTTCGCAGTTTAAACACTCAATCTCAGCCTCAAGCATAGAGTATGCCGTGACATGTTAATAAATAAAAACAAAATGAAAGTGGAAAAAACTGCGCTATTCAGCACTCATTCTGCTTCACAGACCGTTTAATAGTTCGAACCAATAATAGACAGCGCAGAGCTTCTCTCGCCAGTCGCGGGCCGATCGCGATCACGCGAAACAGTTACATCGTGGAGATCCCGTGAAGAAATCCATTGAGTTTGCGACAGAATTAATAACATTGCTGCGAGATCCAGTGAGAAACATTCAGATTTGACGCAGAATTATCTGTTATAAACCATATCAGATCAAACAGCGCTGACGTGGAAACCAGGAGAAACATGTGCAATGCGCGAACAAGTTATAGAAGGCTTTAGGTCCACAGATCAGCAACATTCACCTTGGATTTACTGTAGTAACACTAACTGTAACTATGGTATACTGTGGTTATAACAGTAGCCTACACATATTTTTCCAGCACTTCAAAACTATATTATCATATTTAAATGTTATTTTTAATGTGTTGACCAAAACATTTTTTGTTCATCCTTTAAAGATTGTACCTATTTATAAAACTAAAAGTTTCAAGAAGTAGGAAAACTCACACTTATTTAAAAAAAAAAAGATAAAGATTAAATTACTATTGTAAACATAGCTGCAGAGGACGCTTACTGGCTATTTTCACTCCCTAATATCTATTTTGTCACTCATTTTGCTTTTGAATTAATATTAAGACATTATGAATGATAATAATTAAAGTTAACTTTATCTATACACCTCAAATTAAGCTCAGTGCTTTGTCATCCCACAGTGCTACCAAATACTTTCTGTAGAACTTAGTGCCGCTGCCCTCAAATGTTAGTCTGGTGCCCTGTGAACTTAAAATAAAACTGCACATTGTAATTTCTGTACGTTAAGGCTATTTATTATCAAAGCATTTGTCAGTAATACAGTTATTTTGGGGGAAAATGTGAATAATTGCATTGCAAGGTGATTTAAGGTGTGCCCCTAAATTTTCTGCTTGCGCTCCTAAAATTTTAAGTCAGGGGCTACAGCGCTCCTAATAAAAAAAGTTAGTCTGGAGCCCTGCAAAGAACAGAACGTCTTAGAACATTGTGTTTCAACGTGTTAGATCTAAAAGGGGAAGTCAGGTTTAGATGTTAAAATTGTTAGAATCATGGATAATTTAAAATATATAGTTTATTATCTTATCTATTAAAAATCCATCACAACAGCATCAATGGATCCAGTCTAGACGTGTGATTCTTCTCATTTATACCCCGTCTGCCACATGCAGATCTTGTGCTGTGTTGCAGGACGTTTGAAAAGTCACAATCACGTCTTTATTCTGGGAGAGCTGGCTGTCATTCTGCTGGAGAGAGGACACACGTGACATGATAGACATTGTTTGTTCACACACAGCTGAGACGTCCACACCTAAAGTCGAGATTTACATTAATTCAGTGTGTAAGCTCAAGGAAAAGAGAGCTTGCACACTAGGTCAATGAAAAAAATCTCACAAAGAGGTCAAAAAGTGCTCAATGGAAAGGACTGACCTTTAATTAAGCTTTTTCTCTTTTTTATCAGCTGATTTAAAGACTTAAATATAGACATGGTCAAACTGTCTAGAGTAAACTGTGCTTGAGCTGTCTGGATCTGACATGTCGAGTGAAGTACTTGATTCATCTGAGAGGAGGAAATAAGCAGTCTGTTCTTCAAGAGAGACTGTCTTTCCACATCTGTATATCAATGAGTACAGCGCACGCTCTTTTTGATTCAATTGAAAGTGAAAAAATGTGAGGACACTTTTAAAGCACTCTAAGGTATTGTAAGGTATACTTCAGACTGGAAATGATGTTGGTACGGTTCACGTTTCACATTACCATGCAGTACGAGCTTCAATACTTCATTTGCTATTGGAGTCTGGCACTATAAACGGAAAGCGCATGTCTGTGCCTGAAGACTCAACAATAATCAAGAGTTTTAAAGTCACAGACTCCAAGACATTATGTTAGTGTAGTTCACAACTCGTTTTACTTCTGCAATCTAATACTTTTCCAAGTGAAGCAGAGTATCAAAAGTGAAAAAAGTGAGTGGAACTTAATTCTATCCATCGGAAATTGATTGGATCACGAGTGAGTTGAATGGAGCTGAAAAGGAAAGTAATTACAGATATTGAACTAGGTATTACATTTTGATTTTCCTTTGTCTTTGAATTAACATGCATGGATGAATTGTGCATTATAAGAGAAACGAGTATTAAAAATCATCACATTTTAATTGAAACATTGTGCCTGATATCTTTTGCTCATTAAGAAACCACAATTAGATCATAATAACCTAGCAAATTACAGACCCATTTCAAATCTTCCATTTATGTCTAAAATACTAGAAAAAGTTGTGTCCGCTCAACTGGGCTCTTTCTTGCAAGAAAATTATATCTATGAAAAGTTTCAGTCTGGATTCAGACCGCATCATAGCACTGAAACTGCGCTCGTTAAAATTACAAATGATTTACTCTTAGCTTCTGACCAAGGCTGTATCTCAATACTAGTTTTACTCAATCTTAGCGCTGCGTTCAACACTATAGATCACACAATACTCTTAGATCGACTACAAAACTACACTGGCGTTCATGGACAAGCATTAAGCTGGTTTAGATCATACTTATCTGACCGCTACCATTTTGTCTGTTTAAATGGGGAAAAGTCGAAGATAACGTCAGTAAACTATGGAGTGCCGCAAGGATCTGTGTTAGGCCCTCTGCTATTCTCAATATATATGCTACCACTTGGTAAAATTATAAGAAAACATGGAATTAATTTCCACTGTTATGCTGATGACACTCAATTATATATTTCATCACGACCAGATGAAAACAATAAATTATCTAAATTAACAGAGTGTATTAAAGATATAAAATACTGGATGACATGTAATTTTCTGCTATTAAATTCAGATAAAATGGAGGTATTACTAATTAGTCCAAAAAACTGCCCACAAAACCTCTTACAATACAACTTTAATTTAGAAGGGTGTCCTGTTACTTTATCCTCTACAGTAAAAGACCTGGGTGTTATATGAGACCGCAACTTGTCTTTTGAAAATCATATTTCATATGTTACAAGAACAGCCTTTTTCCACCTTAGAAACATTGCTAAGCTACGTAACATGCTATCAGTTTCTGATGCAGAAAAGTTAGTTCATGCATTCATGACCTCGAGACTAGATTACTGTAATGCTTTATTAGCTGGTTGTCCTGCATCCTCAATAAACAAGCTCCAGTTAGTCCAAAATGCAGCTGCTAGAGTTCTTACTAGGTCAAGAAAATATGATCATATAACACCAATTCTATCATCACTACATTGGTTACCTATAAAGTTCCGTATCAAATACAAAGTATTGCTACTGACTTATAAAGCCCTAAATGGTATAGCTCCTGGGTATTTAACGGAACTTCTATCGCCCTACAATCCACCGCGCTCTTTAAGATCACTAAATTCGAGGCTTCTGGTCATTCCTAGGATATCTAAGTCCACTAAAGGAAGGAGGGCGTTTTCACATTTAGCTCCTAAACACTAGAATGGCCTTCCTGATATTGTTTGAGGATCAGACTCGCTGTCCCAGTTTAAAAATAGATTAAAGACGCATCTCTTTAGCCAAGCGTTCGCATAATACTTACCTTTTATACTACAGTTGAATCATATCGAATGCATTAATATTATGAACAGCAGCTATGCTAATTATTTCCCATCTGCTTTTCTGTTGTTATCTCGGGACGCTAGTAGTAAATAATTGAATTGAAATAATAAATAAATAAATAATGGAATTGAGTTCGTCAATTCCAGTTTGTATCCAGCCTCTCATGGAAACTTCAGATGCCCCAACACCTGTGAACAGACGACTCGACGCCTGTGAAGAGATGACTCAACACTGGCGATATATTATGCCCTAAATTAATACATGATTAACTAACTGTATTTTTCTATGTACATTTCTGAAATGCACTTTCTGTCAAGCTGCTTTGAGACTATATGTATTGTGAAAAGCGCTATACAAATAAATTTGAATTGAATTGAATTGTGTGCTCCATAGCCAAAAGAAAGTCATAGGTTCGGAACAACATGTTCATTTTTAGATGAATGTTTTTCCAAATGACCTAAATTTTTTGCCTATTTATTCAAGGGTACAGAGCAAAAATTATATCAACAGTTCACACGCCAATGTTTGTTTAAAAAAGGTAATTGATGCAATCAAATGGTTAATTTGTAACACCAAAATACTGTCTTTCCTTTAGTACTATCTTAGTTTAATATAGATGGCACGCTGGTAATTAAATTAGCAAAATCTCCTTTCCAAACATCTACAAAAATCAGTGCACACACTCATTCTCTGATATTAACAGCGGTGAATACAGCAGTGATCCAGTGCATGGGGAAAGGGTTTGATGTCCAACATGTAATCGCATTGTCTCCATTGTTGTGTTTTTGCTTTCAGGCTGGTCTGAAATTGAAAGGGAGAGAGAAGGGAAAATGGCTTAAAGATGTGTGATCTATTCACATATGTGTGTGAACACTCATCCACCTCGTGTCTGCCTATGGTTACATCTTTAAACAGAAACAGCATTTGGCTGCTTAACCTGCATCAGGAAAGCAATCATTTGAGCTTCAGCCACAGGGCAGAAAATGACTCTATAACACAGAGAAGACCACAGGCGAGAAGTAGAGGGGATTTAAAGGGTCATGAGACCCTAAAACTGAGTCGGCATGAAGCAGAAGTTGGTCTTGTCTCCCCTACTGTGACATCCAAGTGAAATCATCAGAGAAAAAAGTTCACGTAGTGTAACAGCGCAGCGCTTCTGTGTTGTACGTCACACGTAGGCTCACTACTGGTCATGTGTGTGATGTGTGTGATGCGTGTGACGTACAACACAGAAGCGCTGCGCTGTTTTACTACGTGAACTCACTCGAGGCCCAGAGAGAAGGAAATGAATAGTGGAATAAAGTCGTTTTTTTTTTCGCACATAAAGTATTCTCGTCGCTTGATAAACTTAAGATTGAGCCACTGGAGTCACTTGGACTATATTAACGATGTGTTTAATAACTTCTCTGGGCCAGCAAGTTCCAATCCCTTAGAAGTCTATGGAGGAGTGATCAGCTCTCAGATTTCATCAAAAATATCTTAATTTGTGTACCGATGATGAACGAAGGTCTTGTGCGGTTGGAACAACATGAGGGAGAGTAATTACTGACAGAATTTTCATTTTTAGGTGAAATATCCCTTTAACACTCTTCAGCAACAAAATCAAACAATGAAACACAAATGTGATGTTCAGTTAAAGTCATTTCTTCTTATTATTAGTATGGTCACATTGGATCATCGAAGGCCAGCAGCAAAGACAACTGGTTAATAAAGTGAGATTGAATACATAAAGTATACGTGTGTAATTTAAAACATTTCATTATTGCAGGTTTTGAAAAATATTCTGACT
This sequence comes from Leucaspius delineatus, assembly GCA_023718395.1. Classification (NCBI taxonomy): domain Eukaryota; kingdom Metazoa; phylum Chordata; class Actinopteri; order Cypriniformes; family Leuciscidae; genus Leucaspius; species Leucaspius delineatus. The sequence continues at coordinate 51,246,848 of CM043356.1, read as the reverse complement.
TTGCATTTCAGTTTGTATTCATTTTGAGGAATACTGAATCTGTTTTTGTGATGAGTAAATGCCAGCTCACAATTAATACTAATCCAGTGCTAATAGGGCTTTAGTCTAAAACTATCATGTTTACATTCAGCGCACACACCACCAGACTCACGATTTCTGTCAACATGGAGACAGGAGAGCTGTCAGTCATTAAATGGGAAAACAAAGTAACTTGCATTACTTATTTGAAAAAGTAACTCAGATATTTTGTGGTAAATTTAAATGTAATGTGTTGCTTTACTAGTTACTTGGAAAAAGTTAAATCTGATTACTTAAGTCACGCTACTTGTAATACGTTACCATCAACACTGCTCCTGTCGTTCCAAACCTGTATGCATTTCTTTTATTCTGTGGAACATGAAAGATGTTCTGAAGAATGTTGATAAATAAAACATTGAGACATTTCTTTAAAAAAAAAAATCCAATTGTGTTGCACAGAAGAAAGGAAGTAATAAAGGTTTGGATCGACATGAGGGTGAGTAAATAATGGCAGAATTTCATTTTTGAGTCAACCATCTGTTTAAACCAGTTAAAAAAGCAAACCAGTTAGGGATTATCATTGTTATACTTTTAGTTTTAGAAGAGAGCAATCATTATCTTTATCATTAAGGGGAAATCAATGCAATGTCACTGTTGTCTTATAGGGCTGCTTTGGAGCTGAAATTGAAGTTGTTTAATTAGTGATGAATTTTGCAACATTGACTGTTATTTTCCTGTTCATTACTGCGAAAGCTGCTTTGAAACAATCTGCATTGTGATAATTGTAAATAAATGTGACCCGAAACACAAAATACATAAAGTCTGAAAGCCTTGACATTTGTGAAAGCATCTCGAAGCCACGCCGCCGACCATCTGCCGGTGACAGGTTTGGTGTGTGAATGCCAGAGCCGCTGAACTGCTGTGCTGTAAAGACTGAGAAGCCTTCTGACAGCATATTGTGACACAGTGAGAGACGTGACACAGAGAGCAGGGGACAAACACAGCCAGAGCAGGGCGCCACCTCCTGGTGGACTGAAACACTGCAGGACAGGCCTCAGTGAAGGATGCCGAAACACTGAGACGGATTATTTCAAGACAAATATTGCCAATCATTAAAATGCTCAGTTTAGATTCAATAAAGCAGCACACAACTGATTTTTTTTTGTTGTTGCAAGGATCAAACAGATATCTCAGTGTGAATAAACATTATTGATCTGATCTCTTTTTATTTTAAATATATTTACACGTAATCTCTTCTCATGACTCACTCTTGAGTCTGATGTCTTCTCATGACTCACTGCAGCTGGGGAGGTAAAAGCACGAAACATCATGATCTTTCCCCTGAATTACAGTCAGGATGAGTCAACACAGCCAAATTTAGAGCCAGTCTGCAGATATCGGTCAGTTGGAGTTGACGGATTTCTGAAACTGCAATATATGGCTCCGTCCCAAATATTATATGTCAATGCTTTTTTCTTGCATTCTTTAAATGTCTTGCATTCCCCTGGGGAAAGGCAAAAGTTTTGTGAGGGAATGCAAAGTTTTCGCGAGCGAAGGCAAAGTTTCTTGGGGGGAATGCAGAAATTCTTTTAAAAAGAGAACGCAAAAGCATTAAAGGCACACTATGCAAGATTTGTACCTTAATACAACAGCTTCGAAGTCATTTCGATGGTAAACGAACTCGTAGTTGGGCGAATCATCCTGATAGCGACTTGCTTTACGGCACAACGACACATACGTCAACAACATATGAAGCGGCCTCTGTGGAAGACACTAGCACACATTTCAGACGTGAATCATGGCAGAGTCGACGAAGAAAACGAAGAAAGCGCGGTCGGAAGAGTCAAGGAAAAGAAAACGAGAAATGTATTTAAATACAAGTACTCCACAGCGACTCTAGGGGTCACTGTTTGACAAAAACGGAAACGGCATAGTGTGCCTTTAAATCGATTTTTTTCCTTCCACAGTCCCATCCAGTCGGAAAAGATTAAACATGTTTCACATTTTGAGCCGATTTTGGAACACAATTTCAGAACTATTGTTTTCATTTGTCCAACATCTCCTAGAAACAAGGCACATTTTTGCGTGAGTTTGTTGTGGTAGTGTCAGATCCTCAGTGCGATGGACGTTTTTTCCTCTGTAACATTTGACAAAGTTGGCAAGTCTATGTTTCCTAGTGTTTTTGCAATCTGTTCAGTTTTTAAAGGTTGAGTAGTGTATTTCAGACTTAATTGGACTTCAGTACCATGGAGCGCAACCACCTACACTCAACAGAGAGACAGCACTGAAGATCATGTCATTTATTGAAGGCAAGGCAGCACTAGCCAAAGAAAAAGAGCTATTGAGGCACATTTTAGCTTAAAGTGAAATGATGGTGGACTATTGTATGTGTCTCTATTTTACAAGTCATCGTCTGACTGACACATGGGCTTTTTAAGAATGAGATATAAGGGTGAAAACTGCTCTGTCGGATCATCTTTCCACAGCAGATACTGTAAGTATTTCTGTCAGGGCTTTTGCTTTCATCATGATAGGGAGAAACAGGCTGTGTTTTTCTTGGTCAAATGTTATCTGTTCTGACATCTTTGAAGACATTTCACCCTTTTTTTTAATTTTTCCAATGAGAACCAATACATTCTGCCATAAAAATCAGTTCAGGGCAGCCCATGTTATTTTGAAGAATATTGAAACATGATATAAAGTCTCATCCGTCAATCTTTAAGGATATACTGTACAAAGAAATGCATGTGCAAATATGCAGCTTTACAGCATTAACATACTGCATCTATTAGCAGTATTTCAACAATTTACAAGTGAATTTCATAAAACCTGTCAAGAACACTCTTGGATCATATTTCAGCCCAAAAAGAAACAAAATACATACATTATTTTCTGCCTTTTTCTGGCATTGTGACAATATTTTCATGATAATAGCATATTTGCTTATAAAAAAGTAATAATAATAATAATTCTCAGTATAACGTGGAAAGAAAAACAGCAATATATTTATTACAATAATATAATATAATATAATATAATATAATGTAATATAATATAATATAATATAATATAATATAATATAATATAATATAATATAATATAATACATCATGGAGGCATTTGTTGACTTAAATATTAGATTTTTTTTTTTGTTTTTAAGTTAAAAAAAGACAGTAACATGAATAAGCTGTCATTGGTATGACGCAGAAGCTCTGTTCCTAACATATCTTGGTCAATGTCTATGTTAAAGAGCATGTAATGCATCGGAGTTGTGTGTTTGCAGTGTTCAGTGTTGTGTGAAGTTAGCATTTAGCTTCAGGTTAATACAAAGACACACAAAACAATCTCTAGTCTGAGAATCATGTTCTATTCTGATATTCTTTGTTCTAAATATAGGCACAACATGACAAGTTTCAGGTGTCGAGTGATATTTCTGTTCTCACGAAGCCTCAAAATCACAGTCAAATAGAGCAAATCTGATGTTTCAAACACAGCTAACTGAAGCGGGATTTTGGACCAATGAGGTTTCACTGTGGGCGGGGCCAACAAGATGTTTTGTCATACTCTGCTGCAGGATTTACGTTCACACATACAGTGATATCATCAGCTCATCGAGTGGCAGTATATTTGGTCATTCCTACTCTGTGCTCAATTGATAATTAATCATTTCTTTTAGAAGGGTATATGTATATTGTAAATGTTATTTATATATAGGCTATAATTGCATAACGCATAATTAGTCATTTAAACAAGATTATTGTTTGCATGAACCAAACTCACTCAATTCGTCTAAACAATGACTGCCAGTTTTCCCTTTCAATAGGTAATATGTAGTACCTTTAAGGTACCAATCTGTGTACCTTTTCTGAGAGTGTACAAAACAGTGAAATCGCTCCTTTCCTCTCTCACACAACACAAATCACATGTGCTCTAATGCCTTTACTCCTAGTTGTAGTTTGTTAATTGTAATTTGCATAAAACTAAACCCTCCCGGACACGCCCACATCACATCATGTTGCCTGATGCCCGCTTGATTTTGGAAATCACCAATTCTCATTGAAAATGAGTGACTACTGTAAATCACTATATGTGTGAACACCCGTTAACATGGAAGAGATCGCTTGACACTGCTGTACTAAATGACTCAGTTATTTCTACAAGGCTACTCAGATAATTATTTTTCAATAAGGAAAAGTAATTGAGAAGTCAAAGTAGAAAATGACAAGTGTAAAACTACATACAGATCATTAAATCGTCACACTCAGATGGTACTCTCTCTCTGCCCTCAGAACTCATGTCTGTGATACATGTCTGGATCGTAGTATTTGGTGACCACCACACGGTTAGCAAACTTGCGTCCCGTCAGCGCTTGCATGGCCTTCTGGCATTCAGCAGCAGAGACGTACTCCACGAAAATCTGCAACAGAGAGAAACTACCGCTATAAGACAAGCCTTGGAGTATAAATAAGTGTTGAGAAGTATCAAAACAGCATTACTGAGATACTATTATAGTTTTCGTTAATATTTTGAATTGCCAATTCAGTGATAATCACAAAGCTAACTGCATTAGCACATGCATGAGTGCGTTTGTTTGCTAGCAGGGATTCGCGCTAGTTTTAATCATTTAGCTTCACTAATTTTGTTTTAAAAAATATTATTTTTTAACGCACTCAAATGAAATAAGTTTACAGTACTAATTATTACTAAAGTACAAATATTTAATATTTATATAAATGGCAATTTAAGACAATCAGTTTCCTGAGTTAATCAATTTCATGGTATTATAACGGTAACATACTATAAATAAAATTACAGTAAAGAACTGTAAATTAACAGCTGGTCTTGTTTTGCTGCTTTCGCAGTTGTGCTTTGCTTTTACAGTACAATTGTAGTTGCTGATTTATGGTACTTTTGTTAATTTACAATCTTACTGGCAACCAAAATTGCCAGTAAGTTACTGTGAGTTTTACAGTGATTTTAAGTGTAGTATTTATTTTCATATTTTTAATGTTAAGTTATTTTAAGTTTTTAGTTTGTAATGTTAAGTAATTTTGTTTTTGTCTTTTTATTCGTTTTTTGTTGATGTTTGAATGTCTATTTTGTTTTATGTTTTATTTTATTTGATTTAAGATTTAGCTTTAATTATTTTAGTACATCAAGTTCAAATAAACGAAAATGAGAAATGTTGCCGTGGCAACTACCCTAAAGTAAATACGTTTTTAATATTTTGTGTTATTTCAGTTAATGCTTATTTTATTTCAAGTAAGAAAATGTTTTTTGGTTTTAGTTTTACTTAATAATAATCCTGTATTAAGAATAACTACAATGATGCAAACAGAGGCTATGCAGCCTAAATTAAAATATTAAAAATATTAAATATAAAAAAAAAACTATAATTAGAATTCACTCAAAATTTACATTTTGTCACCATTTATTAATCTTCATGCTGTTCCAAAGCTATATGTATTTTTTTCTTTCTTTGATAAATATCCAATATGTGCTCTTTTATAAAATAACAAGGTAAGTAAATAATGGCAGAATTTTAATTCACTGTAGAGCTGAACTATTCCTCGAATCCTATTAAAATCCGACCATGGTAAAGGTTTGGTTGGGGAATATTGATTATGTGAATGGACAGATAGTTTTCAGGTTATTTCCTACTCTTGAAGGCGCTCATCACCTTCCCACAGCCTGGCACCTCCACACCATCCACCGGCCTCGGGATCTCGATAGAGCGCACAGTGCCGTACTTGCAGCACTCCTCACGGATGTCCTCCAGGATCTCCTCATAGTCCTCGTCGTCCAGCAGCTCCTCCGGCATGACCATGTTCAGCAGACACAACACCTCGGTGGGCAGGCCGGAGTTCTGCACCCGCTGCAGTCCCGGGACCTGGAGCGTAACTGGCGTCTCTACGACAGCAGTCTGCATGCAGAGAAGACGTGATGCGAGACTGCACCTCTGACGCAACTGAGAGCTTGAAGTTGGCCATATATAGTACTGTGCAAAAGTCTTAGGCATGGTAATTTGAGATTTGAGTATGCACAAGGAGTCTGACAACAGCCAGTATGATCTGATCTCACCATCATCGAGTCCGTCTGTGATTACATGAAGAAACAGAAGAAACTGAGACAGACTAAATCCAGAAGAACTGCGGGAACGTTTCCAAGATGCTTGAAGAAACCTTCCTGCAAAGCTACCTGAAAAACTATGCGCAAGTGTACCTGGACAAAAGCCGTTTTAAACGCAAAGGGTCGTTACACCATATATTGATTTTAATTAGTTAATAGAAGTTAAATCATAAATATAAATTTGTGATTTTATTTTTGAAAGCATTCTCACTTTACAGCATTTTAACACAAGTGCCAGTACTTTTCCTAGTACTGTAGGTTTGCTGATAGGTTTCTTCAAGCGTCTCGGAGACGTTCCCGCAGTTATTCTGGATTTAGTCTGTCTCAGTTTCTTCTGTTTCTTCATGTAATCACAGACGGACTCGATGATGGTGAGATCAGATCCTACCGGCTGTTGTCAGACTCCTTGTGCATACACAAATCTCACTGGATTATTACAATTAATGGCAAAAAGAATGTTTGGAAATGTAAACTGATATTTCCTACTGACACACTACAGCAAAAGATATAAATAACAGACTTAAAACCATTTTTTTTTGGGGGGGGGGGGGGGGGGGGGGGTATTAACATGCCTAAGACTTTTGCACAGTACTGTAGGTAAACAGCTTCATTGTTCTTGTCAATAATGATCAGCTGTTATGGCAAAATAATAAGACATTCATGAACTGCTGTGTTGAAGTGTTGAGGGCTTGAACTTACAGGATTGGCATTCTTGGCGCCCACACTTGCCCTCTGGACGATGAGCTTTTTATCGCCGAGCTGCATGCCATGTAATCCAGCTACTGCCTGAACAAAACACAACCGCTATCTGAGTCAATCTCACAAAGATATTTACAGGACATTTTTCACACATCATTGACCATCCTTAACATAATAGTCTTAGGGTACGTTTACACGACAACGATATGCTTAAAACTGAGAAGTTTTTACTTTGAGTTCTCCACTTTGAGTTCTCCACATACGTCGCTCTGTATATTTCTATGGCATTTCTGTCCAGGAGTAATTAACTTTTGAAGTGGATTTACTTAATGTAAAGTTAACGAAAGTTATCATGAGGACTGTAATGTTTAAAGCAGATGACTTAACAAACGTCAGTCGACCGGGAAGATTTTAAAACGAGCCGTTCATTAATAAACACGCAAAATTCTCTGTGAAAATACAGACCGGAAGTCAAAAGACAAAGAAAGCAGCGCTGAAAAGGGGTGGGGCTACATAAGGTCTATAGACTGAACACGTTATACGCATGTGCGTGACGTCATCGTCTTCAGAGATTCACGTTTTTGTTGTTTACACGGAGACCGTTCTCAAAAACGTGCACTTTGAAACCCGTTTTCAAAACTTTGCGTTTTCAGGGACTCAAAACTCTGCTGTCGTGTAAACGAACGGCCAAAACACATAAAAAGTTTTATGTTTTTAGTTGAAAATGGTTTCGTGTAAACAGTAAACTGTAAAACAAAATAAAAAAGTTAATAATAAAATGTATATACTGTATATATACACAGATGAGCCAAAACATTACGACAACCTGCCTAATATGATGTTGGTCTTCCGCATGCTGACAACAGTCACGCTGTGCCTATACTTAGAACAAAGAATATCAGAATAGATTGCTGACAACAGCCCCAACCTGTCGAAGCATGGACTCTAAGAGATCACTGAAGGTGTCCTGTGGTTTCTGGCACCAAGACATTAGCAGCAGATCCTTCAATTCCTGTAGGTTGTGAGGTGGAGCCACAGTGGATCGAACTTGTTGGTACAGTAAATCTCACAGATGCCCAAATGGATTGAGATCTGGAGAATTTGGAGTCCAGGGCAACACCTTGAACTCTTCATCATGTTCCTCAAACCATTCCTGAACAATGTGTGGCAGGGTGCCTTATCCTGCTTAAGGAGCTGCCACTTCCACCAGGGAACACCATTGTCATGAATGCTCGCGTGCCCATTGTAGGCACTTTCGGCGATGGACAGGGGTCATCATAGGCACTCTGATTGGTCTGTAGCTACTCTGCCCTATACACAGCAGATGCACTGTGTGTTGTGGCACATCCTCCCATAACCATCATTCAAATTGTCTGTGACTTCTGGTGCCACAGTAGATCTTCTGTTGGCTCAGATCAGACAGAATAGCATTCGTTTTTATTGTGCATCAATGAGCCTCGGGCGCCCAACACTAAGTCGACGATTTGTGGTTTGTCTCTCTTCGGACCACTGTTGGTAAATTCACACCACTTCTTACTGAGAGCAACACACAAGCCTTGCCGTTTCAGAAATACTCTGACTCAATCGCCTTGCCATAACAATTTGGCCCTTGTCAAAGTCACTCACATCTTTATTCCTGCCCATGTCTCCTGTATCCAACATGTTGATTACAAGAACTGATTATTTGCTTACCATCTAATCTACCCAGACCTTAATATGTGGCCTTGGAGATGATCAACGATATTCGCTTCACTTGTGTTTGGTCATAATGTTTTGGCTCATCGGTGTAGAGTCCTTGATATGTAATAAGCAAATAATTAGATAAATATATCTTTATATGTATGTCTTTGACATTTGGGATGAAATATAACCCGTATATGTCCTTGACATGTTTTATGAGATTCATTTTGACTTTTCAATAATATATGTGCATTAACCAATAATGATCCATGTAAACTAAGAGGATGTGTTCCTTTGATACTTAAACCTGAATTGACTGACCTGGTCAGTCGCGCTGACATCCACATATTCACAGAAAGCATAGCCTTTGGACAGTGATGTGGCACTGTCTTTCACAAGGTTGAAGGCTTTGAGAGGACCGAATGATGTCAGGAGCTCTTTAACCTGCACAACAGTCGAGGACGCACAGGTATGTGAACACAATAGCAGCAGAAAGCTCAAATCCTACCCAATCCTGTCCAGTGAACCCATGATGGGGGTGTACAAGATGGCAGGTCCAATAGAGCGCAACAGTGGCTTCTGGGAGTTAAAATCTCATTCACTGTCTCCAAAGAGAAATAGAGATTTTTTTAAACAATAATGGATAAAACTGCATAAGCTCATGATTACATGATTCAAAATGTTGAACTTCATTCCCTCATAAAGACGTTATTTATAGTCTTATACTTTTGTATAGTCACTTTTAGGTTTTAAAGTCCCCCTGTGCTGAAAATCCAGCTTTTAATGTTGTTTATATGTCTGTGTGGTGTTTTTAATATGCTTAAAGACAAATCATGTGTCAATTCATAAGTCTATTTTTCATAAGAGTATTTTCTCCTTAAAACTGCAGTGAATCAAAGACAGTCTCAAAAACACGGTTTGAAATCGCTGGTGTTTCTGACGTCACAAACTACCTTGTAACCAATCAGATCAACGTGTGATCGTCAACGAGTGGATCTCTGAGCTGGTGTGAGTGAGTGGAGGCGGGGTTCATTTGCATATTCATAGAACCACATATACTAAATGAGGCAAGGGTGTAGAGTTACATTCAAGCTATTTTAAGGCATGAAGAAATTTTAAATATGTAATTTTGGTGACCAAAGATGAGTTTTAAGGGATAAAAATATTGACTACAGGGAGACTGAAATGAAAAGAAAATATACTTCTGAAACCAAGGCCACTGAAAAGGTCAGCTGTTGCGCTCTATTCCTGCAGTACATCGACACACCATGACACATGTTGAACACAAGAAAACATCATTATCTTGATTTTCCCTTCTTTTTATGAATGCAGAAGGGGGCGATTCTAGTGGTCTTCACTCCAACCCTTCTCAATACTACAATTATTATTATGATTTGTGCTATACGTTTATTCAATGTAACTACAGTTGTGTTTCTGAGTCTTAAGGGGCGGTTACTCTACACTTTTTGTTCCACTGGCAAATGTGGAACACAAGAAACTAATTCATGTGAAGGTTTTGATGAAGCTTGAGGAACTCGAATTTGTCACATGAAGACGTGTGACCAATAGAAGAATGACCCGTCACAGGATTTAAAAAATGTAAAAAGAGTCATATGACGACGTCATATGTCGTCCATTGCAGTGTCCGAAGAATTTCACATGCTCAAAGCCTAGTGTAAGCGCCCCTTCAAACTGCCCCCTCCTGGTTTAGACTATGACAAAGCGCAATTTCTTAAAGCAGTCACATACAAAAGTGCCACTATTATGCTATTTTAAAGGTTCCTAATTTTGTTTCGGAGGTCAGGTTTACATGCATCCAAGGTAGAAAAAATAAAAATAAATAATAATTGTATTCTCATAATATATATTGCTGCATCACCTCTTTTTTCACAGTGTCTGATATTGTAATTGGTTTACACTGCTCTAATTGGTCAGATGGTCCAGTCTGTTGTGATTGGTCTGCTCTGATTGGTCAGATGGCACAGTCTGTTGTGATTGGTCTACTCTGCTCTGATTGGTCAGATGGCCCAGTCTGTTGTGATTGGTCTACTTTGCTCTGATTGGTCAGATGGCCCAGTCTGTTGTGATTGGTCTACTCTGCTCTGATTGGTCAGATGACCCAGTCTGTTGTGATTGGTCTACTCTGCTCTGATTGGTCAGATGGCACAGTCTGTTGTGATTGGTCTACTCTGCTCTGATTGGTCAGATGGCACAGTCTGTTGTGATTGGTCTACTCTGCTCTGATTGGTCAGATGGCCCAGTCTGTTGTGATTGGTCTACTCTGCTCTGATTGGTCAGATGACCCAGTCTGTTGTGATTGGTCTACGTCTACTCTGCTCTGATTGGTCAGATGGCCCAGTCTGTTGTGATTGATATACTCTGCTCTGATTGGTCAGATGGCACAGTCTGTTGTGATTGGTCTACTCTGCTCTGATTGGTCAGATGGTCCAGTCTGTTGTGATTGGTCTACTCTGCTCTGATTGGTCAGATGGCCCAGTCTGTTGTGATTGGTCTACTCTGCTCTGATTGGTCAGATGGTCCAGTCTGTTGTGATTGGTCTACTCTGCTTTGATTGGTCAGATGGCCCAGTCTGTTGTGATTGGTCTACTCTGCTCTGATTGGTCAGATGGCCCAGTCTGTTGTGATTGGTCTACTCTGCTCTGATTGGTCAGATGGCCCAGTCTGCTGTGATTGGTCTACTCTGCTCTGATTGGTCAGATGGCCCAGTCTGTTGTGATTGGTCTACTCTGCTCTGTTTGGTCAGATGGCCCAGTCTGTTGTGATTGGTCTACTCTGCTCTGATTGGTCAGATGGCCCAGTCTGTTGTGATTGGTCTACTCTGCTCTGATTGGTCAGATGGCCCAGTCTGCTGTGATTGGTCTACTCTGCTCTGATTGGTCAGATGGCCCAGTCTGTTGTGATTGGTCTACTCTGCTCTGATTGGTCAGATGGCCCAGTCTGTTGTGACTGGTCTACTCTGCTCTGATTGGTCAGATGGCCCAGTCTGCTGTGATTGGTCTACTCTGCTCTGATTGGTCAGATGGCCCAGTCTGTTGTGATTGGTCTACTCTGCTCTGTTTGGTCAGATGGCCCAGTCTGTTGTGATTGGTCTACTCTGCTTACGCTTACAGCATGTGTCGGAAACTAAACGACCATTAGCATATCTGAATTTCAGCTTCAGATCTTCCTCAGCACTTGATAAACAGTGGCTATGTTGACATGCACAACTTTTGTTTCAATCGGACTGAATTCATTCCAATTGCTAAATCTGAATGTAGTGTTTACATGAACGCTAAACGTGATTGGGTTAATGTGCGCATTTATATGTCACAAGCTTCAAATCGGAATAGATTTTTTGACATGCGCACAGAATATACAGAGTTTCAAGCTGTTTGTGCATAGGCCTACTAACTTATATATATTTATCACGCAGTAAAAATGCCCAAAACCAGTCGAAAGGAGAGTTTTAGAATGATGGAACACTCATTTATATGACACTTTATTCAACAGGAACAAGAGCTTGTTCAGCGCGTCACACGTCATTATGCTATTTCAGTGTCATTGCACATGCGCAGTCCTTTCAGTTTCGGTTTTCAATCCGATCAAGTGTTTACATGTCCTCTCGATCGGATCAGAAAAGTAATAAACCACCCCTTTCAATCCGATCGAAATTTCAGTCGAATCGAGCTAAATCGGATCGATTAAGGTGTTTACATTTTAGTTTATATTTTTAGTTTACGGACTTTTCAGTCCGATTGAGCCGTCAATCAGATTTTTTGGTTGCATGTAAACGTGGCCTGTGATATGAACAGTAAAAATGGCGTCAAATTTACCGTATCAATTTGAGCGCGAGTAATTATCCTTTGGAAGTGCATGAAAAGTGGTTTTGCTTTTGCAGCGCAGAAAATCGTCAACATGAACCAAACTCTAACTCCAGACGTAATGCAGGTTCGAGCAGGAATTAAGCCTGGAATTACTGACGACATGTTTCAGGCGGTTCAGATTCAGTTCTTTCTTTTGGAAGACAATAATAAAAAGCATAATAGGGACACTTTAAAATAATGTAAAAAAGGTGCATAAAGAAAGGTCCTTTCTTTGCATGCAATGATAAAAACATTGTTTAACAATCAAAGTTTCTGAAAAATCATTCAGACCAGTCAAAATGAGCCCTACGGTAGACATGAACTGGTCTAACATCAATGTGAGTCACTTCCCCGTTTGTTTTATATGCACATTGCAGAGAGCTGAATTTGCTTCAACCGTTCCAAACATTTCACATTCACAGCCCTCCAAAAGCCCAACCCAGTTACCCAAAGACCCTTTAGTGATGTTCGCGCTCCGAGAGAGTGAAGGAAGAGAGAGGACAGCGAGGGGAGGGTCCCTGCTGACAGGAGGTGAATCCGTGTGAGGAACTGAATGTCTTACTTGCCTTGTGTTACATGTTGGCATGGCAGCAGTAGATCAGAACTACTGAACAAATTATGAGCGCAGACTTAACGATCTTACGGGCCCCTAGCTGGGGGACAAAGTGGGGGAACAAAAAATGAAAGAGCTGTGAGTTTCAAAGCAGTAACAGCGACTGCAAGAAAGAAAATATACGAGAATATGAATGAAATAAATACCAGGGTACATTCAGCTCCAATTGATTAAATTAGTTAGTTAGCTAAAATCCAATTAGATCAATGAGGTGCACCATTACCCAAACCCCCTCGGTTGTGTCTGCAATAGAAACAACAAACTTCTGCAAGCGCACTTATGAAAATATGGTGTGTGACTTCTATCTTTACTCCATCTTCACCTGCACATATAACTGCAAATTTGCTGTAATTACGGGGTCCTATCAAAAATCTAATCAGCTATATTCACACTGCAGCTGAATGTGGACTAGATCCCTCTCATGTGACACAAAATATATGTGGACATATTCAGTTACAATTTTGTTTGCATCAGTGTGAACAGTCAAGTCGGAATTCATGTGATTATTTCAATTTTAACTAATACATCACTTGGACATAATCATAGCATATTATAAGTTAAATATTAAATTTGTGGAGGCACTTATTGTACCGTATTTATTTATTATATTCTTATTTTGTGAGCATTTTTCAGCATTGTCAGCCATTAAAATGCATGTAAAAAAGGTGACATTTGGCACACTGGTTGAGGAACACTGGAATATTCCTTGCACTACCAATTGCTCTTTTCATGGGTCAGAAGATTGGGTCAAATTATCAAACACATCAATGACTATGACACATAGCCGCAGTTTTTGGAAGATATTGACATGAAACCTATTTATAATTGCAAACAGAGTTTACAGGGTTGTTTGTTGTTTACAGACAACAAAACAATGTTATTTTACAATATTATAGTATTTATTAATTTTTTGAATTAGCTTTTACTTTTATATTTTCAGGTTTAATTTTAGTTAAGTTTTAATTTATTTTATTCTGTGTTTTTGTCATTTTTAAAATGTATTAATTTAATTCCAGTTTCCACTTCAGTAATTTTAGGATTTTAAGTTGCCATGGCAGTTGCCTTTCTAATTTTCGTTTAAGTTTTTAATGTAAGTTTTCGGTTAAGTTTTATATATTAATATTTATATATTATTCAGTTAACCACATTTAATAGTTAAATTTTTAGTTTTAGTTAACAAAAACAACATGGGCCAAAGTGAATGAAGGTTGGCCAAAAATCATTATAACCTTGGAATAATTTGGCCTATGATATATATATATATATATATATATATAGTATTTAAATATAGTCTGCAATTTGGAATGAATTTGAGCAGAAAATTAAAAAATGGGCACATTTGCTTGCAGTGTGAACGTAGCCTAAATATCAACATGTATCCATTTCACTCTTTCAATGTGGTTTTAACATTTAAAAATGAAAAAATGATCTACCAGTTAGATTAAAAGTGTCATGGCTGATGATGTTACACTAGGGGGATTTCAGCTACAGACTTTCTGTATGTCAATAAAGTAATATGTACTATTTCCACACATGTATATATTCTGACAAACACAATTTTGAATGGGCAATAAGAACATGGGATACTCTTTGCTAGTGTACACAACCAACTGACCTTAGGTCCTAATAACTGATTAATTGATGGAGAAGCAAGTTTAAGTGTACCTGATCATCATTGAGATAATTTGGTAGACCTCCAATGAAGAGTTTATGAGGGGAGTCCGGTACAACTGTGGAAACAACACCTGAAAACAAGGACAACAGGATTTTAATGCCCTGGAAAATGCAACATAAAAAAATGGTTGTGTTTAAGTCAGTTTCTATATCTTCAAAATATGAATTCAAAACTCAACCCTTTTTGCGGCCTACTGACAATTGCTGTCATTGGCATTGACATTGGTTGACAATGGCATATTTTTTTGGTGTGTCAGAAAAACAGGTAATCCCAACACAAACTGACACCATTAGTTGAGCCAATGTTGTTATGTCTAATCCATAAAAAGAAATCCATTGCAGTTCTGTTTGATGTTGCCAGTGGTGCATAAATTGCAGACTTTGGGCCAGATTTAATAACAGCTTGCGTCAGGGCAGCGCAAACCCTCTTTCCCCTTTAAAAAACCACTGTCATGATTTACCAAAGACAGGCAGAGAGAAATTAGCTATGAAAAGGCGTGAACAATTATTTTTGTTGCTGACCCATTTCCTGCTCTTGGTAGATTGCTTTGGTCGTAATGGAATTAAGCTTCTGCGTCTGTGTACTTTAATTAGTGCATTGACAGTAGACCATCTTTAGAAATTTACAGCCCCGTCGATGCTTATATGGGATTGCAGTCTCACGCTAATTTGCCCTGTTTAGTAAATCTGGCGCTTTATTTTGAAAAAGCCCTGTAGAAAGTTGTACAATGTTTAATAGTCTGCTGATCTAAAACACATGAAAAGGTAAAACATGGCAAAAGTCTTGACCTGGAACATGAAAAGCGGGCTGCTCAGAGATACCGGGAAGAGGGCGGTAGTCATGTGGACGTCTGATCTTCAGCGACTGTCCTTGAAAGATAATGCCATCAAATGCCATGGCCTGAGTGGTTTCATCCACTGATCGAAACTGGGGAAGATAGACAGTCTGATTAAGTCAGGAATAGCTCAGAGTAGCCCAGTTTCATTAAATGTGTTAAATCCTGTGTTCACACTTCACACTGGTTCACACTGGTTCGGTTCTCTTGGTTCTGAAATTCATAATAAAAAATAAAAAAAAAGCAAGATGCCCTTTTGAAATATGTGAGATGTATGGTTTCTTTGAATGGCAAGGGTAAAACAAACATTTTAATTATTGTGACAGATGTGAAGGAGAGGATAATTTATAAATGCGTCAGGATTTACACATATACATATACAAAAATCCAGTGTTAAATTAACACTGCTCAGTGTTCATTCATATGGGTCCACACTACAGGGTTAAAATGCACTGAAACAGTGTTGGAGTTAATGAGATAATTAAGTGATTAATTGAGTGACGATTGAACATTAATGATGAACACCTGCTGTCAACAAGCAGAATCACTGAGGAAAAGGAAACAACAAGAACAGAAAAAAAGAGAAGAGACGAAACACAACCACAACTGACTTCCAGCCATTACACTTATTATTAACCAGTTTGACTTTATTTCATACATCTACGAAAGTTCTTATTGAGAATTAACAGAGGTTTAGATGTTGATGTTTTATTGAATGTTTTTGTTAGTCGCCGTTATGGTCATTAGTGTTTGCTTTAGTTGGGCTCGACTTTTTAACATTACATTTTCTCTTGTCTGCTGCAACTTTGTATTTATAAAGCAGTGCAAGAGAAAATAAGATCAGGTCATGATGGTTAAGTTTTGATAATGATGTAATCATCATGTAATGACCTGATTCACTGATCTCATTCATAGTCTAAAGCTCTGATTATGATTGATGTGTCATTTTAGCAAAGATGATTGTAGCTCTATGATTCTACAGATTGAGATCCAGCAGTGATAAACTGAACTATTTCAAAAATACATTTTGCACAGAAACTTCTAATACATCCATTTAAGTATTTTAGAAGGACACCGGTTATCCTTAAGCATTCTGTCCTTTGTAGAGTCGTATCGTGAAATCACGTTTAGTTTTTGGCTCGTTTAGATGTCTTTGGTCCATGTTACATTCATATTTCAGTCAAACCACACCAGAGATTGTTTGGTAGTGGACTGAGACACCCTGAAAAGTTGGGAAAACCGCACTAACAGAGCAATCACACCAGAGTTTTGTTTAAATCAAACCAAACCGGCCAAGTGTGAACACACCCTCATTGGTGCTTTGAACGTCATTTCATTAGATTTCGTAAAGCTTTGGTTGTCTTCCGATGTCATCATGTGTTTGAAACATGCACAATATTGAAATGCCTAGAACAACAATATGGAAAGATATTTTTATGGCATTAGGCCTATGGATTACATTTGTTTGTTTGCTAAGCAAAACTACAATGGATGTAAACCAGACTTTTAATTAAAACTTTTATGGACCAAATTACATTCGAAATTCAAGTGACTAATAGTGACTTTACTAATATTAACACTCCACCATTATTATTGTCTTTACAAATATATTCCTATATTCTTTATCATTCTATTGCAGTCTATTTCTGTCAGACTACTTTACTGAGTGACATCCGTATTGTCTCACCTCTAAGAAAGCAAAGTTCTTGTCCTGGTTGATCTGCACTGCGAGCACAGGATTGCTGGGAGCTTGAGACAGTCCTGCAAGTCTCATCTGGGTATTGAAGAATTCAGCCATTGACTCCTGAGAGAAAAACATAAAAGCAGGACTTTCCCAGAGAAATGTCTTTCTTTATATATATAAAAAAGTGCATAGAGGAACACTTGACACAACTCTTTACATCAAAACAAACTTCAACTCTCATTTCTAGAAATAACTTTTCATCTGTAACTTTCAAGTAAAATGGCTGATTCATATTTGCACAAGAGGATGAGAACTGAACTGTACAAACAAAATGTTTTGATGGACACTATTCTGGGACACTTACCTCAGTAATGCCAAACGGGATGTTGCCAACATACAGGCGTCGTGCTTGCCTGGTCATCTGGCTGCCAACGGCGGGCACTTGTGTGGGTGCGACTGCCAAACCAGCATTGGTGGATGCAGCCAGCAGGGCAATGCTGGGGATCTGCCCAGCAGCTACATTACAACACAACCAATTCAAGCACAGTTCAGACAAATATTGAATTATTGCATTTGAAAACATGGTGTGCTGTAAAACACCAAAATGTAAAAAAAAAAATTCCTTTCAAATGTTAAATGGATGAGACTGTTGACTGAGTGTTTCTCACAAAAGAATAGCTACAACAAAAACTCTTAGTCGATCAACTCTTTTACTTCAAATTTAATGTGGCACATCTGAACATTTATGCCCGGTTTCACAGACAAGGCTTAAACTAGTCCCAGACTAAAATGCATGTTTGAGCTGTTTTAACTGAAAGCAACTTGCACTGATATATCTTAAAATATGCAAAAATATGCCGTTGTTTCGTCTCGAGATGCACACCAATAATATTTTTTTCTAAGGCATGTTTATAAAAACTACTTGAATGCCCTGATTCAACGAAGGCCTAATCCTGGCTTAATCTAAGCATGAGTTTTATAATGTTTTACATAATTTGTTTAACTCAAGATTATACCCTGCATCCAATGGAAGCTTGTTTCTGCCATGTAATAAAAAATATATATATTAAAAAGGTAATTGAGACTTTTTATCTCACAATTCTGACTTTCTATCTCACCATTGTGAGGCGGCCAGTTGGAGATGACTTGAGCTTTGTGAAATGGCATGTTATCCTGCTGGAAGAAGCTATCAGAAGATGATACAATGTGGTCATAAAGGGATGGAGATGGTCAGCAACAATACTCAGGAAAGCAAAAAAGCATCCCTCACACCATTACACCAGCAGCAGCCTGAACCGCTGATACAAGGCATTATTGATCCATGCTTTCATGCCAAATTCTGACCCTCCTATCTGAACGTTGCAGCAGAAATAGAGACTCAGACCAGGTAATGTTTTTCAAGTCTTCTACTGTCCAGTTTTGGCGAGCTAGTGTGAATTGTAGCCTCAGTTTCTTGTTCTCATCTGACATGAGTGTCACCGCTGTGTTTTCTGCTGCTGTATCTCTTCTGCTTCAAGGTTTGATATGTTGTGTGTTCAGAGATTGTTGTGTGTTCAGAGACGCTCTTCTGCATTCCTCCATTGTAACGACTTGTAATTTGAGTTACTGTTGTCTTTCTATCAGCTAAATCTGGTCATTCTCCTCTGATCTCTGGCATCAACAAGCCATTTTCTCCCACAGAACTGACGCTCACGGGATATTTACTCTTTTTCTGCCCATTCTCTGTAAACCCTAGAGATGGTTGTGTGTGAAAATCTCAGCAGATCATCAGTTTCTGAAATACTCAGACCAGCCCGTCTGGCACCAACAACCAAGACACATTTAAAGTCACTTAAATCACCTTTATTCCTCATTCTGATGCTCAGTTTGAACTTCAGCAGATCTTATTGATCATGTCTACATGTCTAAATGCATTGAGTTACTGCATGGGATTGGCTGATTAGATATTTGCATTACCAAGCATTTGAACAGGTGTACCTAATAAAGTGGCCGGTGAGGTATAAGCTCGCAATTGTGGAAAAAAAAATCAGAATTAAGAGATAAAAAGTCACTTTTTTTTATTCCCTGGCAGTAAAGAGGCTTCCACAGCATCCACTTTGAAAGGTGTCAGTATAAGTAAAAAAATAAATACACACTGAATACATCTTTAATACAGAAACCATTATTTCAATAAATTTTCTGCAAAAACAACTGTGTCATGATAGCTTTTTTTGGCCACCTAAGCAAAATCATCCCTTATCTATCTCAACTTTAACTGAGGTATTTTAAGTTCGAGCTGCAATAGTAAATGTCTTTCTCCACACATTTTGCTTCATTTTATTTCCTCTGTGTGCGTGCAACATCAGAAGTGCATAGGGAACGGTGATCACGGCAATTACTGTTATCGTGATCTTTGATTACTCATGTCACACCTTGCATGGCTTTGTACTGCATTGGAGTGATGTGCTCAAAGCCTGAAGGGGGAACGTCCCAATACTTGCACATCTTTTTCTTCCTGGTTCGACGTGGAGAATAGCTGAGAAAAAAAAAAAAAATCAGAGTAGATGGGGAAGATGCCGCACACTTAATCAACTCTGCCAACTATTGTTGTGATGTCAACTTAGAAGACTTTATAGTTTTACAGACAGCAGAAACAGTAAGGGTGAAAGAATAAACAAGGCTTGTGCTGGTTCTGATGGACAGTGTCAGGCTGGTGTTGAGTGGCACCTGTGTTTCTTCTGATCCCGTGAGCTGCTCCTGTGGTCCCGGCTCTTCCGGTCTCGACTGCGACTGCTCTTCCCTCGGCTGCGACTGCTTCTGTCTTTGCTCCAGCTGCACCGCTTCTTGCTGCGACC
Organism: Leucaspius delineatus; assembly: GCA_023718395.1. NCBI lineage: Eukaryota > Metazoa > Chordata > Actinopteri > Cypriniformes > Leuciscidae > Leucaspius > Leucaspius delineatus. Next base: position 51,226,819 of record CM043356.1, on the reverse strand, counting down.
AGGAGAGCTACTGCGACTCCTCCTCTTATGCCTCTCCCTCTCTCTCTCTGCATGAATAATGTTTCATATTAATGGAAATATCAAGTCTTTAAAAGTGAAAATATAAATGTAATCCAAAATATCTCTGTTCAATATCTAAGAAGAAGCCAGAGGTGCGCTGTTTCCGAACTCCCTGAAACGCCTCCATTGTAGTCTTGAGTTTTCATCCAGGAACGAATACGTCACAATATTCCTCATTTAAATAATTTCCGCCCAAGGCATACGCTAAATAAAGGGGCGGGACCTGGTTGAGTTAGTTAGTGGTTAGTTGAAACTATCAGTTATGATAAGGGGCGGGGCATTTCCCAAAAACGCTCAAAGTGTTTGACCAATCACAACACACTGATCCAGTTGACCAATCAGAGCACATTGTGCTTTTCAAAAGGAGGGGCTTCATAGAGACAGGAACTAAACCGGGACTGTCTCCGAAATAACCTCAAATAGGGCACTATTTAAGAGGACCGCCATTTGGTGTCCGAAACCATAGTGGATGTTATCGAGAGCACTCATTCAAACCCACAATGCACCGCAACTAGTGTACGACTGATGTACACTCAACAGCTATTGAATACCCATAATGCACCGTGAGGGTCGTGTCGAATGAATTCCCACATCTGACCCCACCTGAATCATCCATCAAACCTTTTTCCAAACCGCTGGTCCAATGTGGGTACAGCGTAATATCACAGGTATAAAATCCAACATAATTGTTTAATTAAGGTTTATACATGCTAGTAGTTTCCATGACAGAGTTCAAGATCAATCTTTTCATTACTACTGGAGCTGCCAGTTTGCATTATTAAACAGCAAGCTCAAACTATGCAAAAGCAGCAGCTCTTCCAGCGCTCAGTGTCCGAATTCACTCACTCGTTTTCATTCACTCCTTCAAGTAGACTATTGCTGCGTTCCAGTCCAAAATTGTCATGCCCTTCACTCGCTAACTTCCCTTCGTCTCGTTCACTCGGATGTACGTCATTGCTTACGTTGCACGAGTGCCCACTACTGGCGGAAACTGCAATGGGCTGAACTGGAATGCCCTAAGCCCTTGATCACTTGGAATCAGCTGTGGAGTTGATTGATTGATTTATTTATTTTTCCCTTTAAGAATTTGTTTAATGCAGCATCCAAATGTCTATAGGTGTGTTTGGGTTGTTTTAAATAAAAAAATATATATAATTAATATATCATAGAGTTGTCTGTTGTGGTGGTAATTAGACGAGATCTGTGGTGACGTCACAATCGTACTGCATTGTGGGACATATAGGTGCCTGAAGTGTACATTTGAAGTAGACTCGCTCCCTCGGTCAAAATCGAGGGAACGAGGGTCTGTCCATATAAACTTCCCTCGTCCACTTAACGAAGTGGAACGCACTTCAAAATGGCGGCAGGGATTCCCCCGAGGGGAAGTGCTTAGGGAAGTTTGCAAGTGCGTGTCTAAAAGTGGACTGGAACGCAGCATATATTAGTGGAGTAATGTAGGGAATAGTGAATGAGGGTTTAGGGCAGGGTTTCTCTAACTCGGTCCTGGAGGGCCACTGTCCTGCACAGTTTAGCTCCAACCCTGATCAAACACACCTGAGCAAGCTAATCAATGTCTTCAGGATCACTAAACTCACAGCTAGCTGTGTTTGATTAGGGTTGGAGCTAAACTGTGCAGGACAGTGGCCCTCCAGGACCGAGTTAGAGAAACCCTGGTTTAGGGGGTGATTTCAGACACAGTCTGAGCGTTACTGACAGACTGGAAAGAGAGGAGCTGCAACAGTGTCAAATATGTGAAAAATAATGTGTTTTTGAACCTTCAAGCATGAAAACCTATTCTAGTACAACCTAAAAACAAAATCAAGTCAAAATATGTCCTGTTTTAATTCCTGTTTAATAGCTATGCAGTTGTTCTGGGTGATACTAGCTCAAATCAAAAGAACGCTCAAGTAAGATATTCTGTTGTCTAGATATGGCTCGAGGTCTATGGGATTTTTCACTTGTTGTATGCTTGCCGTATTTACACAGAATTGAGATGGTATGATAATATGTTATTATTACATTACAAGTATTTAAAGGTCCCATATTGTCAAAACTGACATTTCCTGGCTTTTTTCATGATAACAGAGGTCTAGGGGCTATGATACTACCATATAAGTTTCAAAACAGTCAATCCACAGACAAATGCACACAGCCTGCATAAAGTAGCTGTGCCTTTTCACAAGCCCTGTGACTTCCATATAGTGTAAATGTCAGAACTACTCAGTCACCACCTTCAGTCACCACCCCCACCAATGGTGGTTAACTCAGAAAACAACAGGCCAATCAGAAGAGAGGCTCATGAATATTAAGTAGAGAGACCAAAATTGGCATGTTCTTGGCAGAGCTCCTGAGATAGGAGCTGTACAAATATATTGAGATGGTTTTTGGTACTTATACCGCAAATATATATTCTTAAGGACATCAAGACCTAAAATAAAACTTCAGAAAGGTGTACAGTATGTGACCTTTAATTAAGAATTTGCATTTGTTGCCATCTGTCAAACCACACACTTAATCACAAGAAAAAACACCTATTTATGAAAGGAATCTGTTTTGTATACATTTGCAAGGCTTAAATTCATTATACTGTACTTGACTGGATATTATGCAGGCAGCTCAGTATCATATATAAGTCATATCAGATGTCACTGTGTACGTAAAAGCCACTAACAATACACTTGTGTCACGATTCGGTTCAAAACATGATACTGATCTCACTATGCTTTCAACCAAATCAAAAATGCAATCAAAGTCAAAAGAGAGTTAAAACGGTAATTATTACTTCTAACATACGCTGTATATTAAACTATTACATCAGTCACAGACCTGAATAGGTTTGGACTTGTTCTTCTTCCCCAATGCACAGGGCAATAGTGACACCAGAATATAAATATTCATAATTCACTTAGCTAAAAATAAAGTATCATGTTAGACACATATGCTTGAACTCTGTCCCTGACTGCATACATTTAACATGTTTTAAATGTAGTATTTCATTAACTAATGTGTTTTATTTTTCATTAATCAATAATAATAACGTGGAAGCTCAAAGGTGTGACCTTGTGGTTTTGCCATATGTGACATTACCATATCTGATGTAAACTTTAAACACACACAAACACACACACACACACACACACACACACACACAGTATTAACCCAGTCTTATCATAACAGTGCTTATATATTTGTTAGGTTTTCAATACTGAAGTATATACTGAAGACAACTAAGAATTATGTTATAAGAACAACTTTACGAAATGTTAGTGGATAATGTTGATAGTTTTGATTCTCTACACCTGTGGTTCCTCTGCTGGACTTCAGATGGGCACTAAAATCACCAAAACACCAGCTGATTAACAGGGATTGAGCAAAAATGATCAGTAAATGAAGGAAAAGATCCTGTAGCATTTGAACACAGATGACACTTGCTTTGATATTATGTTATCTATGCAATGCAATGCAATTCATATATTTATATTTTAATCATTGCTTATGTGTTCAAAAGTGTCCAAATACTTTTGGGGCCACTATTTAGTGTAACTATATCTGTGTAAAATATAATAAATCTGTATCATTTAAAATACATTCTGCAATTATGTATGCATATGTGTTCCTATGAAGAAACGCACATGCACATTTAGTTGCATGTGTGATTGACAGATGGCAACATTGCGAAAACTTATATATTGAAACTAAAATTAAAATAGTTTCAATAGTGTTCATAAACCTATATTAGCCTGGTGACAGTTGCTATCGTTTGTTTATCATTCATCATCACAGTCATTGTTTGTGTTAATTGTGTTGTTATGTCCAGGCAGCTGTTTAATAGACTGAAGCAGAGCACACACACACACACACACACACACACACACACACACACACACACACACACACACACAGGTCATGAACACTGCAGATGTCTTTACTGTACCTTGCCGATTCTCGCTCAGCTGTTTCTCGAACTCCTCGAAATCAGACATGATCAGATCTGACGGATCAGGCGCTCATGTGAGTCTCAGCTCATAAACACAGGCACTGAACAACACTACAGTGATCCGCTCTCTCATCTGATAACGGTGGCGCGATGTCAACATGTGCTGAAAACGTTTGTTTAGGAAATCAGTCCTATATTTTATAACAGACTTGGAAGCTTCACTGCAGGTCTGGGCGAGTGGGCGGGGCTTTGCACTGTGGGCGTGCGTTTCGGCTATTCTAATTGGCTGACACTGCTGTCAGTTACAGATGCAGGCGGTTACGCGTCTTCTAATTGGTCTACACTTGTGTTACCCTTTCAAGCAGGAAGTAACAATCATTATTAGCTGTTGAACTACAATAACGTCCGAAATCACATCCTCCACACTTAGGAAAATATTTTATTATTATGTAGAGTATTTCTGGACGTGATATAAGACATATTTTCTAGGCTAAATCTTTTTTAGGCCTCAAAAAAAAAAAAAAAAAAAAAAAAAAAATATTTCAGCTAATTACTGTCAAAGGGAACATAACACCTTCTGCTTCAAGATAAATCTCAGGTTAAATATTAAGGCATAATTATAGCCAGATATAAACGTGTAAATGACAACCCTAAATAGAAAAGCCTTTAAAGATATTTGTGGTTGCAAAAAGACTTGACCTTGAGAGGTAAAGCCTGTTGAATCTTTATAGTGAGTTCAGGATTGACTAATAGCATGCTTTAAAGATAATCTGAATCACACAGACACAGCAATCCACTTCATTCTGGAATTTCCCTGACTTGGGGACATTTTTGCTCTAAATTATGTGAGCTGCCATTTGTCATTTAGATTTTATTCTACTTTTATCATTCTACTTTTATATGACCATTTATTTAAAGCAACATTTCTGAAATCACCAATATTTAATTTGGAGCAAAACATTTTTTTTAAAAAAATATTAAATTATTTTAATATTTGTATGAAACATTTAGTTAAATTAAAGATTGCTTGGAGAGAAAAAAAATACATTTACATATAATTTATTTACATATTTATTTTTTGTCTAAGTGTAATTCTCCAATCAAATGTTTACCCCCCAGTTGTTCCTTTAGAATCAGATATGAAACTCAGGTTGAAATATTTTGTCATTCACCATAATATAAGAGTTTTAATTATTATTTATTTCCAAAAATAGCTTGTTATAATTCTACATGTTTTGTCACTAACTAATAATGTAAAGCATAGCATATGAATCATTGCATTGATTTTCTCATATGCACATATTAACAAATATGCACATGATTAAGGTTGACTGCACTTTCCCCCCAGTGATTTTAGGATTAAGAACAACTGGTGATACTACATTCCTCAAAGAGAGAAATGTATAGAGAAGTTTAAACTGGTTACTGGTGTCTCAGTCTGATGTGATCTGTAAAAATGCAAACACAGATTTTCTTCCAGTTGTTCTCCAAATTATTATTAGTTCAACTTATATTGGACTTTTGTACATACCCTGGATAATTAATTTCTTAGTTTTGTTCTGAAATCATGGTGAATTTCACTTTTCTGAGGAAGAATAATCAAACATTAACACCAGTCTCAGTTCAAAGACTCAACCCATTTAAAGCTTTACTTCTAAACTTAACAACAGTTTCCCATGCTGCTATATACAACACACGACAGCTTCAGCTGTGGGCTATTAAAAGCACACAAACCCTGCAGTGTGTGTTTAGAGCTGTGCAAGCGAGCTGACGATCACTAACACTGATTCATATAATCCTAAAGAACACGTTTAAAGACTCGTTTTAGTGGTAAGTGATGAAGAACAATACGAGCTCTGTCTAGTTGTGTTGACTGTGTCCTGTTGTGCTGATTTGTCGTTCTGTGTTCAAAACATGTTTACCTCAGTGTTGTTAATAATGACCAAAAATTATTTGTATTGATTTTTAATTTTGTTGTTGCTTCTTAGTCAGTCCTGCAGTAATCCAAATGTAGACTGGGAACTCTTGGCTAATTCTAGGCTGGAATATATTTAGAGCTTTTCTCAACATGGAGTAAATCACAGAGCTTCAATGATATACTTTAGAGAGTTTTACTTTGTGATTTTACTGGTATTGTTTAATATAATGACTGTCACAAATATCTAACCAAGGCATATGCTTTTTGGTAACATATAAATAAACTATTCTTATTTTAAGCCAAATTATAATAGAACTGATCGACCAAGGCAAAATGCAGTAAATTAAATTATAATCTGGTTTCATAGATTATACTTTGTCCTGTTATAGACAGGGTTGTCCAAAATAAGATTCAGAGAGTTTGATATAACATTTAAGTCAATCCATGACTTTATAAATGGCTTTAATTCTTATTAATGTATATTCTTTTTCATTTGTTTAAGGTCTAACATTACTGAAACACCATGGGTATAAGTGATATTATGGTAAGAAATTACGTTTTATTTTTTAAAGCATTAAAGCAAATGTATTTAAAGTGTCAAAAGTGACTTTCTTTCTTCTGTTGAACACAAAATACAGAATGCATGTCAAATGGACAATTGATAGTGTGTTTGACCTTTTTGGAGCTTTTGAGACCCTAGTTGTAGTGAAATCTCATTACAGGACATTCTTCAAAACAGTCATCGAAACTGCATATAATGTGTTTTGCAGAAAAGAATTCATACTGGTTTGAAATGATGTTAGAGTGAGCAAATGTTAAAATATTTTTTATTTTGATGGAATAATTCTTGTAAACATTAATAATTAATTTGCATTGTTTGAATGTCTCTTCCAGAGTCTCTCAGTTTGGCCTGTGCTCTCAGTGGTGGTGTTCGCAGCTGGTGTCTTTTATCTCTACAGTCTGATACTCAGGCATTTAGCCAAGACAACTGTGAGGAACAAAGTGGTGCTGATTACAGATTCACTCTCAACACTCGGAAATGGTGCTGCTTTTTCAGAACAACTGGATCATTCCTGTCATGCAGTACCTTAACATGAATATGTCTCTATTGGGATTTAAGGAAGTAGTTCTATGAAAGGGTAAATCAGAAATGTGTAAATATAGAAATATGATCTTAACTTTATTACTGACAAGTTGGAATGAAAATTTAGCAGGATAAAAATAGAGAGCTATTAGCCATTTGTCATTGAGGGATTGAGAGTTATACATGAGGATAACTAGTCATTTCGACATTTAACCATCTTTTGAAATCTTTTCATACCGAATTCTGCAGTATTTTTTGGTGCAAGTTGAAAAAGGAGAAGAGGTGGATAGCTTTTATTTCTGTTATTTGCTAGAAAAACAAATGAAAGAGAATACAACTGTGAGAGCAAAACAAACAACAACAAAACAGCTTTACCATATGTAAAGACAACACCGAATTAAGACAAAATAATAAGGGGGCATATATATATATATACACACACACATGCCCCCAGTTTGTTTAGTCTTAATTCGGTATTGTCTTTACATATGGTAAAGCTGTTTTGTTGTTGTTTGTTTTGCTATATATACACATATACAGGCTAATAACGAACTGAACATGAAATAGGTGCACAAAACAATCAGTTATGAGGAAATGAACACAAGGACCTGAAATGAACATGTGACAAGGAAGAGAAACTAACAGACCAAAGTGAAGCCGAAACAAACTTTGACTTTGAGATATGAAAGTGAACCTGGTGAAGCCAAAGAGATGGAAGGACAGGGTGACGCCACAGGACCAGATGTCTAAGGCGGTGCCAGGGGATTCAGGATCAAGGTGGAGCTGGGTGTTGGGAAGACCAGGGAAACGAGGCAGCACCGGTGGCAGCAAGGACAATGGTGACACCAGAATGATGTAGGAGCTCGGTGAAGCCGCAGGGCTGGAGGACTCAGGCACAGCCACAAGCCCGGGAGTCAGAGGTGGAGCCGGTGGGACAATGGACCGAGGCGCTGGGACGGCAAGCCATGGTGGAGCTGAGGGAATGAGTAGCCACAGTGGAGTCAAATCAATTCAAGTCATCTTTATTTATAAAGTGCTTTTTACAATACAGGTTGTTTCAAAGCAGCTTTACAGTGATAACAGGAAAACAATGCGACAAATTTTGTTTTGGCTGTACAGCAGATCTAGAAGCAAATAGTGTCGAGAAATCGACAGGCCAAGGCGGAGTCTTTAGCCCAGAAGGCCAAGATGAAGCTGGGTGATCTAAGGACCAAGGCAGAGCTTGTCGTGGGGTAGGAGGAAGAAGGAAACGAGGAGCTGGATGGCCCCAGCAAGGACAAAGAAAGGTACCATTTAAGCCAGATGGTACCAGACAGGGGGTGGAGCCATGAAACAGAATGGAATGAGTGGAGGGGGTGGGACCAGGATACTAGGTGGAGCCAACAGGGACTAAGGAGCTGGACAGCCAGGCTGAACCAGTGGAGACGAAGGAGCTTGACAGCTGTGTGGAACAAAGTGGTGGAATTGGTCGATTAGACTGGATAGAGTAGACAACCTCAAACATATCTCAGAGCTTACAGCTGGGAAGAAACCCTCCGTCTGGCGGTCCAAATCGACCAGGACTCCCTCTGCGATGGATGTTGCAAGCGGCTCTAGCTCCTCAAGCTGGCAGGCTCGGACTCTATGGTGAAAATAGCATCTGGCTCTAGACACGGGACAATGACTTCCTCCTCTGGATTCATAGAAGGCATCAGCTCTGTTGTTGGCTCGGACTCTTTGTTCTTGGAGGACTGGAGTGTGGGGACGTCCTCTGGCTGGACAGACCCTGGAATGTGAGGAGTTTGCAAGGAAGTGATGGCATTGGCATTGTCTTCGAACATCCCAATGGTCATGGAGGAAACATCCATCCACAGCGCGTAGTCATTTTACTGCTGTAGTGAACAGCCGGACCTCCCTCGACTCCCACGGCATCATCATCAGGAGGTGGTCATCAAGCCCACTCCAAAAACAGGTCTTGAGTGTGTCGTCGTTCTAGGGTACATGATGGCACATGTCCATGAATTCCTTCACATGCCGTTCCAGAGGACAACCTACCTGGATTAAATCCATTAATGAGTCCTCTGTATGGAAGAAAGGTGCTGGGTAGCGATCCATACCCATATTGACAGGTTCGGTGTTCTGTCACACTTTTGTTGCTGAGGTTACAAAGGAGGAGAGGACGTGGATCGCTTTTAACTAGCAAATCACTTTTCTTCACTAGGAAAACAAATGAAAGGGTATCAAACTGGGAGAGGAAAACAAACAACAAAGAAACAGCTTAATCCTATGTAAAGTCCATACCGAACAAAGACTAAACAAACTGAGGGCAAATAAACAGACACAGGCTAATAACGCACTGAACAAGAATCAGGTGAACCACATCATGACAATGAGGAAATGAGCACAGGGAACTGACATGAACATGTGACCAAAATGAAACAGAAACAGACTCAAACCCTGACGAAGAATAACACGATGCCGATGGGAAATTGATGTTGAGGACATATATAAGAAAAATTTATAAATTAATTTAAATTAAAACAAAAATAACAAGGTAAAAATGGCATCAAGCTCAGCTTAACCAAAGTAGAGAAACTATTTAATATAAACTCAATATGATTATTGAAAACTGAAAATATAATTGATATTAAAAAAATGGTGGGATATGTTATGTAGTATATTGAGACATATATAATGAGGACATGAAAATGTACTGCATGTTAGGAATGATAGACTCTAAAATAAATGTCCTTGTGAGACTGTGATGAACCATGATGATATATGTGAGCAGATGAAATGTATATTTGTTAGTTGAACTGTGTTGTTTTTTTTTTTTACATTGTTGTCATTTTAGAATGTGCAAAACTCTTCCATACTGGTGGAGCCAGACTGATCCTTTGTGGAAATAACTGGGAAAAGTTGGAGACTCTTGCTGAGCGTCTGATGAGTCAATCAGATCCAACACTTGTGAGTGCAGAATTACCATTAACAATATGAATAAACATTGTCTGAAATATTCTGTAATGTTTTTGTTAAAACTGTGGTTGTAATATGTGGGGTTCACGTCTAACTTTAGACGTTTCCACCCAAACTGGTGGAGCTGGACTTCAGTAACATGGACAGCGTTCCTGAGATGATCTCTGAGATCCTGGAGTGTTACGGCTGTCTGGATGTGCTCGTCTTCAACACCAGCATGAAGGTGAAGGCTCCTGTACACAGTCTGTCCCTCCAGATGGACAGGATTGTCATGGACGTCAACTACTTTGGGCCCGTCACACTGGTTAAGGGTAAAACTTCAACACTGCTGTCAACAATAACTCTCAGTTGTGTTCAAGCATTTTAAACTGATCTTACTCACGGTCACAGGCGTTCTTCAGTCTCTGATCTCCAGGAGAACGGGTCACATTCTTCTAGTCAACAGCATTCAGGGGAAACTGACGGTGCCCTTCCGCGCCAGCTGTGAGTTTTACAGGATCAATTACTCACGTCATTTACTCACATTCATGTCGCTCCAAACATGCATGCTGTTATTTTCTGAATGAAACACATCAGGAGAAAGTTTGAAGAATGTTCATAAAGCTCTTTTCCATCTTAAATCATACTGAAAACACAACAGCATGAGTTTGAAATGACATGAGGAGTTTTACTTTAGGGTGAACTATTCCTTTAATGTTCATAGAGTTAATCAGCAGTAATAAATCACTGCATATGTTGAATATTTAGATATATCTTTGTCGGTGTAAGACGTTCTGCTTTGTTCAGATGCTGCGTCCAAGCACGCCGTTCAGGCATTCTTTGAGTGTCTGCGGGCTGAGGTTCAGGAATATGGGATAACTGTCAGCACCGTCAACCACACCTTCATAAAAACTCCAGACACAAACCCAAAGGACGAGGACTCAGCAAAACCCATGAGGACACGTGAGTGAACACCACCGTTAGTTCATCATGTGAAGATCACGGTTTGTAGCTCTGAACATCTTTCTTGTTTGTTTGTGTTGTCCACTATATTCTCCTGGACCTTCTGCTTGGACACTGACTGAAACTGCAGACCTCAGAGCGAAGTCCTTTGGTGTGAACGCTGAAGAAATGGCCACTGAGATCCTGAAGACTCTGAGTAGCAAGAAGAAGGAGATTTTAATGTCCCGCTCCTTCATCCCTAAAGCAGCTCTCTATGCCAGATCTCTCTTCCCAAACCTGTTCTTCTCCATCATGGCAGCAGGAGTCAGAAACACTGCAGCTGTGGAGATGTCTGAGGACTGAAGGACAACACTGTGTAAAAGTATATGATGTGTCACTGTGCAGTAGTGCGGCAATTAGAAGAGAATGTAATAAATCAGCAAGATTGTGGATGTTTAATTCTATCTATCTATCTATCTATCTATCTATCTATCTATCTATCTATCTATCTATCTCAGATGTGAGAGATAAACATGATCACAGCGCCCTCTGCTGTTTTTTTTTTTTTGTTATTATTTCTTTTACAAAGAAGAAACAGCACTGCATTGAATACATTGACTGATTAACAAAACAAAACAATAACTGACTCCTCAACAAGTAAGAAAAAACCGTACATAGTTCTTAAGAAACTTGTTGTTCTTACTGTTATCAATGAGTTTAAGAGATTTTACAATAAGGGAAATGAAATCTCAGCAATAAAAATATCAAATCTAGGCAAAGTCTTGAGAAATTTGTTTTTGTGAATAAAAAAATTACAATGCAACACAAAGAAATTAACAACATTATCAATAGCATAGTCACTCCCAGAAAAATAGAGGAATATATCCTTCAATGAAAAGTTTAAATCACATTTGATAAAGTGAGAAAGATCAACCCAAGCTCTCCTAAAGAGATCACAGCGCCGGGAAGTCGATCGGCCGGGTTTGTTGCCTTGTTTCTTGGAGAGCGGTTGTTGACATTTTGAGTGGCGGCGTATGGCGGCCAATTCAAATAAGTCAAAGAATACGTATAATACGAGGAATCAAGGAAATCGAACCGGGAATGGATCAGAGACTCTAAGAATGGGAGAAACAGGTGAAGAGGAGGCTGATATGGAGGTAGGATGGGATAAGGCCAGAACAGGAAAGAAGGTTAACAAAAAGAGGAAAAAAGGTAAAGAGGAAATATCAGAAAGCAGTTCAATAGCTAGTGAGGAAGAGGGGGATGAGGGAAATAATGTCAAGAGGGAATTTAGGATAATATTGAAGTTTAAAGGAGAGGTAGGAGTTTTAGGAGTTAATCCATTGACGTTGACGTATGAACTGAAAAAGCTGGTAGGAGAGATAGCCTTTTCAAAAGTGCTACAAGATGGAGCTTTAATGATAGCATGTAGAAATGAAGAACAAAAAAATAAAGCCATAAAATTAAAGACAATTGGGAAACAGATGGAGGTTGTGAGGTGAGGAAAAAGGCTGTGGAAGTACAACAGGAAAAGTCAAAGAATAATCGGACATATGCTGAAGCTGTGAAAGCGGTAAATGATAGATATAGACAAAGTGGTACTGAGAGAGTGGAGTATGGGAAAATAAATGAAGATACAGGAAGAATGGATGAAGGTAGAATACCAGAAGATGCAATGATAGTAACTAAGAGAAATTTTTTGCTCTTTATGGTGGAAGTAATTAATTGTACAGCGCAAACAGAAAGGAGAACAGAAAAGTTACAAATAATAGTAAAGGCGGCAGAGAGATTTCTAGATATAAAGGGATTGAAATGTGAAGACATAATGAAAAACCTTACAGAATCTCAGTCAAGTCAGGAATTAGGGGTAGGCTAGTATGTTAGCTCTATTACAATGGAATGCTAGGAGCCTGTGTGCTAATGGACAAGAATTTAAAGGGTATATAAACCAAATGAAAGATAAACCAGATGTGATATGTATTCAAGAGTCATGGTTGAATCCTAGATTAGAATTTGTTTTAAAAGGATACATAAGTGTGAGAAGAGATCGGAAAGAAGGAAAAGGAGGAGGATGTGTTAGTTTTGTAAAAGAGGGAATACCATATAGAGTTTTGGAGAAAGGGGAAATGATGGAATATATAGTAGTAGAAATATGGGTTGGAAATAAGAATTATGTTATAATAAATTTTTATAATCCGTGTAAAAAAATAACACAAGAAAGTATGGGAGCAATAAAAGGATTAAGAGAAAATAGAGTAATATGGTGTGGGGATTTTAATGCCCATAATACTTTATGGGGAGGTTTATTGACAGATACAAATGGTATGGTCATTGAAGAGGTGATGGAAAAGGAGAATTTAGTTTGTATAAATGATGGAACAAAAACTCGTATGGATGTAAATTTAGGGAGGGAATCAGCAATTGATCTAACTATTGTTTCTAATGAATTAGGCGGAATAATAAATTGGGAGGTATTAAATTGTACAGTGGGTAGTGATCATTTTCCAATATTAAGTACAATTGTAAATAATGAGATAAGGAAGATAAAGAAAGTAAATACAGGAAAGTGGAAATATGAGAAAGCAGATTGGGAAAATTTTGAAAGAATATGTGAGGAAGGATTGAAAATGATCAAGATAAATGAAAGAATAATAATTGAAAGAATATATACAGAAATAATATCAGTGATACAGTATGCTGCTAGAGAATGCATTCCGAAAAGCAAAGGAAAGAGGGAGGGGAAAATAGTACCATGGTGGAATGAGGAGTGTGCAATAGCAGTTAAGAGGAAAAGGAAAGCATTTAAAATTCTAAGGAAAACTCACAATTGGGAAAACACGATAATATATAAAAAGGCACAAGCAGAAAATAGAAGAACAATAAGGGAAGTGAAGAAAGAATATTGGAGATCATATTGTGAAGAAATTGGGAAAAATACTCCAATTGGGGAAGTATGGAGTATGATTAAAAAGATGAGTGGCATTAGAAGAGAATATGAGTATCCTGTGTTAAGTAGTGGGGAAGAAATAGCAATAAGTGAAGAGGAGAAAGCAGAAATGTTTAGGAAAGAATTCTCAAAAATAAATAGTTCAAATAATTTGATGAAGGAATGTAAGGAAATGAGGGAGAAGTTATTAAAAGAACATCCATTTATTTTAGGAAAAAAAAGAGTAACAAATAGTAATCTAGATGTGCCTTTTTCATATTCAGAATTAAAGAGGGCATTAAAAAATACAAAAGCGTCAACTCCAGGACAGGATGGAATTAGCTATTTAATGTTAAAAAAGTTAAGTGAAGAATCTCTTAAAGTCATTCTAGAGTTTTACAACAGGGTATGGGAAGAAGGGACGTTACCTAAGAATTGGAAAGAAGCTGTAATAATTCCTATTAGAAAACCAGGTAAAGATCCAAGTATTCCACTAAACTACAGACCGATAGCGTTAACAGCACATTTAGGTAAAGTAATGGAAAAAATGATTACAGATCGTTTAATGTATCATATGGAGAAGAATAATTTTTTTTCCCCATATCAAAATGGTTTTAGACAGGGAAAAAGTACTATGGACTCAATTATTAATTTGGAGTCAGATATAAGAAAAGCTTTGATAAATAAAGAAATTCTAAAAGCAGTTTTTTTTTATGTAGAAAAAGCATATGATATGCTATGGAAGGAAGGTTTATTGATCAAATTAGATCAAATTGGAATAGACGGAAAATTATATAATTGGATTAAAGAGTTTTTAATGGAAAGAAATATTAAAGTAAAGATTGGGGAATATATATCAAGGAATGGAATAATTGAGAATGGAACTCCGCAGGGTAGTGTCATAAGTCCTTTGTTGTTTATTATTATGATAAATTATGTATTTGCAACAATAGATAAGAATATAAATAAATCACTGTTCGCAGATGATGGAGCGCTGTGGTTTAGAGGTCGGAATGTAGAATATATTGTTAATAAAATGCAATCAGTGTTAAAAAGGGTTGAGAAATGGTCTTATAAATGGGGTTTTAAATTCTCAGTGGAGAAAACTAAATATATATTTTTTACAAATAAAAGGTCAAGTATTGATTTAAAGATGAAGTTATATAATAAAGAGAGAGAACAAGTTAAAGATATAAGATTTTTAGGTATGTGGTTTGATGCTAAAGCTACATGGAGTGTACATATAAACAAGATGGAGGGAAAGTGTAAGAAGATCTTAAACGTAATGAGGTGTATTTCAGGACGAGAATGGGGGGCTGACAGAGTGGCATTAAAAACAATTTATTCAACAATGATAAGAGCAATATTAGATTATGGTTGTATTGCATACGGAACAGCAGCTAAGTCACAGTTAGGAAAGTTAGAGCGAATTCAATCACAAGCGTTGAGAATATGTTGTGGAGCTTATCCTTCCTCTCCTGTTTCAGCATTACAGGTGGAGATGGGGGAGATGCCAATTCACTTCAGAAGGAAGCAATTGACACTGGCATACTGGGTTAATCTAAAAGGGCAGAAGGATAGTCATCCAACAAAAGGTATACTTGAAACATGTTGGGAACATGGGAAAGGGAAAGTTAACAGTTTTGGTTGGATTATTAAGGATTTAGTTCAGGATATGAAATTAAATGAGTACAGTGTTATTCCAGCAGTCATATTACCAATACCATTATGGATATTACCTCAACCTAATGTAGATCTATTCTTATTGGAATCAAGGCAAGATAAAAATCGGAGGATGTTGGAGGCAGAGATGACAAAAGAGTATATTGGGAGTAAGTATGAACAATATGTACATGTTTTCACAGATGCGTCTAAGGATCCACAGAAGGGACAGGTAGGGGTAGCGTATATCATTCCCAGATTGAAAGTGGCGAGAGGGGAAAGAATATCAGATCATCTGTGTTTACAGGAGAGTTACTAGCAATTATGGTAGCAATTAATAAAATAAATGAAATGGGGTTAAGTAAAACTTTAATATGCTCAGATTCAAGTTCGGCCTTGATGTGCCTGGAAGCTCAGAAATCAAATACTAGACAAGATATTGTTTTGGAAATCCTACAGATATTGTTCATAATGCAACAGGAAAATAAGATAGTTCAGTTTTTATGGGTTCCGGCACATACTGGAGTAGCAGGAAATGAAGCAGCAGACAAGTTAGCAAAACAGGCTATGGCAAAGGAAACTATAGATATGGAAATTAAATATAGCAAATTAGAAATTAAATCAATAATTAAAAGGGAGATAAATAATAATTGGCAAATGTACTGGGACAATGAGGAAAAGGGTAGACATTTACATTCAATACAACCAGTGGTAGGTAGAGGAAGGAAGTCAAGGGAAAGAAGGAGGAAAGACTGTATTATATCTAGATTAAGATTGGGACATACAGGACTTAATTCAACAATGCAAATAATAGGGAAACATCCTACAGGTTTGTGTGAATGGTGTGGAATAAGAGAAACAGTGGAGCATGTACTAATTAAGTGTAATAAATATTCAGAGGAAAGAAGTAAGCTAAGAGAAGAACTGCAGATGGAAGGTAATCAGCAATTAACATTAAGGCTAATTTTAAATTCAGTAGAAGGGGGTAGGTTAATAATAAAGTTTTTAAGAAGAACCAATTTAATCCACAGAATATAGAAGGGTTATAAATATATACAATTTGTTTTATACAGTTAACATTATAATTATTATACTACTATTATTAGTAGTATTATTATAGATGTGTGTATGTATATGTGTGTATGTGTATGTATGTGTGTGTATATATATATATATTTTTTTTTTCTTTTTTTTTTTTTATGTAACAGCATCCCTCTCTGGAATGAGATGGACTTTGGCTGTAGATGGAGGAGCTGAACACGCAGCAACATTGAAAGCACGAGCCCTGATTGTTCTGTTAGAGGTGATCTAGTAGTGTATCTTGTCTCTGATCTATTACTCACAGTAGATGGCGGTAATCTATGGCGGTAATGCTCTTTTTAAGAATGCGAACCGCCAAATAAGCACAAAGAAGAAGAAGAAGATCACAGCCATAGACACAGCGACCCCATAGGTTTCAACGGAGAGAAGTTGAAGCACATTAGAAGCAGTCATTTCCTGATTGCCAGGCGAACTGCGCAGACTCAAACTGAGCTTGACGACGGGGATGTGACGTGAGCAGCCTGCCTGACAGTTGTAAGTTTTCTAGTAGCTGTGCCAGACGAAATCGGAACCATTCCCTTCCGAATCTTGCAGAGACGGAGAGTGTGAGCAGGAGCTGTCCATGAGCTAGGAGCAGGAGCAACGTCATGACTCTCTATGGCCTTCTCCCTTGACTTTATCGGACTTTATGCCTCCGCGTCCCCCAAATTGCTCGCGAGCTTCTCTTCCTGTCTCTACGGTAATTTCCAGAGAGTCGCGTGGTTTTGACGCAATCGTTAGCCTACTTTTACAAAAACTGCTTCTACGGGGCCATAACGTAAGATACAAGGTAATGGAGCCTTTTATACATTGTCATGTTTCTTTAGAAATAAATAATGGACAAATGGAGTCTTTAAACGCCTCAGATGTAAAGTTATTCGCTGTCAAAGTGACGCCAAAATGAATGGGAGTCAATGGGATGCTAACAGCAGGTGAAGGCTTGTTAGCCAATGGCGGCTCCCGGGGGTACCTTCAAACTAATATGGAACGCTTACCCACTGATCACAGCGCCCTCTGTTGTTGTTAATACACACTGTTTGGTGACGTCACATCATGGCGCGACACTTACTGTCTGTAAACTGCGTGTTTCGGTTCACTCGAGGATATAAGAGCAGTCAACGACTCCTCAAACACACATGTTGTGGATCATGTACTGACGCCTCGAATCTGTGTGTGATTCACGACAGACAGAATCAGCGCTTCACAATCACTCTCGACTGCGACGGTGAGAGAAAATAACGTTATTCATTCTGTCTCAAACCTAGTGAGCATCAACACAGCAGATTCAGTGGCGCTGATGTCCACTAGATAGGCAGCACTCTAGGTTATGAGCAGCTGCATCACTGATAACAACATCCCCCTGTGTGTGTGTGGTGTGAGCAGGAGCAGCGAGTAGTGCAGTGCTGAAGTACACTATCACACATGATCAGCTGGTGGAGCTGATGTCTACTGAGGTCCCTCAATCTCACAGGGGTAAAGGTGTCGCTGCACACCTGGCGAAGGTCAGACCACTTTAAACTCCCTCACTCACTCAACTTCTGCTGTTTCCTGTAACTCAATCATCTACTTCTGTTCTTCTTCAGGCTGCTCTGGATTTCGTTGTTGAAGAAAACATGAAAGCGAGGATCTCCTGTTGGTACATTAGGAAATATGTGGATGAAAATCAACATCTGAGATACCAGGCTCATATTGAAGATAAATAAAGGCAGAGTTAAACCTTCAACACATTCACAGTTTATACATCCATGTTTAATTTTATAATCATTTTATAGAAAATTGTATATAAATCAACCATAAGTGACCACTCTACTGCTTAGCAACAGCCTAGCAACCACCCAGGAAACCCTAGCAACCACTCAGATATGTCACTTTTTATCAATTTCATTTACTGTGACCTTGCTGAATAAAAACACTATGTTCTTTATAAGAACATATTAATATTTTAAAAAATAACTTCACAATTTCAATTCACATTGTTTTACACGCTATAAAAGAGATGTTCAAAATGACTTGTTGTGTGTGTGCTCAGGGCCAACACATGTTGTGTCAAATTTAACTCAAAAGATGTGCCATTTTAACACAGATTGTGTCAGGTAATTACATACTCAGAATTTTAAAAATAAAGTGAAAGTCGCAGATGCAAAAATATAAACCATTTCATCAATAGTTGAGTACAGAATGCATGTTCACACAAAGTACAAGACAATGTTTGAAGCTCAATGACCGGACAGACTCACTGTACTGGACATTATTCATTTATATTCATTTCAACCCCTAATTGATAACGCTGCTTTTGAGAAAAGTTCATGAAGAGTAAACGGTTAATCAAGTTTGCACTTTGAATCAAATTAAAATGTGACAAAATACTGTATTTAAATAACTTTTATTTACACAGACCTATGAGAACATACTGTACAAACACTGCATACAATGCACATTGATGGTGAGTGTCGGCGCACTCTTATAAAACGATGTGTTGAAAAAAACACAACCTGTAAAAAAAGATGTTAAGTTGTAGAATTTAACAAACAACCAGTGTAATTTCTTAACACATCTCTGTGTTTATATAAGGACTACACATTTTGCGTTACCTTTAACACAGCTAATGTGTTATTCCTCTTTACACAGATGTGTGTTGAAACCTTTTACACACTAATGTGTTATAGTTACACAACTTTTGTCAGATATGTGTTATATGTTATTTTTGATCAATCAGAAACAAACTTAGATCGGCCAACAGAGGTTTAGATGTTGATGTTTTATTGAATGTTTCAAGTCACCAGAATTGCTCTTTACTTTTAATGCTTATCTTGCTGCTGTAACTCTATTTTTATCAAGTATATTTGTTATGGCAAGAGAAAATATGATCAGATGTTTTCTTGATGATGACATAATCATCAAGTACTGATCTGATCAAGTTTTTGAGTATATGGATATTTATTTTTGCTGTTAGTTATAACAGTCTTTTGAAACTACATCATGTTATCCAGCAGAGCAGAACGATTTCTTAAAAAAAAAAACTATATAAAAAAAAAAGGTTTTCAGAAAGTTTTGAGCTGCAGCAGAAACTAGTCAAACACTGACATCAAGAATCAGCATATGAATCTCAACAACGGTGACAATTGAC
The DNA here is from genome assembly GCA_023718395.1 of Leucaspius delineatus. Classification (NCBI taxonomy): domain Eukaryota; kingdom Metazoa; phylum Chordata; class Actinopteri; order Cypriniformes; family Leuciscidae; genus Leucaspius; species Leucaspius delineatus. The sequence continues at coordinate 51,207,149 of CM043356.1, read as the reverse complement.
AAAATATTCATATAAACAGAAACTCTGAGCATCACAAAAACCTCGGGGACCCCAATGGTATGGGCCCTGTAGCGACATATTAAAGCTTAGGTGTCCCACAGTGCCCTAATTAACCCAATTCATCTGTCAGGGAAAAAAAAGTGATTTATTGATTTATATTTTTACTTCTGAAATGAATAAATATTTTTTTTTCTTTTATTTATTTCATTTTTAAGTGGACACATTCTAGTCTCTAGATGTTGAGAGCACGTAGCCCCACGTCATCACGTTCAGTCCAGTTTGGGCGGGGCTTGTCTGTCTCAGAGTGAAACCGAAAGCGGTCGAATCAGAAAAACAGACGCCATTTCAGAGAATTCAAGATTCAGAAATGGCTTCACTTGTCACGGTAAGTTTGTGAAAACGTTTTTATAGATACAATCAATATTATTATCAGTAAAATCACGACCAATGTAATGCCCATCAATATATAGATAGAGCATTTGCGTTATAACATGTCGAACTCAAACACGCTAACGGCTATCGCTACTTCACGGTGGAAACTAACACTCCTGCATGGATAAACTTGATGTTTTATTTGAAATTCTGGTCTAAATAGCATCGGTCGTGGTTTAGTTTGACTTTAAATAAACCATATGTGAATATTTTTAATCCATAAAGCGCAATAGTAAGCTATGTGTCTCATCTCGAACAATGACCCGAAATGTTAGGCCTACTTGTGGAAAGTAAACTGCAGCCTCGCCTGAAAGAGTCCAAACAGCAGCCGAGACTGACATGAACTGTGCTGCAATCTGCTTTCAAAACTTGATGATTAATGTAGATTTATGTGCTGTTATCTGAAAACAACAATAAACAAAACAATGTGAACACAGAAACACGTAAGAGCAAAATATGTTAGACTGAGAATATAAAGAAAGTTGAAGTTGGTCTGCAGTATCATTTAGGATGGATATAATAATTCGAAGTTCAGCGTCAAACTTTCTTATTTTTCATTAGTGCAACACAAGATTCATAACAGGTCTGTTAAACACAAAACCACAAACTTTGTAAAGCACAACTGAGATCCGTAACACCACTAGCCAAATATCCCAAAGGAATGCAACATACTCACACACGCACACTGACTAACACACAACTTTCACACTAACTCACACACCCACCCACAGGTACAACAGTATCAGTATTGGAAATAGTGCTGCACGATTAATCGCAAAAAAACTGAATTCATACTTAAACCAGTTTGGCTTAGTGTGATTATGAAATCACAAAGGCTGCGATGATTATTATTATTTTTTTAATGCGCTGGTGGTCAGTGAAGTACGGCTCTGTGATCAGTAGTAAATGCTGCTCCATCTGAAAGCATTGCGAGTTTAAGTCGATTATAACGTGCATTTGATAAAGCAACATGCGTCAAACATCTTTCCAAACATGAGAAGCATAATGAACCTCTTGTCCAACAAAAGACAACATTTAATAACGTTTTTAAAGTTAACTCCAAACTTCATAATGTCAGTTGAGGGTTTGAAAACATCCCTCTGTGAGATGATGTGGCTTCTTACACAAAATATTTTTTCATAGTGTGTGTGTGTGTGTGTGTGTGTGTGTGTGTGAGTGCCCTCTGGTGTTCAGATGGAGCAGCATTTACCACCGATCACAGAGCTGTGCTTCACTGACAAGCTCAGCATAAAAAAAAAATCAGCCTCTCTTGGCCAAATCACGTGCGGTTTAATTACCATTAATCGTGCAGGCCTAATTGAAAATACAGTGCAAAACTTTACTACACAATGCACACTAGAAAAACAAAAGTTATGTTTTCATGGACGGTTTGGACACCTTGTTTCAATCAGAATGAATTTATTCCAATTGATGAATCCACAACGTCCCACCCTTCCTTGTTTCGGACTCTTATCCACAGACATCTTGTCTTGTGAGAATTTTAGAATGACACGACAGTCATTTATGTCACTATTCAACAACAATGACGGCTCATTCCGCGCGTCATACGCCTAGGGGTGTGCATATTGGCAAAAAAATTATATCTCTATTTTCTATTTTGCATCATTCAAAAATGTGTTTGTAAATGCTTTGTATTGCATTGTATTAATTCTTTACAATGTATTGAAGGAAAGAGTATTTAAAACTGAAGCATTACAAGTAAGGACAACAAAAGTCACTGCTCTGCTGTAAGGTGAACTGTGCAGAATACAAGTAACAAGCAAAAACATGACAATGTTATAAAAGTATGTAAATGCAAATTTCTATCAAAAACAGAACAAGATAAACTTTGTAAACAAATTACTCCCTTCAAGTACTTTAAAATTGTCCATGGTCAAAGATACAAAAAACTAGCCTACAGTAGTAGCCTACATATGTAGCCTACAAAACTAACCTATATATATCTTTTTTTTTTTTTAATCAAATGACTAACTTCAAATTCTTTCCAATATTGCTCTAAAAGTAAACAGCTGTAACATTTGAAACACTTCAGATTTGTCAAAAATATTGCACTCAGGAAAACAAATAGAATATGTAAACAAATTATACTACTGTAAACAAAGTCTACAATTTAAAGACTAAAAGGTATAATAGCCTTTATAATTTTAAAGTAGCCTTTATAATATAAAAGTCACTAGAACAGAGGAAACAGGCTTTCAGCAGCTTGAACATTTTATTTGCCATCAACTGGGTTTCTTTAGATCTACATGCCTTTCAAGTTGTGTGATAAAAACACCAGCCTGTCCACAGCATCTGGCTTGAGAGCAACACAGTGACATGTTACAGTATTTCAGGGTTCTCAAGTTTTATCAAAAGCTTGGAGTGAGATCACATGTGGTTGGGGGAGGAGCATAATGGAGCCCCGCCCCCACCTGTCCCCGCCCCCCAATTTTACCCATTGTTCATAATTAACCAGCACAAATTGAAATTATAACAATTGGTAAATCTAATAAATGACAGAGCAATTCATCACATCAAATATACTCTTTAATTTTATATTTCAAAATTACAAATAAGTTATACAAAAATTACAAAAATATAATAAATTGCTCCAAACAGTTTGGAAAAACAAATATTTTTGCATTTTGAATGTGTCTAGTCGAAACGGTATAACGTTAATGATTTATTGTGTGGTGGGACATTGTGAACAAATTACATTAGAGTATTATTAAGGTGTGTGTGTGTACACAAGAGTTATGAAATGTGTTTTGTGTTGTAAGTGTTTGAAAAATACAAATGCAATGGCAATGATTAATGTATGTTTTGACAGGATATATATTACCCAGAGCACTCTGCTTTAATACGTATGTAGCCTTAATGTAACTAGAAATACTATTAATACAGTATAATATATAATTTAAAATAAAATAAAATAAATACATTTAAATTTATTTAAAATAAAATGAAGAAATACATTCCTTCCCATACCCACTAACATTTCCCTTAGTTTCAGATAACGTAAGCTAGCCAAACTGAGCCAAAGCTTCTGGCCTTGTTGCAAAGTAGTTGTAGAGTTTTTGACTGCATCAATAATAATGTATACGATGGGCTATATATTAAATGTTCTAGCCTAAAAATGTTAGACGAGCTTTCTTCCGACTTGCCTTCTCCATCATCACGACGTGTGTTCGCGCGATGTTGTTGGTTACCTAGTAACGAACGGACGGTCGCCGAGAATGTTCCGTCAACTTCCGTGTGTTCGCGCCAGGTTCGCGCATTTATGTATGTTGCCTATTAACGAACACAATCTGGCCGCGATACGTGCTGGCGGCAGGAAACTTCACTTTGTGTGCCCGCGTCTCGTATACAACGTTATATATAAAGCTTGTAGGACAACTTGGTTGGCATTGACTTTTCAGCGTGAGAAATACACGGTGTGGCGTGTGAGCGTGTGAACTGGTTGAATTGCGTGTGTCTCACGGCCAATGCGTGAGACTTGAGAACCCTGGTATTTCCTCCAGTGCTGAAAGCCTCTCAGAAGGACTGCTTGAGGCAGGGATGCACATGTACTTGTTTGCTAGTTTCCCAAGTCTGGGAAAATGTATTTCTTGTTTTTTCAACCAATCAAGTGGATTTATGTCACTGTCCACCTCAGGTGTCATTAAGTAGCTCTTGATCTCCTTTTCAATGGCAACGTTCAGAGTCTCACCTCTGAATTCCTGGTGTGATCATCGCCTGCTCCAGGTTCCTCTGTCATAGCCTGAGCAGAAGCAGTTGAGGGGCCTGGGGTAGGGCTGTCGTCCTCTGTCACCATAGACATGAGTTCTGCCGTCACTGCTGTCCCAATGGCTTTGATCCTGTCATCGTCATTGTAGTGGTTTTTGAAACGGGGTTAAGTGTGGATGCCAAACTCAAAACTCCACTTCAACTTGGAGTTCAGGTACTCCAGAATGGTGTGTTTAATTTATTTACTTAGGTCTATGTCAGACTTCACCGCGAAGACTTCAGAGTTGAATAAGGACAGCACAGGTTTTAAGTAAGAAACTGTTACAAGTTGCTCACCTGACAAAGCGTCTGTAAATTCTTGCAGAGGACCAAGTGCTTTGCTTACCGCCTCCAGCACCTCAACATCTTGCCATGTTGGCATAAGGTGCCTGTGCTTTTTGTCTGCAGTTAAAACATGACGAATGGCCTTTTCTTGTTGGTGACTCTGGGATTAGTTTGTGTTGAAGAAGCTTCAGCTGCTCTTGTGCATCAGCAAGTGCTTTTTCATCAGCAAGTGACCATTTTAAAGTAAGATGACCACACAAAGACTGCAGACAGTAGCTTTAGAGTTGCCTGGTTTCATCAATGAAATGTGCTGTCAGAGAGAGTTATGCTTCTGATGATCTGCTTGACCATAATCGTTTGTTGTGGCAAAATGTAAAACCTTCTGCACTTCATGCGCAAGAGTTTGGCGACATGTCTCATGACAATTTAGGCTGTGGTGTTTCACTGAAGTATTTTCGCCCAGCCAGTAGGGATGGGCGATATGGCCTAAAAAATTGATCACGATAATTTCAGGTATTTATTGCGATAACGATACACATGACGATAAATTATTTTCTTCTGTAATATATCAGATTGTTATGTTTAAGTTGTGTTGTGTTTTAATTCCATTTTTTTTTCTCTTTTTTTTTTCAATTTCTTTATTTAAATTTCGTTTTTATTTATTTAAATTTCGTTTTTATTTATTTAAATCTACCTTTTACTGTGTCAGTAATTTGTTAGTCAGAAAAATATTAGACTACCTTTTTAAAAGTATTGCTTAAGTTAACAGACCTGTGTGTGTGTGTGTGTGTGTGTGTGTGTGTGTGTGTGTGTGTGTGTGTGTGTGTGTGTGTGTGTGTGTGTGTGTGTGTTTTATATCACTAGTGCAGTGTCCGTGCAGTGTCCGTTCTTGGGAGCATATAAGCCCTGCTCGCATGAGGTGAGCAGACACACTCGGTCTCTCTCGCGCGCAGACACACTCGGTCTCTCTCGCGCACTGTCGCTCGCTCGCTCGCGCAGTTCGTTTCGCTTTTGTCCAGTCCGGCGCCTCATATGCCGCTTCCCGCTTTCTGATTTTCTGTAACCAAACCAGTTCCAAATTGTGGAGGTAGCTCCTCGCTTAACAACAAGCTTCTCCTCAGCCTCAAGTCCACCTTCCGCCATGCTTCACTCCGCACGTGAACCGGGCACGTGAATCGGGCACGCACAAAACTACGTCATCAACTAGACTTATCGTTATTATAGCGAGGAGACAAATTTTTATCGTGGGGAGAATTTTCAGCGGTATATCGCAAACGATAAGATATCGCCCATCCCTACCAGCCAGTGTGTATCTTGGGTCTAACATCTTTTAAAGCTGTTTAAAACCCTCTCTCTACCACTTTAACTGGCACCATTTCCCTGGCAATGTAATTGGTGACCGCGTTTGTTATATCTTGCCATCTGTCGCTTTTTCTGTCAGAACTTTCTTGCTAAATGATTCGGCCAAAGTTTGTTGCGTGTGTTTTTAATATTTTACCCTGTCTGCTGCAGGCACGTCGTGTTCAGATGACTCCCGAAGCTTTTCATAATCCTCACATTCAGTGCGGTGGGAAGTTCGAAGATGGAAAGAGATTGGTCTTCAAGCTGCTTTTGACTGCAACCGATTTTCTGCAAAGTTTGCAGATTGGCGTTTTGACTAACATCTGAACTTTCAAAACCAAACCACCTCCATGCTAGAGATGTAGACGCACGTCTAGGAATTAAATCTGGTGTGGATTGTGCGGTTGCTTGCATTTGAATATCTTCTCCTCTCGCAGTTTCTTCGCTCATTTTAACTACTCTCAAACATGGCAATCTGTCGCACTGCACCATCCTCAGAATGTGTGCATGCAGTAGTAGTCTATACTTGGTTACACGCAGTGAATTCGTGAACGCTTCATGCATTGTTTTGATTGGTTTTCTGAAAATGAGTGACACTCGATAATTTGATTTTGCATATCGTTAAAATAACAATTACGTTACAATCGCAAACGATACCTATCGCACACCCCTACATACATCATTACACCATCTTTACGTCATTGCACATGCGCAGAACTTTTCAGTTTCGGTTTTCAATCTGAACAAGTGTTTACATGTTCTTTCGATTAGATTAGAAGAGGTCTAAACCACCCCTTACAATCCGAATGAATTGTAATTGGATTTGGCCAATCCAATCCAATTTACATGGTCTGATTATTAGGGTCCATGTAAACACACGCACACACCCACCCACCCACAGGTACATAAACAATGTCAGTATTGAAAATACAAAACACTCAATAAACAATATAAATAACATTGTTAAATCAAACAGTCCATGTCAGAAAGTTTATGAAATTATAATAACCTAGTAAAACCAAAGAGTTTCTTTTTAATATAATTTTCAAAATTAAGTTTACTATTCTTGTTTTGTTTTTTTTGCCACATACAGGCTTGAAATCAAATATCTCATCTACGTACCTGTAAAACGAGTGTCTATGAGGAGAGAGAGAGGAGGACAACCGTTCCTGTAAAATGAGTGTCTATGAGGAGAGAGAGAGGAGGACAACCGTATCTGTAAAATGAGTGTGTATGAGGAGAGAGAGGATGAGGCATTTGTTGACACTCAGAGAGCAGCATCTCCAGTATCCAGCTGTGTGTCTATGAAGAGTAACCACTCAATGCTTCAGCCCCCTTATCTCAGTGATGGACCATCTTCAGGATTCAGCTGTGTGTCTATGAAGAGTAACCACTCAATGCTTCAGCCCCCTTATCTCAGTGATGGACCATCTTCAGGATTCAGCCATGTGTCTATGAAGAGTAACCACTCCATGCTTCAGCCCCCTTATCTCAGTGATGGACCATCTCCAGTATCCAGCTGTGTGTCTATGAAGAGTAACCACTCCATGCTTCAGCCCCCTTATCTCAGTGATGGACCATCTCCAGTATCCAGCTGTGTGTCTATGAAGAGTAACCACTCCATGCTTCAGCCCCCTTATCTCAGTGATGGACCATCTTCAGGATTCAGCCATGTGTCTATGAAGAGTAACCACTCAATGCTTCAGCCCCCTTATCTCAGTGATGGACCATCTTCAGGATTCAGCCATGTGTCTATGAAGAGTAACCACTCCATGCTTCAGCCCCCTTATCTCAGTGATGGACCATCTTCAGGATTCAGCCATGTGTCTATGAAGAGTAACCACTCCATGCTTCAGCCCCCTTTTCTCAGTGATGGACCATCTTCAGGATTCAGCTGTGTGTCTATGATGAGTAACCACTCCATGCTTCAGCCCCCTTATCTCAGTGATGGACCATCTCCAGGATTCAGCTGTGTGTCTATGATGAGTAACCACTCCATGCTTCAGCCCCCTTATCTCAGTGATGGACCATCTTCAGGATTCAGCCATGTGTCTATGAAGAGTAACCACTCCATGCTTCAGCCCCCTTTTCTCAGTGATGGACCATCTTCAGGATTCAGCTGTGTGTCTATGATGAGTAACCACTCCATGCTTCAGCCTCCTTATCTCAGTGATGGACCATCTCCAGGATTCAGCCATGTGTCTATGAAGAGTAACCACTCCATGTTTCAGCCCCCTTATCTCAGTGATGGACCTGCTGTGACCTCTGACCCTGTGTGAGTATCACTATCTGCTTGAGCTGAATTGATTCTTCAATTCAAGTTTTTTTTTATTTGAGATCATGATTTTCTCACAATTCTGAATAGACAACTAAACAAAATATGTAATTTACTAGAGGTTCTTAGAAAATTTTAATTGTTGCAGTCTATTTAAAAATATCTAATTAATTTAAATGTATCTACAGCTAAGGCAGAGTGCACAGTTAAGTGCTGCGATTTCCCCCGGGTGCTTTGGCGTAAAAGAACAAACTTGCCTAAAAGAGCAAGCACGGGCGGTGAACGTCTTTTTAAATATGCCTTTCTGTCCTTGTGTTTCTGGATGCGGTCATTTCCTGTCCTCGTCTGATGGCCACGATCACTGTCTCACATGTCTGAGCTGTGAGCATGCTGAGACTGAATTCGTGGATGATTCTTGTCCTCATTGCAAGAGCATGACCATGTCGACATTGCAGTCGTGAATCTCCTTCAATCTCCTAGAGTTCCCTCTGCTGTTACCCAGACCGGTTCCTCTGCACAGCACAGGCTGAGGTGGTTAACACCCAACTCGGTTCTTCTGAGTGAGAAAGCTATTTGGAATAGGGCTGTACCAGAATATTCGAGTATTCGAGTATTCGTTCGGTGGGTTGGTATTCGATTTTCAAATTTGACATTCGAATATTCGTTTTAAATTATTATTTTTTTTTTTTTTCACACCTGGCATCCCCCTAGAAACGGTTCCCATTCGCGCTTGAATGGGGCTGTCATGCGTTTTCTCAGATCGGATAGTTCTCTCTGATTTATCAATATGAACAATGAACACATAAATGTGTTTTTGCAAAACGGATATGAATCAGAACTTCAAATCCCGCGCTATAGGCAGATGTAATGGAGTGCACGTCACTAGCAACAGATAAGCTGCATTTTACTGATCGTCAGCTAAAATTTCTAAATCAAAGACCGCAATAAGAGAGCGGCAACAGCCCTGGTAAGATCATTTCGGTTCTTTACTTTTAATGAAGTTTATTGTGTGTTAAAGCATCTGCTACTCACTTTCACTTTGATTTGCGATAGTTTGCACGTTGGCTTGATGAATAGATGCTGATCTGCGGTGACGCGTGCTGTAAGCGTCGTCATATCTGGCTATAACATGATATAGCCTAAAACACGCTCTCACACGGTTATTTTTTTAGCATTTTTGGGCGAAATACAATACTCTTATTTTAGAGCGCAGAACAGCGGAGTTTGTATGGGCAGAAGTGCATGCCTGAGCTTGTAGGCTATAAGCTGCATTGCTTTGACATTGTGGAAATAGAATAGAAACAATATATTAGCCTACCCTTTACTGTGTCAGTAATTACTGTGCTGCTGATTTCTGATTTGAGAGTTATTTGTTACTCAGAAAAATATTAGGCTGTGTTTTGTATCACTAGTGCAGTGTCCGTTCTCGGAGCCCTGCGCGTGAGGCGCGTGCGCGCTTCCCGCTTGCGCTGTTCTGTATTAAAAGTTTATTAATTCTAAACGTGTCACGTCTCGCGTGTCTATATTGCACCAAATGTGACACTGCACTCGTGAAGTCGATTGGATGAACGGTTCTAAATGCAAGATCAATAATCTGAATGCAAACAGACAGACGCATAGAGATTCCTGCCTTTATTAGAGAGAAGAATATGTTCAGCCCCCTCCCTCCGAAGCTTCGAATATTCAATGTTAATTCCTATCGAAGCTTCGAAGCTCAAAAAATGGTATTCGGACCAGCCCTAATTTGGAATTACTCTGGGTATGTTGGTTGTCCCTCTGGTGCCGCTCACATGGAGCCTGGGAGCCTGGCTAGCGCTTCCCAGTCCTTCCCCACTGGCTCATGTGAACAATCAGACTCGCCTACATGATTCAGTTCGCCAGGCATCCCCCCAAGGTTCAGCTGCGTCCTTTACACCTCAGTCGCATGCAAAGACGCCCCTGTCCTGGAAGCGGAGATTGAGGTCCTCTTGGTGAAGGACGCAATAGAGCCTGTCCCTCCAGCCGAGATGAAGTCAGGGTTTTACAAGATTGGTTACGACCGATCTTGGATCAGCGAGTCTTGAACTGGTGATCTTTCACAAGCTCCCCTTCAAGATACTAGCGCAGAAACACATTACCACGTGTGTTTGCCCCCAAGATTGGTTCGCAGCAATTGATCTGGGCTGGGTTTCCCAAAAGCATCGTAAGCTTAAGTTGATCATAGAATAATTGCCACCAATGGTCTCCTTCGATCAACTTAGGCTTTTGATGCCTTTGGGAAACGCAGCCCTGAAGGATGCATACTTCCACATCTCTATTCTGCCTCGACACAGACCGTTATTACGGTTTGCTTTTGAGAGTTGGACGTACAAGAACAAGGTCCTCCCCTTTGGGCTTTCCCTGTCTCCCTGCATCTTTACCAAAGTTGTGGAGGCTGCCCTTGCCCTGCTAAATGGGACCTATTATGCAAAATTCACTTTTACATGGTGTTTGGACATAAATGTGTGTCAGCAGTGTGTGTACACAACCACCCTATAATGGTAAAAATCCACCCACTCCTCTTTTTTGAATCCCCATAAATCATAAGCAGTGCCTCGAAACAAGCCGTTTGCAGAATGTAGATTTTGTGACATCACAAATGCTTAGGAGCCGCCCACGACTGCTGACGGACTCTGCCCTATCAGCATAGACCTCGCCCTGAGTGAGCTGTACACAGTCCGCCATGTTTATCTCCTCGCAAGAGCATTTAACAGCAGCATTCACGTAAGACATTTATTTTTATTAAAGGGATACTTCACCGTTTTTTCATATTAAACTATGTTATTCCCTTAACTAAGACGAGTTGATGCATACCTCTCTCGTCTCAGTGCGTGCACTCAATCGCTCTGGCGCGTGGGGCCACTTTGATAGCACTTAGCTTAGCCCAGTTCATTCATTAGGATCCAAACAGAGATGAAGTTAGAAGCGACCAAACACCTCCACGTTTTCCCTATTTAACCCTCTTGGGTCTGTGGTGTTTTTGGGGTCCTTAAGATTTTCTGACATGCCCTGACATTTGTGCTTTTTTCAGTTGCTTATAAACATTAATGGCAAAGGTGTAATTACACTCTATTTAGCACAAACAGGGCTCCCATAATATGTGAGCAACGTACATGTTTGTATTTTTGAGAGAATAATGTTTATGCATGGTTATTGAAAAAACTAAAAACTAAAGTTTCTGAAATAAGGCCACAAAACACATACTAAATATGTGTCATTAAGACTTTTGACTAATGGATGTTGTCGCCTAGACTTTTTTCTTCAAAATGATGTGAAAATCATCCTCCCTAATCATTCACATAACACAATACATTGATTTAAATTTTGCAAAACACTTCCTGTTTGTAAAGGCAATATGCGAGTGGGCGTCAACGATCCAACACCATCATGCATATTTAGTGGTTCGCACCTGAGGAGACAATGGGGCCCGCATACTTAATGAGCCATTTATTCAGGTGTGTCACTGAGCCACAAGAAAAAATGCAAGAGCAATATGTATATATAATATATATATATATATTCTAGGGCTGTCAACTCTAGTCGACTAATCGGTCGATGCCGTCTTGGTCGACTGACATTCTCATTGGTCGACCAGTTGCATAATTTTTTTTTTCACCAATAAAGAAATTTTCATTGATTTACTCCTTGATATTTATTCCTTTATAAGCAGTTATATATTACTGTATTCTAAATATAATAACCTATGTTTTATCCCCAACTTTAAATGCTTTAAGGCTATTTTGTAACAGCGCCACAGTTTAGCGCATCACGTAGAACACTCGGGAACCGCACCTGTGGCTGGCTGCACTGCTGCTTTGCGCTCAGTAAGGAATATCAGTTTTGCTGTATTCATTCAGTTAGAACCAGTGCTTAATTTGTAAAGTGGGAGGTCCCGGAGCGCAAAGGAAAGGTGGATCCGGCGATTTAAAACGGGGTTTGGAGGTAACGGAACAAGTAAGGAATAATTGACGACAGGCCGTTGAATTATTAGAAACATAATGCACACCCGAGGTGGTAATGCGGTCACAACGCGAAGCGGAGTTATTCAATTGTTTAAATTATTATTAAATTGAACAAGCGCAACATTCAGCATTCAATCAAATATTTTAAAAGATGTAGGCTATTATTAATAATGTTATTTCAACATAATATCTCGTTATTTCGACATAATATGTGTGCGTGCAACAAGCAAGATGTGCATAAATCCGGTGACGAGTGCATTGATTTTTATTAATAAACTAGTGTTTTCTGACAGTGTCGGCTGCAAATATGAAGTTGACGATCGCCATCTCCGTAGTGAACGAGCCTACAGAGAGAAATGCACATAATGGATCATAATCAGAGAGTGGCCTATTTCTTTTTTCTTTTTGAATTATTTCGTTTAAAGACATTTCAAGCTTTGTGTATTTGATGTATTTCTCATGTCTGTGTGAGTCATACACTTAGTTTTGTTAAGTTAGGATGAGATGCGCTCCAGTTAACGTGCAATGTGACAGCGCGGGCTGCCGATTATATTGTGTTATACCGTATTTGCTTCGTATTTATTACAAAACAAAACGAAAATAAACCTATAGGCCTTCCTTCTATACAGCCTATTATTAGGATTGTTTTTTAGGCTATTTGGGTTTTTTGTGTGTTTGTTAAAACGCCTAGATCGGCTGGACAAAAGTTAACCCATAGCTTTGTAAAGAAGAATATAGTTACAGCCTGTATAAATGAGAGCTTTTGTTAGGTTTTTTCATTATTTGGCAATTTTAGCAGTTATATTTTTTGTAGCGTGTGGTGTGGTCAGGTGTGCGATTGTGACTGTCACTATAGACCTAGGACAGAGCTCCTCACTTTGCAGTTAAAAAAAATCACTTAATTGTCAAAGAACTGTATTATTATTATAGTTTTATGTATTATTGATTTTTTTTTTTCGTTGTTGTTTTATAAATGCTCTATGACAATTGTGTAATAAATGTTTTGTTTTTTTTAAATTAATGTTTAATAAATCTCAAAACATCGCGTCTTTTTTTTTTTTTTTTTTGTCGACTAATTGTTGCGCAGGACATGACTTTGGTCGACTAAGCATTTCTTTGGTTGACTACAGCCCTAATATATTCTACCAAATTGGTTCACAGTTGGAAGCATCTAAAAATTTTTAAATTTTTCCACAAATTGTGCTTTCAAATTGTATAATATCCAAGGAAACATGTCTAGTAATTGTGCAGTTAATTCTCATATTTTCCGTTTTGGAATATGTATCCTCTCCCCAAATTTGTCACTAATAAAACACAATCTACCTTGTAAATATATATTTTTTATTAAAAAGGTTACAATTACAACAACAATTCAATTGTAATCTTTCTTTGTAAAAACTAAAGTATACATTTTATCATACATATTTCAAAGTTAAGGATTTGATTGATTATTTGATTACTTTATTTTTGACAAAACATACTATATTTAACATATGAGCAAAAATCGGCAAACAAAAGCTTATTTGAGGTGGCATATATTTTACAGTAAAAATGTATAATCTATCCAAAACTAGTCAACGAAATGTTGTCTTTCATATGTCTGTAACATAGGTCTTTTGTTTATATAAGAAATATAAATGTTAATTTGCAGTTTAATACGTTGCTTATACAAATACATTTTATTTCAACATATTTCAGTCGATTTTTACTCATCTCAGTATAGCAATATACTGTAGTTTGCTAAAAGCGGATCATTCATTCACACACAGAAATGCGATTCAAATTTAAACCGTCTTTTTGCGAGTTGTGGTAAACAGCGTGCATCTCTGCCGTTCATTCATTCACACACAGAAACGCGATTCACTTGAGAATGAAAAAAACGTACTACAGTATTCTCAGGATCCGTTGCTCCTCGAAATACCAGCACTTCTGAGGTACATTTTCCATTATTATTATTCCTCACAGCGCCGCGAGACGGTGTAAACAAGTACAATGATCTGAATAAACTTGATGTGTTTTCTCGAGCTGATATGGGGGCGTTCACAGTTTGCATGGATTACCTCAGTCATTTGCGTTTGAATAGCGTGCGCTCTCCGTGGGCGGGGTCACATTAAAAATAATTAGCTGAGATGAGAGCGACTGACATCTCGCTCTTTACATAAAGATTACATAAACTGAGAATATTTGTTTTTTATAAAAATTACTTCATTTAAAAGAAGAGAATTTAAGCTTCATGCCTGTGTGTCTGTATGCCTGTTTGACTGAGTATTCGCTGAGTTATGGTTCATTTTCGGACGCGTTTCAGAATGGACTTCACTGACAGAGAGAAATCAGAACTCACATCATGTTTATTTTTCTTTATTTGGCAAAAAGCACAACACTTTGTTTTTATTGTGAGTATACACAAAAATAATACACACGTAACAGGATCGATTGATGTATGAAGCTGGTTTGTAAGATCAAAGTCAACAGAGTATTTGGACTCTCGTTTGAACTGATAAGAAAAAAAACTAGCAAATCACGCCGGCGTGATTGCCGACCTCAGAGGGTTAAATACAGTTACACGATTAGTTACACGACCAAGTATGGTGACACAAAATAAAACGTGGTGATTTTCTAAGCGGGTAAAAAGGATAACTATAATTAGTGTTGGGCGATATGCTCCATTTTCATATCGTCCTGTCGTCAGCCTGTGAGATCGGCGATACACGATATTATTGTGAGGAGGGCGGGGCTTACTTATTTGATTATTAACTTGCTTATTTATTATCAATTTGCTTGTTTTATTACTTCGTTTTATATATGAGAATCTTTTTCTATTTTGCTCGCAAAGGTGGAGTGTTTATTAATAGACTAAATCAGGTTATTTCCTGGTATAGTGTGGTAAAAAAAGATCCTAATCATTCTTGTATCTGACTCGAGTCGGAGTATTTCAACATGTCAGCGGGGAAATTTACGGACACACATTATCCTCTCATGCCAACACAAATGCAGCATTTTGACTGTACTTCTGCACGAGATGTGAACACGTTTTAATAATTTCTTGGGTCAAGAAAGAGTCGGAGTCTGCGATATATGTCCTCCTACCAGTGCTCTCTCTGTCTGGATGCACTTCACATATGCGCACCGCACTTCAATAAGCCCAAATAACGCGGGTTAATGTGTTTTAAATGCCGGGAGAAATCAGAGGCAAAAATCTAAAAGTCGATCGGTTATACTTAAACTTATGACTTGACTCGATAAAGGAAAACGTTTTAATGCGTTTAAATGACCACATGCATTGTCAGTTTATTCAGCATAATCGAGTTAATAACGTGCATGTAAACGCGCTCATTCCCTGAAAATGAAAGCAGTAACAGACTGAGCTTTCGCTGCGTTAACAGCGCGTTCTCTCAGAGATGACGGTGGATATAACGGTATAGCAACTATCTTAATTTACTGGCTTAATATTTCTCTTGTGGACTTACATTATTGACAGTGAAAAAAATAGAAGAATATTTCTTGATAAACAAGTGTTTGAAGTTGCTTTTGATTTTCACAGATGGCAGAGTTGTGCTACGTTCGTGAACTAAAGACTTTTATTAGGCCTAGGTCTATAATTTTATTGATATTATTATTATTATTATTATTATCATTAATATTTTGTAATTGTATTGTTTTTAGTGTTATTTAGTGTTAGTGCCCTAAAAAAAATCGCCACTGGGAAAACCAGCAATCCAGGTTTGAGAGGTGGAGCCCCGACAAATCTACAACATATGCGCATTTCAGACGTGAATCATGGCAGAGTCGATGAAGAAAACGAAGAAAGCGCGGTCGGAAGAGTGCAGAGACGGCTCTGCGTGAGGGGTATTTATGACAGTAACGTTAAATACAAGTACTCCACAGCGACTCTAGGGGTTGCTGTTTGAGAAAAACGGAAACTGCATAGTGTGCCTTTACAGGGTACATGTCCGATATGCATGTGTGTCGGTGATGTGTGAATTATGTCAGTAGATCAGTGATGTGTGAGCTTGTATCTGTCCCTACAATAGCTTTTATTTTGCATTATTTGCAACTAGGGTATCTTAGGAAGCTGTGGTATATTTCAGAAATGATCTGAAATACAGACGTTGACACATTTCTTCTGGATTCTGTCTCGTTTTCTTCTGTTTCTTCATGTGATCACAGTGAAAATACAAATGTGCCTTAGACTTTTGCACAGTAGTGTATATCTCATTATGATCTGAAATATATCTCTGTTTTTCTCAGTATCATCAGCAGGAAGAGAAAGATATCAGCATCTCCAGTATCCAGATGTGTGTCTATGAAGAGTAACAGAGACATGACTCACCCCACTGACCTCTGTAATGAAGCCGTGCCCTTCGACCCTGTGTGAGTATATTCATGTACAGGCCGTGCAGAATTATTAGGCACGTTGATTTTCTGATCATGTGTTATTCCCAGGAACATTTTGCCAATTCCAAACCATATTAATCTTAATAACTACTATTAATTTTGTATTTAATATGATCAGAAAATCAACGTGCCTAATAATTCTGCACACAATGTACACTTAAAAATTATTTTTTTACTCTTACTTCATTTAATTTAGAAACATTTTTAAACTCAATTTAATTTACTTAATTCAAATTCATTTTCATTGGGTCAACACAATTTTATTTTTAAATAAAAATATTTATAACTAAATCTTCTTACATCATTCAATGTAATTTAATTAATGTACTAAGGTATATTTAATTCATCATTATTATTTTGTTGATAATATTTAATTTAATCAATTTACTATTATTTAATTGTCTTAGTTTGGTCCAACTTATATTGTTTCATTAATTTACTAATGTTTAATTAATGACTTATATTGGTCTAATTTAAAGATGTAGTGTAATGTTTATTACTTTCGAATCAAAAATAAAGAACAAAAACAGAAAGAGCGAACCATGGTAAAAAAAAAAAAAAAAAGTTTCGTTTTGCATGAAGCTAGCTGAACAAACTGATATTCAGAGCAAGTTTAGAGTTGATAAATCCAATCTAGTTTAGATCAGGTTCAGCGGTTTCACAAAGCTCTAAATGTTCTCTGTCAACTCAGGTTTAATCCAGAGTTTGCGATTAACTCTGAAGCGCGTGTCTCTTGAAAGTGTGACACGTGCAGCAAACAGCCAATCACACTGAACATGCAGAGCGTCAGTTTGATTCACTTCTCGCAAGAGAAACAGCGCAATTCACTTCTCTTCTGAAGATTAAGAGATCATTTTGAAAATTATCATGAAATTAAAAGCGTTTACAAGGCAGGAATAAACACTTCTGCTGCAGCGACAGTTTGAGAAGCAGCTGAAAGAAAATATCTGACTATATCAATACATGATGTGAATCAAAGAAATATGCCTAATAATTAGCCTATAAGTTCACAAAGAGCTCAAATAAATACACAAACATTATATATGAATACATGTATTATATTAATTTAAAAGGAAAGTTTAATATTACTTGTCAATTAATTTAATTATATGAATATATTATATGAATTAAAAGTAATTATGTTTCATATAATATAAAAATAGTCTAAGAAAAAATTAGCAAAAGATTAGCAATTTTGTCTCTAAAGTTTTTTCACTATAAATTGCTTTAATTTGGAGTGAGAGATACAGGGGGAGTGTCTTTATTGCATCAGATACATGTCTCTTTACTCACAGCTGATTGGTCCAGTTTGGGTTTGCGATCTCTAACCCAGAATAAAACCTGTTTCAGAGCAGGTTAACCGTGTAGCGTAACTCCTGTTTCACGCATACTCCGATTGCAGTGTGTATTTTTTTCCGTACCCATGCTAACAGGTTATAGCGTTCACACTGCACGTGGATGTGTCCGGTAATTGGATGGGACTAACATCTATTTTTAGGTGGGAGTGTGTGTTTTTTAGACGTGGGCTTTACAGAAGGATACCGTTATATTGGTATAACTACCAATACTACTATAGATATATAGATATTGCAGTTTATTGAAATATATATGCGCTAGTTTCCCAAATATGGAAATGTTTTATGTAATATATATGACGTGGGCATTACAGAAGGACATCTGCTATGCTTGAGCGCATCATGGATAAAGTATATGTTGGGTTTTTTTTTTTTTATGAATTACTTGATATAACTTTTATTAATTATTAAAACCCTGTGTAATTTTATAGAAGTGTCTCTTTATAATAAACCAATATAATTGAGCAGAGACATCTAGACAAGTATGTGACACTGATATTAAAATGGCCAGTCTTTGTAGTTTTTTCCATGATTTGGCTCTATATGTCAGTTTTATTATTTAATTTTTTCAGATACCATCTAGCATGCAAATGAGGAGAAGCGTTAGTATAATACAATGTCAGCAATCATTGACATTCGCATTTGACAGAATTAGATTTCTCAGAGGACCGTTTAGTTTGCCGAAAAACAGTAGGTAATTTTCCATTTAATTTTTGGGAAAGTTGTGTGAGAAAAACACAGACATGGCAGATTCGGACATGATTATAATCGCAAAGTACATCTGTGAAACACAAATTTCTCTTAACGTCCCCCTTAAAAACTAATCCTGTCCGAATAGGACTAAAGACACATTTACACATTTACTCAGTGGAAAGTTTTGTATCAATTAGGGCTGGGAATCGATAAAAAAAAATTAACTAATTAATTGCACAATTTGCTGTAATTAATTGCAATTAATTGCATTTCCTCCAAGCTTGTAATCATTAATATTTAAACTTAGAATCACCTAATTAAATGAAAAAGGAACAGAAAATAGCCCTATATTAAAATATTAAACATCAATATATCAATGTATTATTATTTTTCAATAATCAAGCAACGTAATTAATTTAACAGATTTAAAAAAAAAAAATGTATCAAAATAAAATATAGTCCTACAAAGCTATTATTACCAGAGCATGTGATCAGAGCAGGTTTTTTTTTTTTTTCATTTTACCATTGTTGCCAAGCATGACTATACCAGCTCAGCAAACAGAAGTCTACTACTGAGAAATTTCACGTTATTTGAGCAGACTTTGCTTTTCCAGTGCGTGATGATCGGTACATGATTGGAGCGTTTGGCCCGTTAACGACAGAGCAGAACATTGAGCAGAGAGCGCAGCGCGCCGACACACACACACACACGGAGCGGAAAAGACCCGCTCACGAAAGCTGCGTGAGAATAAAACCTGATCGCCGAACATGGAGAGGCGGGACGGCACCTGCGTTAATTTCGTTATTTATTTTTTTACGAGTTAAACTTCTCAAATTAATCGCAAAGATTAGCGCGTTAATTCCCCCAGCCCTAGTATCAATATATAGCCATACATGGCCAATGGATATTTTGCAGTTTATTGAAATATAAGCGCTAGTCTCCCATATATGGAAATGTATTATGTAATATATCGCAATATATTGTAGTATATTGCAATATATTTTTGTTCTGTAAGCGGGGAGACGTACAAATTGTACAATATTAAGGGGGAACAGAACCTTGAGGAACTTTATGTCATGAAATCAACTGGCCACAATAGATTTATTATATGTAAAAGAGGTTTATTATACAAACACTTCTTTATCATTGTGGTTGTGGTATGATTTTAAATAACATCTTTCAATATTAAAGATATTTACATATTTTCTCTATTTTGACAAAATATCTTTTCTGTTTGTTCTAATGTCTTTTCAGTGGTGAGAGATCTGACCAGATCAGATATGTGTCCTGTCAGACCAGCTCATCCTCCTCCTGTCAGAAACACATCAGTCATCATGACACAGAAGCAGCCCTGCAGCTCGATTCTCACCGGCCAGTGCATGATGATCTTCAGAGAGTCAAAGACCAGCACAAAACCAGCATGAAAAACAGATATGAGAGAGTTTTTGAGGGAATCAAACTAGAAGCGAATCAGACTCTCCTGAACAGGATTTACACACAGCTGTACATCATAGAGGGAGAGAGTGAAGGAGTGAATGAAGAACATGAGGTGCTACAGATGGAGAAAAGTTACAAGACACTCCAAGACACTCCAATCCACTGCAATGACATCTTTGATCCTTCACCTGAACCTGGATATGAGGAGATGAGAAGAGAGAAGAAAGACAAAATCAAGGCTGTTCTTACTAAAGGCATCGCTGGAATTGGAAAAACCGTCTCTGTGCAGAAGTTCATTCTGGACTGGGCCGAGGGAAAAGCCAATCAGGATGTAGATTTCATGTTTGTGCTTCCATTTAGAGAACTGAACTTGATTAAAGATCATCAGTACAGTCTTCACAGACTTCTGCTGGACTTTCATCCTGAACTTCAAGATCTGGACTCAATGATTTATGATGAATGTACAGTTATGTTCATCTTTGATGGTCTAGATGAAAGCAGATTGACACTGAAGTTTTCAGACAGTGAGAAAGTTTCTGATGTGACTGAGTCTTCATCTGTGGGTGTGTTGATGTTAAACCTCATGAAAGGAGATCTGTTTCCCTCTGCTCTCATCTGGATCACCACCAGACCAGCAGCAGCCAATCAGATCCCCTCTAACTACATCAACCGTGTGACAGAAATTCAGGGATTCAATGACCCTCAGAAGGAGGAATATTTCAGCAAGAGAATCAGTGATGAGCATCAAGCCAGCAGAATCATCTCACACATCAGAAAAGCAAGAAGCCTCCACATCATGTGCCACATACCCGTCTTCTGCTGGATCTCAGCCACTGTGCTTCAAAACATCCTGAAACAAGATCTCAGTGCAGAAATCCCTCAAACTCTGACTGAAATGTACATACATTTCCTGCTCATTCAAACTCACATGAGGAACCAGAAGTATGAAGAGAGAGATCCAAAGAAACTCCTGCAGTCCAACAGAGACGTGATTGTGAAACTTGCTGAACTGGCTTTTAATCAGTTGATGAAGGGCAATGTGATGTTTTATGAGGAGGACCTGAGAGAGAGCGGCATAGACATCACTGACGCCTCAGTGTATTCTGGGATTTGTACTGAGATCTTTAGGGAGGAATCTGTGATTTATCACAGGAAGGTTTACAGCTTTGTACATCTGAGCTTTCAGGAGTTTTTTGCAGCACTGTATGTGTTTTTCTGTTATTTACACAAGAATAGTGAAGTTCTGAAAATGTTCCTCAGAGGAAAGTCCAGAACTCAGTGTGATAACGTTCCTCTGGATGAGCTCCTGAAGGGAGTAATGAATAAAGCCTTGATGAGTAAAAATGGACACCTGGATCTTTTCCTTCGATTCCTTCATGGCATCTCACTGGAGTCCAATCAGAGACTCTTACAGGATGTGCTGATTCACACAGAGAACAACCCAGAGAGCAGCAAGAAAATAATTCAAAACCTCAAACGAGGTCAAAAAAACAATGTCAGTCCTGAAAGATGGATGAATCTGTCACACTGCATGATTGAAATGAAGGATCATTCTGTTGTTAAAGAAATGCAGGCATTTTTAAACTCTGAAACAAAAAGAAAAAGTCTTTCTCTTGCTCAATGCTCAACATTGGCAAACATGATCCTGATGTCAGAGGAGGTGATAGATGAGTTAGACTTTATGAAGTACAACTTCAAATCTAAAGAGGGTAAATTGAGACTGGTACCTGCTGTGAGGAACTGCAGAAAAGCTCTGTAAGTGTGTAGATCTAAGAACATTACAATATGTAATATGTAAACATAATGTGAAATAAGTTGTGATGGAGGTTTGATGAGTATTTTCTGGATTTGTGTTTTTGCAGCAAATCTTTTCAACCAACTTGATACTTTTAGTTTAATGAAATAGATTTTTACTTTGATTTGATCTAAAATAAATTTTTACTAAAAGGATAACCACCCTTAAAGAAAAAAAAAACATAGATTTCCCATGTTTTCCACGTTATCACAGATTTCACGTGGTAAATGTTCAAAAACCACAATTCCCATGTAAAAAGTAAGTGATTCACGTGTTTTGCATGGGGTTTTATTTGTATATATATATAAAAAAAATTATTTTAATTGATCTTTATTAATTGATCATTATTTTATTTGCTTGACTTGTCTGCAGTAAAGAGTAGAGAGTGAATGGTCACCCATTTTTTCTGGTGAAGTTGTTTAATCAAGGAATTCTTGCAACCTTATGGAATCACCAGCATGCCTTTTAAGCAGAGTTCTCCTTTTTCAGATTAACAGCCTGTAATCTCACTGATCAGCACTATGGAATAGTGGCTTCAGCTCTACAATCATCAAACTCCCCCATAAGAGAGCTGGACCTGAGTAACAATAACCTGAAGAATTCAGGAGTGAAGCTGCTATGTAAGGGACTGGAGAGTCCAAACTGTCAACTCAACATACTGAGGTTTGGCTTTCACATTGATTCAGTCAATATTAGGGCTGGACGATATTGGAAAATAATCTAATTGCAATTTTTTTTTACCAATATTGCGATTGTGATTTAATATGCGATTATTTTTTAAGCTCTTTATCTTTTCTATTATTCAACAAAAACAAGCAATAAATCATTGTAAAATAGGGAATGGAATCTTTAGGCACCTCATGAGCCGATACATTTTTTTATTTAATTGATCTTATTAATAAAACTTAAAATATTTAATTACATAATTATAAGTAGGCCTACTTATAATAATTACAAAAATAAAAAAAATAAATAACACTTGCATCACAAGGTGTAATTGTGATTGTCAAAACATTTGGTAACTAAACTGAATTTTATTAAGTTTAGTGACAACAATGATTACAATGTTACAATGATTACATGGTACAATGACTGGTAGGCTACTGTTTGTATTGCTTAACACAAATTTAACGATTTCAATTCAATACTTTGGATTTGATTTAAATCTTGATTCAATATTAACTAATTTTGGATAAATATTAGGAAGGCTACAGTAGATAGCCCACATGTTATTTTTTCTCATGAAAAAAAAATATCTCACATAATGCTATGTAACCATATAGAGCCCTATCAGCTGGTATTATTAAAGGTTACAAATAACTAATTAAATAAAATAGAATGTAGTTTTCATCATAATTACAATTATGTAATGACACAAGTAAAAATATAATAAATATGTAAAAAAAGTGCAGTGTACATATTCAGCAAAATACTCCTCTTTATCTAGCTATTTGTTTTAGTCATCTAACATGCTGCTGGTCATTAAATGGTTTAAATGTAACGTTCTGTGACACAATTGTTCTGTTTCATATAAAAAGTAACCTGCTCTGTCTTGTTTGACGGTCTTCATGTCCTCTTTGCTCCGCGATTTTTCTCTGCGTGAGAAGACGGATGTGTGGCGTGAGCGTGTGAAGAGTCTCACGCTGAATGCGTCGAGTTGGCAGCTCTGCTTTTAGAAGCGGGATGGATCCGGATAGATCGGCGGCGGCCATAGACTGTATGCGGCGGCGTTCCTCCTTCCACCATGCTGCTTCTCCATGTGAGGACTGTTTACATTAGACTAGAAGTGCGCACTGGCCGCATGCTTATACATGTGGCGATTGTTTACATCAGAGTTCGCACGTGTTTCGCGCAGCATATACGCAGTGTTTGTTTAAGCGGTTGATGGAAAATAAGCTAATGCGCCGTTCTATAAATATAAATTCTGATCTATTATTTTTCACGGTATTTTGAAGTGCCCGCGATAACAATATCGTGCATATTCATTACCGCGATTTATCGCATCACCGAATACCGGCACATGTCTACTTCGTAGAACATTTGTAAGTAAAATACCGGCGGGCGAGACCGCGCACTACAAAAGTAACATCACGCAGACCGCGCGTCTCTCATATCTTGTGCAATGAAGCCCGCGAATGTCCTTGTAATTCGCTTCAACTTTTCCAAACTTTATTAAAGATTATTTCTCGTAAGGTTCGAGTGGTGTCGTGTGTGTGTGTGAGAGACAGGAATTAGAAGCAAGCAGAATACGGTTGTTTATAAAGCACACACGTCATCACGTATCTGTGTTTAACACTAAGCTCAGACATAAATCTGAAATTATCTTAATCGATACAGAATCGTTGGAGAGAATCTATAACACAATATCACATAAATTAAACATAAACTGTTATTTCCTGTAGCCAGGTCTATATGTGTCGCGTGCCAAGTTGATGCTTCATCTGCAATACAGACTGGTTTACTCTCGTGTGTCACGTGACCAGACTATAATCGCAGCTTTGCGGTTAAAAAAAATCGCATTTCATCATATCGCGATATTATCGCAAATGCAATTAATCGTTCAGCCCTAGTCAATGTGTTAATATTCAAGTACAATTACCCTTCTAGAATACATAAGAAGAATAATTTTATGGCATAAAATGTTTATTGTGAAATGAAATGTTAAATAAAATAAAATAAAGTTATTTTTTTGCACCAAAAGCTTATATTTGCATTATATTAAACCTGTCTAAATCGCTCAGTTTTAGTACCGCAGCTCCTTTAAGACTTGTCAAAAATGTCCACTGTTATGGTTAGCTAATGTCTTTGCATAGGAACAAGTATCAATGCCAATGTCAGCCCTGAAAGATGGATGAATCTGTCATATTTCATGATTGAAATGAAGGATAGCTCTGTTGTTAAAGAAATTCAGGCATTTTAAACTCTAAAACAAACAGAAAAAGTCTTTCTCTTGTACAATGTTCAACATTGGCAAACATAATCCTGATGTCAGAGGAGGTAATGGATAAGTTTTAAGTCTTAAAAAGCACAACATTAAATCAAACAAGGGTAGATGGAGACTAGGGCTGCCTGGTACTGAAGAAAACTTACATTGTGATATTTTGTTTTTCTGCAATATATATTGTGATATAAAAACAATTTCACTTTCAATTTCTTTATTCGTTTGAAAAGAATTAATCATTCTAGAATAATTTGGGTGATTTTGTAGAGTGATTTTGTTAGCCTGGTTAAAACCAGACCATTCTCAGTAGTAACTGATTTATTAGTCTGGCAAAGCTCCATAGACGAATCATTTCCAAAGTGGCGTCACCAACGGACGTCGCTCAATCAGAGCGATCGTCATCATGTAAAGCCATATGCTGCGTCCCAATTCGCCTAAGTTACACTACGCCATAAAAGTATGTGCTCTTTTTGTGAAGAAAAGGTATTTACTTTTGAATGTGTAGCAAAAAAGTAGGCAAGCTTTGGGACATACTACTTCGTCATCTTTATCGGACGGATCTGTCGCGTGTATCCTGTCACTTAACCTGTTAACCGTTGCCAGTGCGCCCGCGCACTGAAGCGTTTTTTATTTATTTAATTCAAAATGACCATCAGATTTAATGTTATACCTTGACAAACTATACATAATTAAAAAGATTTATTACATGGCTTGGCTGAATTCCAATGTAGAATGCGGTCTGTTATTTCTTTATAACAGACCGCTGCGAAGTATAACAGACCGTTGCCATGAAAAACAGCGCGTTGCTATGGACGCGGAACGGACTATTTTCTTTGGCGGAAGCAATACAATCGTTTTTAAATCAATAAACTCCTTTTTAAATCAATATTTCGTGGCAAATGATTTATTTATTTTGTAGGTAGCCTCCGCTTCGCGTCGGGGTCTCGTTCAGCCTGTCGGGCTTGTTATTCGCTATAACGACCGCCTCTCTATACATTATCCCTTACATAATACTCAAGTTTCAGTATTTGACCACTATTGTATTCTGAGAAACTCATAGTGACAGTTATGTCTTAATTTGTGTCAGGAGTTATGAAATGAAAAAATGAGTCGATACCTTTAATATGAATTATGCGCGTCAGCCGCTTTCATTCATAAAAAACTCTGTGCTGTCGTCATGACAGCGATACACAAAATAACGTCCTTCAGGGCTTTAGCTCAAAAATGTGCAGATTTGGAGAAATATTGATAGATTCTCATAGATTTACATCATATTTCTATAGACAGGAATAATATTTATTGAATTTATACCCAAATGCGTCGATGTAATCTTTATGAGCGTTTGGTACTCTGATACTGTGTTTTCAATTCATACCAATAGCCTGAGGGCGCTATATGCACAATAATAGTCCATATATAGAACATGAAGAAGAGCCATGATCATGTGACATTCCAGGACGTCACTGATACACACAAAGCTACAGAGCTCGCGCTGTAACATGCAGATAAAGATGTTTTGAAGACAATAAACATGATTGCAATGATATTTGAGTTACCTGTGTTTTTCAAGCCATGCCAGGTATTTTCATAATAATAGATTATATTTATAATGTAATGCTAATCTATATAGACTATCATTGTGCAGAATACTATCCCAATAGTATATTTTCTGTCTGATTTTTTTATCTGAAGCCAAATTAGATCACAGAAGATTATTTAAAATACTCTACTTGTGTTATAAAGTAAGTTTGGAGCACAAACATGGTTTTAATCTCATAAATTGTCATGTATTGATGGTGTGCTAAGCTAACATGCTAGCTAGCCCTAGGTGCACCTGCCACTAGCAGTTATACTTTTATGATTTTTTGAATGCTTACTGAAATGTTTCTTTATTCAAGAAATGCATTTGATACAGTTTAAAATGTGAGGTGAACTTTGAGAAAAGAAATTAGGGACTGAAACCTATGAATAGCCTGTGAATAGCCAGTCGTTAGTAACTATAATGCAGACAAAAGAAATGCATATTTAGAGCCATAACCAGGCTGGAGAGGTGTGAATGTGTGCAGGGGGAGACTGAGACTGAATGGGGCTCGTTTGCACCACAAAACAATAGAGACAATATACTGGATAGATGGTTAGAAGATGACAATAAACATCAGTAGTATTTTAGCGTCAAATCAAAATAAAGTCATTTGACATGGTCTTGAAAAACATTTAACTAAATACAGAGTTTTGGACTTATTATCTTCAGATTTTAAACATAAAATGTTTAGACCTGTGGCTTTGGCTGTAGTGCATTTCTAGATTGCTACAGTGCCAACTTCAATTTTATTTTCATGAGGATGTTTCATAAAAATTCATTTCTAATAACTTTACAAAACTTTGAAGCTATTTTATAAATGTTTTTGTCATTATGACAATAATTAATTCTACATTTACAAAAAACTGCCAGGTGTCAGCTTTCAAATGAGATCATACTTGTGCTTTTAGTACAAAGGGTTCATGAACTGTATCTGTTTCAGTTTGGGTATGTCATTTCTGGGGATTTTTCAAAAGTGGGGTTGCAGCTTAACAGGTTAAACTGCCCTGTCAATCATCAATCACAGTTAAAATCCTCTATTAAATCTAGTTTAATTTCCTACCGTTTCGGAGAGAAATGTAGTAGCACGTTCATCTGCCAGTGGGTCTTTCATGGAGACTGTCCTCATGTGTTTGCAATTTGAATATAATAATGCATTTAAAAGTTGAACGGACATCGCTCAAATGCCTCTGGGCCATTGAAATGGGCGATTTCTCGGCCATTGAAATGGGTTTGAATGAGCTCTTTGCCAGACTACTTCTCGAGCAAATCTGAATTTGCCGGAAGTTGTCTGGGTTTTCCCAGGCTATGATTTTGTAGGAATCTGCATAGAAAATTATAAACAAATTACAAGAATAGACTAACACAATGAAGAATGATACAATTGAAATAAGCAGTGCTTTATGTTTTTCAGGTAAATCTAACAGTATTCATGTACATAAATTGAATAATCAAATGTAATATAACAGTCTTCAAAAGAAAGAGAAAGAGAACTGAATTTGACATTCATGTGCTGTCTGCGCTGCTCTGTGTGTGCACAGAAAACAACACGCGAGTCTTCTTGCCTTTGATGCCTGACTCGACTTAAAAACACATGCAAATGATAAACTTTCACTCTATGATGGTTAAACTTTGCTAATAATCCCAGAATCACATGCATTCTCAACCGGGGAGCTGCTGGTCTGTACAGATCACAGATCAACTACGATCCCTATACATGACATTGCACATCCGGCGATGTGACTATCATGTGATGTAATAATAATATTACAATGTGAACAAAGTTTGTAAGAATTTGTAATGGAGGTTTGACGAGTATTTTCTGCACTGTATTTATCTTATGGAGACAACAGCATGCCTTTTAAGCAGAGCTATTCTTTTTCAGATTAACAGCCTGTTATATCACTGATAAACACTGTGAAGTTGTGGCTTCAGCTCTACAATCATCAAACTCCATCCTGAGAGAGCTGGACCTGAGTAAAAATGACCTGTATGATTCAGGAGTGAAGCTGATCTCTGCTGGACTGTCAACTCAACATACTGCCTTTAGTCAACTCAACATACTGAGGTATGTGTTTCACACTGAAAGAAAGTTTTGGAATATATTCTCTAAATGTGTCACTAATAAAACACAACACAAATAATTTAAAGAGAAGGCTTATATTGACCTTTTTAAGATTTTGTTTACATCTATCCTTGTATTTATATTTGTTTGCTGTTTTATTAAAAAGGTTATACAATTACAACAACGATTAAAATTTTAACAATATTTCCAGTGTAATATTTCTTTGTAAAAACTAAAGTATACATTTTATCATATGTATTTCAATATAGCCTACATTGGAACAAACACCATAATAACATCTTAGTTGATGACTTTTTGACAAAACATAATATATATATATATATATATATATATATATATATACATATATGTATGTATGTATGTAATATATATATATATAGTGCTGGGCAACGATTACATTTTTTAATCGCGATTAATCGCATTATTACACGCAAAATTTAATAATGAATTCTAAAGTAGTGTCTAAAGTTGATCTAAATGTACTGCTATATACACAAAAGTGCAATAGCATGTGGTTTGCAAAAACTTTAAACAAATTGCTTAATGTGCTTTTTACCAGCAGTATTTCCTTTACACAGTAGCAATAAAATATTTCTTGTAAATCTCAACTTAAACATTAATGTAATCAAATCAAATATTAAACCAAAGCTATTTGCCACTGCCAGGGCATTACCTTTTATCTAGCTTGTTAAACAAGTAAGTTACCATCAGAGTCCTGTTTTCTTGTTTTTTTTCTGAACCGGTATCTCTCATCAGGGAGCAGCAGAAACAGTCTGTGTTCAGTAGCAAGTTTCCCTGTTATTACTGTGCGTTCACACCTAACGCGAATAGCGTGTCAAATTTTCGTCTACCGCGTCTAGTTGGACGCTTGAACATTTTGAATCCATTCGCGCGTAAAGAGCAAAAGTTTGAAGCGAACTGGACGCGCGAATGTGGCGAATTCGCATCCACCGCGCTGCGCTAAACGCCTCATTCGCGCCGCAGGACCTCCAGACGCGCATAAACGTTTGGTGTGAACGCACCATAGAGTGAGGTGAAGTGGTCGAGCACAAGGTGCAGTTCCCGTGAAACTGCCGCGGTTGTGCACACACGCCCGCCCGCTGCCGAAGTTGAATTGTCTTGAACTTTTTGTACACGACGCGCAGCACAAATCATTGGAAGAGAGACTGATCCTCGCTGTTTGTGAGTTTCCAGAATCTAAATAGTTATCAGGACATCAACAACAGGAGGGAATTCACATAGCAGAGCATCCCCGCTAAACTGAACGCAGGCCTATAGTTATGTATAATTATTTCAAGTTAAAAAGGCTGCAGCTGCGCACTGAAGCCGTTGCCATGCGGTTACTATCCATAGAGCGCTTGCCGTTCACTCGCGGAGCGCTGTCTCCCTTTCTGTTCACCTGAGAGAACCTGCCGAAGCCTCCCTCCACTGCAGGTTTGGGAGGGTTATTTGCTGGCTGACCAACATCCCACCCCTCCTGTGACCCATGGTTTGACTGTAGGCCTATGTGTATTCAGAGCCGGTGAGCAACGGACTTTCAAAATAATAAAAAAAAAAACTGTATTAACGTGCGATAAAAAAATTGTCGGCGTTAATTAATAAATGCGTTAACGCGATAATAACGCGTTAACTTGCCCAGCCCTAATATATATATATATATATATATATATATATATATATATACAGTATTTAACATATGAGCAGAAATTGGCAACATTATAAGCTTATTTCATGTGGCAGTATTTTACAGTAAAAACTTTATAATCTATCAGATTTTTCTAGTCGATTTTTACTCATCTCAGTATAGCAATACAGTTTGGTAAAAGATGTTCATTCATTCACACACAAAAAAGCGATTCATATTTAAACAGTATTTTTGCCAGCTGTAGTAGCTACACAACAGCGCACATCTGTGCGTTCATTCATTCACACACAGAAACGCGATTCATATTTAAACCGTCTTTTTGCATACAGACACTATTGCGATTAAAACAAAGCAAATATAGAACTGACCTCTTCCTCAGCTGGATCCGTTGCTCCTCGAAATGAAACTTCCACCACTTCTGAGGTAAATTTTCCAGGATTATTATTAAGATAGTATTTTTCTTCCCGGCGTCATAAAGTAAATGACTCTGATTTTCTCGCGGTGTGTTTTATCCAGCTGATTGTGGGCGTTCACAGGTTTGCGAGGATGCCTCAGATCATTTGCGTTTGAATAGCGCGCAGCGTTACAATTGTAGGAGCCATTTATGTTTATTGTTTGCATACTATTTTATTTTGTTTGGATAGATTTATATTAGTATTTAGGACACTGGGTGACAGTGATTAGATGCACATGGTTGTATATAAGGGGGCATAGGTGACAGGAAGTGATAGCCACAGGTAGGGGGAGCCCACACAGTTCTCACCAGACAGACCACAGACAACAGAGCATGGATTACAGATCAGATACACGGCACGCTAACAACTGGGAACAAGATAAGAAACAACAATCAACTGGTATGTTCATCTGTTTGTACAATTTATTACAATAAACCACAAACCTCAACTGCAATAATCTCTGGAAAATCTTTGTGTGTCTGCGTAGAAACTTCACCCCTACCTGTGTGCATGATGGCAAAATTGGTTTAAACATGATAAGGATTGCCAATACAAAAGTGAGAACTAAGCTCTATGAGTGAAAATTGAGCCTGTAAAAGTATTGGAACTGGATAAAGATTGTTTCCACGGAAGAACTGATTGTTTTCTTTCATGACTGGACGCCGTCATTCCCAATCAACGGAACATTGACGCCACCTGTGCGGAGCTGATTGACGGAGATTGGAAACTCCGAATGACAACGCGCAGGCAGAGGGGTATGTGCAACATTAAGCTTTATTGGAAAAGCCAGAAACAGCTACATTAATGGACCTAGTTGACTGAAGCATATACTGTCACCACAATATCAGCTGTCTGAAACCTTCTGTGATTGCCGTGTGGTTTACTGGATCACGCTAAAAGTGAAACAAATATGTCCATTGTCATGTCTGATGTTCGGTCACAAGATGGCGATGTTGCACTGGATTCTGAAAAAGAAAAAAGGGTTATTAAACACACTGCTAAAGGTTTGGAAATGTTCATTGAAAACTGTCAGAAAATAAGAAACTTGAAATGTAAACAAGCTAAGAAGTTAATGGAATTGTTGAAAGAGCTCATGAAATCAAAGGAGAATGCAAATGAAGTGCAATCTAACTTGGTTAAATTAATCAACATCTGTGATGAAGCCAAAAGAAATCATGAGTCATTGGTGAAGTTACCACTGCCTGAAAATGAACTTGAAAGGCAAAATCACTGGTTTCAACAAAAAATGGAAACTTTTGATGGTTTTATACAGGATGTAAATGTGTGGTTTTCAGAGGTTGGGTGGCATAAAAAACACACCATTGCTGAAAGTGTAAACACAGATGACATTGGACCGGATGACAGTGTTTCTAATGTGTCAAAACATAAATCAAACCACAAATCAAGTTCTTCATCACGTGCATCTTCAACATCCTCTGCTCGCATTAAAGCTCAGGCAGAAAAGGCTGCTCTCATGGAACGGGTTGCCGCTCTGCAGAAAAGGCATGAACTTGAGGCACAGGAAGAACAACTGAAAAGGAAGAAAGAACAACTGGAATTAGAGACTGAACTGGCAGCAACCACTGCAAAAATTAATGTACTTGAATCAATGGGATCAAGAAACAGCTCAAGCGTATCTGATGGGATGAACTCGTATTTGAGAAAAGGAACTGCTCAAAAGAAAACGTCAGTTAAATTAAATCCACATGCAAAGACCTATTTACCTGATCAAGTGCAACAAAGACAGAATGTGCGGATGGGAACTGAATCTTCTTCCCAGCAACAGGTTGTTCGACCAAAGGAAAGAGCTGATGGACCATCTGCTAGAGCTCAGGATATGACTCCTCTAACACAACAACCTGTATTTAAAGATGACAATCAAGGTGATATCTATCACATAATTCAAAGGCAAAGTGACATCACAGCTCTTCTCACTCAACAAAATCTCTCTTCTACTTTACCACCAAGAGACATTCCTGTTTATGATGGTGATCCATTGCAATATGGAGTTTTCATCAGGGCATTTGAGAGAGGAGTGGAAAGAAAGACCGATGACTACAGTGACTGTCTGCATTTCCTAGAGCAATACACCAGAGGGTATCCAAAAGATTTAGTCCACAGCTGCCAACATTTGCCTTCAGCTGAGGGATATAAAAGAGCTAAAGATCTGCTTAAAGAACATTTTGGTAATGAACATAAGATTGCCACAGCATACATGGACAAAGCATTTGCCTGGCCAGCGATCAAGCCAGAGGATGTGAAAGCATTGCAAGCGTTTTCATTATTCCTGAGAGGTTGCTGCAATGCAATGCGACAGCTCACCTATATGGAGGAGTTGAATGTTGCTTCCAGTATGAAGACCATTCTTCTGAAACTGCCTTACAAGCTCAGAGACAAGTGGAGGAATAGGGCATGTCAGCTCCAAGAACAACATGGACATCGAGCTAGTTTCTCTGACTTGGTAGACTTCATGGAGAGACAGGTGAAGATATTATCAGATCCACTTTTTGGAAACATCCAGGATGCTAAGACAATTACATCTGTCAAAAGCTCCACCTTTGTCAAAGCAAGAGAAAAGCCGAGACCAAGAGGAAGCAGTTTTGCAACTACTGTAACACCTGTAGAAACAGAAAAACAAGAAAGAATTACAACAAATGAAACGAAAAATGTATCTGCCACTAATTCTCAAAATTGCTGTTTGTTCTGTGATAGAGGTGGTCACACATTGGTGCGGTGTCCACAAATCAGGAAAAAGATGCACAGGGAAAAAATAGACTTCTTAAAGAAAAGGGGAGTCTGTTTTGGATGTTTGAAAGTAGGACACATGAGCAAAGACTGCAATAGTCGTTTGACTTGTGACGTGTGCAATAAAAATCATCCTGAAATACTTCACATTGAACAAAAGGACATGGGAAAGAATACAGAACTGAATGAGAAATCAATTGGGAGCAATGTCATTCTCTCACCTCATACATGTGGGCATATTGGGGCCGGTGAAGAAGCCTGTCTCTTCTCTATTGTTCCAGTACAAGTAAAGACCCCCAAGGGAGACACCGTGTTGCAAACTTATGCATTTTTGGATCATGGAAGCTCATCTACCTTCTGCACAGAAAGCTTGATGAGAAGATTGAATGTTACAGGACAAAAGGCTAGTATTCTTCTGCGTACAATGAACCAAGAGAAACCTGTGACCAGTCATCATATTTCAGGTTTAGAGGTATCTAGTCTGGACAAAAATGATTTCATACAACTGTCCAATGTATTTACACATAAGACCATGCCTGTTTCCAAGCTCAACATTCCA
This sequence comes from Leucaspius delineatus, assembly GCA_023718395.1. Lineage (NCBI taxonomy): Eukaryota > Metazoa > Chordata > Actinopteri > Cypriniformes > Leuciscidae > Leucaspius > Leucaspius delineatus. The sequence continues at coordinate 51,173,385 of CM043356.1, read as the reverse complement.
AGAAAAGAAGACCTAACTCAATGGCCTTACTTGAAGGATGTCAAGATTCATGAAATCGACGCCGGTATTGACCTGCTCATCGGCACAAATGCTTCTAAGGTATTGGAACCTTGGGAGGTGGTCAATAGCCAAGGGGATGGACCATACGCTGTGAGGACCCTACTGGGGTGGGTCATCTATGGTCCCTTGAGAGGAGACAACGACGTCAGGGATGAGAATGGCTGCCCTGTTGCTGCTGTCAATCGAATGTCTATTGTGAATCTAGAGGAGCTACTGGTTAAACAATACAATCATGATTTCAATGAAGTAACCAGCAAGGAAACAGAGGAAATGTCCAGAGAAGAGATTAAATTCTTGGATATGGTGAATCACTCAATAAAAATGACAGATGGTCACTACTGCCTAGACTTACCTTTTAAGGAAAAAAATCCCAGCATGCCAAATAACCGTTGCATAGCAGAGCAGCGCATCCAAAGCCTGAAACGCAAGTTTGGTAAAAATGAGATCTTTCACAATGAATATACAACTTTTCTCAAAGAAATGATTGACAACGGCTATGCTGAAATGATACCAGTAGATCAACTGAATCGTAATGATGGGGAACTCTGGTATATCCCACATCACGGGGTGTATCACTCAAGGAAAGGAACCTTAAGAGTGGTCTTCGACTGCGGTGCTGGCTTTAAGGGAACATCACTCAATGAACAATTGCTACAGGGTCCAGATCTTACCAACTCACTCATCGGAGTACTCATCAGATTCAGACAAGAACCAGTTGCCCTGATGGCTGACATCAAAGCAATGTTTCACCAGGTCAAAGTGTCAGAAAAACATATTGACTATCTGCGATTCCTATGGTGGCCTGATGGTGATGTGCAGCAGGATCTCGTCGAATACAGGATGAAAGTACACCTCTTTGGAGCAGTGTCATCACCGAGTTGTGCAAACTTTGCACTAAGAAAGACCGCTGAAGATAACAAGGCTCACTTTCCAGCAGAGGTTACAGACACCGTAAAGAACAACTTTTACGTAGATGATTGCTTAAAATCCATGTCCACAGAACAGGACGCTGTTCTTATGGTAAGAGACCTGACTGCTCTCTGCCAGAAGGGAGGTTTCATATTGTCAAAATGGATCAGCAACAGCCGTAAAGTATTGGCATCCATTCCACAAGAATACAGAACCAAAGAGACAAAAGAGTTGGACTTGGACAGGGACAACCTGCCAATGGAAAGAGCACTAGGATTGCACTGGTGCGTTGAAACAGATGTGTTCATGTTCAGAATTACTGCACAGCCACGAGCATACACCAGACGCGGCATCTTGTCTGTGGTTGGCTCTGTATACGACCCTTTAGGATTCCTGGCACCATTTATTCTGCCAGCCAAACTGATTATGCAGGAACTCTGTAAAAAAAACCTTGGATGGGATGAAAACATACCCCAAACTGTTTCTCAGCAGTGGACAGGATGGTTGGCAGATCTGAACAAGCTGACAGAGTTTAGAGTGGACCGTTGCATGAAGCCCACAAGCTTTGGTCAAATCAGAAATGCAGAGTTGCACCACTTTTCAGATGCAAGCGAAAGTGGATACTGTACGGTTTCATATCTTAGACTGGAAAACAATGACGAAGAGGTGCATGTTGCTTTCATGATAGGGAAAGCAAGAGTATCACCATTAAAACAAGTAACGATTCCCAGATTGGAGCTCACAGCTGCAGTTCTAGCTGTCAAAGTTGACAGAATGCTTCGGAAGGAATTACAGCTTCAGCTGAACAAATCCATCTTCTGGACTGATAGCACAACAGTGCTGAAATATATCAACAATGAAACCAAACGTTTCCGAACATTTGTAGCAAATAGGATCTCCTTTGTAAGGGATACTACCAATGTGTCACAATGGAGATATGTTAGCACAAAGGAAAATCCGGCAGATGAAGCCTCTAGGGGGCTAACAGCAAATCGCTTCTTAAGCTGCAAAAGATGGATCAAGGGACCAGAGTTTCTCTATCAAACAGACAGAGAATGGCAGAAACCTCATTTGGAAACTGCAATCTCTGCCAATGATCCGGAAATCAAGCAAGACATCACAAGCAACCTCATTGTTAAAGGTCCATTGAACCCCACCAGCTCTCTGATAAGTTATTTCTCTTCATGGAGAAGTCTGATGACAGCTGTAGCTTGGCTACTTAAAGTAAAAACAACCATCTTACTGCTGACTAGAAAAAGAAAGGAGATTCAGACTGCTGCGAGTAACTTTAAAGATGAGTCCAGCCAACTAAAGGAGATGCAAGCTTTTAAAGCAACACTCCAAAGACAGTGTTTAAATCCTGAGGATCTGATGCAAGCAGAACGTGCAGTTATTTCTTTCAGTCAAAGACAAAGCTTTGAAGAAGAACTATCTACGCTAGAGGCTGGTAAAAATGGGGTTAAAAGAAGCAGTCATCTGTACAAACTGGACCCAGTATTGGATGATGGACTTCTGAGAGTAGGTGGTCGCCTGAGTAGACTAGCGATGCCTGAAGAGGCCAAGCATCCAGTTATTCTCTCAAAAGACCTGCACATATCCACATTATTGCTACGACATATCCATGAACAACTTGGCCACGGAGGAAGAAATCATATGCTATCTCGACTCCGTAAAAAATACTGGATTATCAAAGCTAACTCGGCAGCAAGAAGGATCATAACAGACTGTGTTGTGTGCAAACGACAACGGGGAAGAGTTGGAGAACAGAAAATGGCAGACTTACCCCTGGAAAGGATTCTACCAGATAAGCCTCCATTTACAAATGTTGGAGTAGACTACTTCGGTCCTATAGAGATCAAGAGAGGACGAAGTCTTGTTAAAAGATATGGCGTAATCTTCACCTGCATGGCAAGCAGGGCAGTACACCTTAAAAATCGCATATACTCTTGACACAGACTCCTGCATCCATGCATTACGAAGATTTATTTGTCGACGAGGTCAAGTGTTGTCTTTAAGATCAGACAATGGCACACATTTTATTGGAGCTGAAAGAGAACTGAGAGAAGCACTCAATGCCTTGAATCAGGACAAAATCCAGACTGCTATGCTTCAGAAGGGAATAAAATGGTACTTTAACCCCCCAGCAGGATCGCATCACGGTGGTGTATGGGAGCGTTTGATCCGCATGGTTCGAAATGTACTGCACTCTGTTCTTAGCCAACAAGTTCTGGATGACGAAGGGTTGCAAACTTTAATTTGTGAAGTTGAAGCAATTTTAAATGATCGACCCATTACAAAGCTTTCTGAGGACCCAATGGACCTGGAAGCACTCACCCCAAACCACCTTCTTCTATTGAAAACCAAGCCAATACTACCGCCTGGACTCTTCATTAAAGAGGACCTATACCAAAGGCGCAGATGGAGACAAGTCCAATACATGGCAGATCTCTTCTGGAAAAGGTGGACACAGGAGTACTTACCTTTAATCCAAGAACGTCAGCGGTGGTCAAAGGTAAAAGGGAACTTGGCCCCAGGTGACATAGTTGTGGTGGTTGATTCCACTGCACCACGAGGCTCCTGGTTAATGGGCAGAATACTGGAGACGAAAGCAGATGCACAAGGCCTTGTGCGTACCGTTCGGCTTCAGACAAAAAACAATATATTGGAAAGACCAATAACAAAGATATGTCTGATTAAAGAGACTGAGATTGAGAAGGACTGATGGTAAAGACCAGATCCCACCATGTGCCATGTTCTGGACACCTCTGGCCCAAACAAAAATAAAAAAAGTGTATAATGTATATAGCTCCTTTCATTATTTTTTGGTAATTGTTATTTGTTATATAAGACAATTAGGGGCCGGTGTGTAGGAGCCATTTATGTTTATTGTTTGCATACTATTTTATTTTGTTTGGATAGATTTATATTAGTATTTAGGACACTGGGTGACAGTGATTAGATGCACATGGTTGTATATAAGGGGGCATAGGTGACAGGAAGTGATAGCCACAGGTAGGGGGAGCCCACACAGTTCTCACCAGACAGACCACAGACAACAGAGCATGGATTACAGATCAGATACACGGCACGCTAACAACTGGGAACAAGATAAGAAACAACAATCAACTGGTATGTTCATCTGTTTGTACAATTTATTACAATAAACCACAAACCTCAACTGCAATAATCTCTGGAAAATCTTTGTGTGTCTGCGTAGAAACTTCACCCCTACCTGTGTGCATGATGGCAAAATTGGTTTAAACATGATAAGGATTGCCAATACAACAATAATAGGCTACTTTTATCAGCTTGACGTTGAACTAATGCTCCATGCTCGTACCATGATAAGTATGGAACCCTATCAACCGTGCCGAATTTTTCCACTGCAAGCACTACTTGACATTTTCTTCAGGAAATGTACATTCTAGGTTTGTAGATAAGGTTTCTCCATGATTCAAATGCCCTGCCGATGTTGAGCTGTGTTTTTTCACCCGAAGTTCATCCGGTTCACGTCTGGCCTTACGAAATTCAGCAGTAAAAAATGTTTTTTTTTATTTTTTATATCAGTATGTGGAGTTTGTGTTGGAGTCTGTGTTGTGCTGGGAGCAAGTCGTTTCTTAGTGTTATCAGGCATGGAACCCTATCAACCGTGCCGAATTTTTCCACTGCAAGCACTACTTGACATTTTCTTCAGGAAATGTACATTCTAGGTTTGTAGATAAGGTTTCTCCATGATTCAAATGCCCTGCCGATGTTGAGCTGTGTTTTTTCACCCGAAGTTCAAGTCGTTTCTTAGTGTTATCAGGCATGTCATAAGTTGCAGTGTCGTCACTGTTGAGTGCAAAGTCAGTAGGCTAGACGAGGCGCACGGGAGCGCGTGTGCAGGTCACGTCACTGGATTTCGCGGTAAATCCGACCCGGCACCTTCACATAAAAATAAGAATACTTGCTTTCAGAGGTAATAGCAAAACCCGCAAAGTGAATCATTTTAATGTGAGATTACAACCCCTTCACACACAGGCAATAAAAAAATGATTCATTTTAGTAGAAAAGTTACATACAGCACCTTTAAAAGAAGATAATTCAAGCTTCATGCCTGTGTGCCTGTGTGACTGTTTGACTGAGTATTCGCTGAGTTATAGTTCATTTTCGGACGTGTTTTAGAATGGACTTCACTGACAGAGAGAAGGCAGAACTCGCATCATGTTTATTTTTCTTTATTTGGCAAAAAGCACAACACTTTGTTTTTATTGTGAGTATACACAAAAAAAAAAATACACACTTAACAGGATCGATTGATGTATGACACTTGTATGTAAGATCAAAGTCAACAGAGTATTTGGAGTCTCTTTTGCACTGATAAGAAAAAAGCGAGCCAGCGCGATAGCTGACCTCAGTGGGTTAATCAATGTAGAATGTGTAACTTAAAAATAAACAGATAAGTGCTCTGTTTTAGGACAATAAATGAAAACCAATGCAATATGATGAATGTCCAAAAGATTAGATCATTTTTGCTTTTAAATAGTGTGTGTGTGTGTGTTTGTGATTTTGGTTGGGTGATAGTTGTAGGTTACAGTTTGACAAAAGCACAATGTTGTGTTTTACACAAATATAAGTAGGTTAAAAACTTTGCAGTTTTAATGATGTCCTGTATGAACAAAATGACGGAGTATGTTTTTATGTTTCCACTGTTCGATCGCGCCCGTGCCTCTCTCTCTCTGACAAATCCATGCACCGAACCGTGACACATGTACCGTTTCTGTTCAGTACGAATACATTTACCATTCCACCCCTAATAGGTATAGGATCATATTTTTTTTCTCCCTCCGATCTCCGATCTAGCATTCTGGGCCAGTATCGGCATGATACCGATGACGTGGATCGGTATCGACATCCCTATTCCTAACGCTAGGGCTCCTTCCGAAGGCTGTACAGAGACACAAACATTGTTTAAACCAGACACTTAAAGGGAACATTCTAAAAAGATTGCCTTCATTCCTCATTCATTTGTCATGTTGTCAGAAGTAGCTCAAGCAGGTAGAGTATGTCAGAAATAGAACAGGCATCTGTCTACTGTCTGCATCAAGTGTGGACCGCGACATTGATTGTAACTGGTTTATATTTGTTTTTGACGCAGTATTATACAATACTCTATTCACATTTGGGTTTGACAGGGTTTCATTTCCAACATCCTCATAATGAGCCACATTAGCACAACATCTGCCAATCTTACCCGACTTCTTAATCTTTGTAAAAACTACTTCAAAAGTTGCAGTAAGCTACTGAACTTATAATTTAAAATATGCATTGTTGTGGAGGCAGTCAGATGCAAATGTCTGCAACAGTGTAATATCACAGTGGAGCAGAAATGGAAAAAGAGTAGTTTTGGCAGCTGTGGGGCATAAATGACATACCCAAAATAAAAAGGTTGCTGCTCATAAGTCATTCTGAATAGACACATAACCAACATAAATTTAGAAAGGCAACATTTAAGTTTACAGTTCAAGACTCAGAATTACTCAGACTGTTATTAAAATGGAGATATATAAAGGGATTTAAGTTCTCCGTCGCTACGACGGATTTCCGTTAATTGCAGCAAGTCTATGACGGATTTCCGTCAATTGCAGGATTCCAGTCTGTCCTTAATTTCTTAAATTCACTTTTCATAATTTTAAGGCCGTAAATAGGCTTTCATTTCTCAAATAGTGTAATAAATGTCTTAATTTTAGTTTGAATAGGTCTTAAATTAACCCCCTGGAATCGACGGTATCGCCGGCGATACCAGCTCGCTTTTTTTCAGTTCAGTTCAAAAGAAATTAATTTTGCTCTGTGGACTTTGATATTACAAGCAAGTTTCATACATCAATCGATTCTGTTAAATGTGTATTATTTTTGTGTATACTCACAATAAAAACAAAGTGTTGTGCTTTTTGCCAAATAAAGAAAAATAAACGTGATGCGAGTTCTGCCTTCTCTCTGTCAGTGAAGACCATTCTGAAACGCGTCCGAAAATGAACTGTAACTCAGCGAATACTCAGTCAAACAAGCATACAGACACACAGGCATGAAGCTTGAATTATCGGTAACCCTTCCTTTTACAGTCCCCTAATTACTAGGTATTTACCTGGTAAATATATGGTAAGTTATAGTTGGTTATTGGTAATTACCACAGGTAACAAGTATGTAAATGCAGAGAAACTACAAACTAATTACTAAGTATTTACTGGGTAAATATATGGTAAGTTATAGTTGGTTATTAGTAATTACCACAGGTAACAAGTATGTAAATGCAGAGAAACTACAAACTAATTACTAAGTATTTACCTGGTAAGCATATGGTAAATTATAGTATTTTAGTGTGTAATTACTTAAGGTGATTAGTATGCAATTACAGAGAAACTACCAGGGAAAAAAACACCACTGTTAAATATCAACTCAACAAAGTACTGTGTACTTGTTACCTGTTTAGGTTGGTAATAACTCAGATTTAATTGTGTACTTCCTCAGAATGTAGGCAGCCAATTTTTAGAAACACCTCCGGTATTACCCATCAATTCAAGTTAGGTGTGTAGTTATCCTAGGGTTATGTTGGTAACAGTCCATGTTTATTTATTACTACCTTGAAATTAAGATGGTAGTTTCCAATAAATTACTTTGTCTTACATAGTTGTTGTTCATTGCTACACCCATTTATAGAGGGATTATCAAATAATTTACCTTACACTTACCTGGTAACTACCCCGCAGGAACAGTTTTCCCTAATGTCATGGCACATCTTAAATACTGGTATTACCGGAATTGTACCATATAACCTGATCATTCCCTTTTCCATATAGTCACAATTTTTTACCTCGTATGTCCTGCAACGTTACCAAGGAAAACATGACAATTTACTCAGTAAGTAAAGTGTAACTGTACTGTAAAACAAAGCCTTGTTTATTTCCATGGAATTACTGGGATCTTACCCTATAATCTGATCATTCCCTTTTCCATAGTCACATTTTTTTACCTCGTATGTCCTGCAACGTTACCAAGGAAAACATGACAATTTACTCGGTAAGTAAAGTGTAACTGTACTGTAAAATGAAGCCTTGTTTATTTCCATGGAATTACTGGGATCTTACCCTATAACCTGATCATTCCCTTTTCCATAGTCACATTTTTTTTTACCTCGTATATCCTGCAACGTTACCAAGGAAAACATGACAATTTACTCAGTAAGTAAAGTGCAACTGTACTGTAAAAGGAAGCCTTGTTTATTTCTATTGTATTACCAGACTCTTACCACATCCTTTGCTGCTTAAACATTTTTGAAATCACAAACTTTTACCATGTGTGTTCTGCAACTTAACTAAAACATTCCAGCCTGGTCTCATTAATAAGTAGTATTAATACGTAATTTTCAAAGATAGAAAACTACATAGGCTACAATTATGAAGAAAAACAACATACAGTACGTGTAATCACAATAATTTATTTATTGCGAAAATGTCAAAACCGGTACCAAAAGTCGTTCACATGACGATGTGTTGCAGTCACAGTCCTCTCTCTCAGTATATAATAGTTTTGAATGAGGTACAGAGCAGAATTTAAGTTATTAATCCATGAAAATGTTAATCCGGCTTCCCTCTGTGTGAATGCGCGCGCGCTTCTCCATTTCAAATGTAGTTTACCGACTGAAATACGACATGTTGCAATCTGTGACGAACATGGACGAACAGGTGAGTACGGTGGCCCAGTAGTGCACAACACCACGAAATGTAAAAAGCAAACATAAGTTCACAACACAACGAAATTAAGCCACAACACAACGGAAACAAGCCACAACACAACGGAAAATCCACAACACAACGAAATAAAGCCACAACACAACGGAAATAAGCCACAACACAACGGAAAATCCACAACACAACGAAATAAAGCCACAACACAACGGAAATGCTCCCGACCACTAGAGGGCTCTCGGAGCCCAGTAAAGTTAGTTTTCCAAGCCATTGTTCATTAGAGAGTCAGCAGTCTATAAAAATATATCAACACCACGATTAGTTTTAACAGTATGTAGCTAACCATTGATTATCGACATTTATTAATTCAAAATCACCTACGTGCATTATAGCTGCATATTTATACTCTAGAATGCTTTGACGCGCTACCACAGCGCATTATCCCTGAGGGAACGTCTGCCAATTCCTCCAAGTTGTTAAAACGTATAATTTGTTTTAATTAAAATTACTTTTAACATTCAAAAACAGACATATTCAAAATCCAAAGCTTGATTGTATTTGATAGTAGACTGACTTAATATGACTTTTATAATGACTTAATAATGACTTTTTTCCAATACCCTTCATGTATTTACAGTAATTAACAATTATTTTTTTTAGGAAATTTCTGTAAAAGTTTTTTTTTTCTTTTATCATGTTCCTAGTGACCAGACTGACTTATTATAGGTGGAATTGTGCCAATTCCTTCCTATTTCACCAAATGGTCTTTATTTTTATTTATCAAATTATATTATAATAAATTATACGTTTTAACCACTTGGTGGAATTGCCAGACGTGCCCTGCACTGTGGAAGCGCGTCCAAGCATTCTCGAGTATAAATCAAATACGCAGCTATAATTCATGTAGGTTATTTTGAAGTAATATTTTATGTTGATATACACTGTTAAAACTAATCGTGGTATTTATATATAAAGACTGCTGACTCTATAGAACAATGGCTTGGAAAACTAACTTTACTGGGCTCCAAGAGCCCTCTAGTGGTCGGGAGCATTTCCGTTGTGTTGTGGCTTTATTTCGTTGTGTTGTAGATTTTCCGTTGTGTTGTAGATTTTCCGTTGTGTTGTGGCTTATTTCCGTTGTGTTGTGGCTTTATTTCGTTGTGTTGTGGATTTTCCGTTGTGTTGTGGCTTATTTGCGTTGTGTTGTGGCTTTATTTCGTTGTGTTGTGGCTTTATTTCGTTGTGTTGTGGCTTGTTTCCATTGTGTTGTGAACTTATGTTTGCTTTTTACATTTCGTTGTGTTGTGCACTACTGGGCCACCGTAGGTGAGAGCCAATGAACGTTTGATATTACTGCCGTAAAACATGTCGTAACCACTGATCTATATAGAATCATATACATTGATATCATATCATATCATATACATATCTACATTGACATTGTCATTCTATATAGATCAGTGGTCGTAACGCTTCTTGAGGGCGCAATTTTTGAATTTGAATTCATCACGAGCGCGGGATTTGATAGTTACGGACTGCGCTGCTGTGATAGCCTGTGAAATGGAGATGAAGATCACTCACTGGATAAAGGGCTGAATTTGGATCTCTTTCTTGCAAACGTATGGATTCTAAAGATTTTGATTATATCAAGTATAATAAAATTGATGTATTTTGTGAATTTATGTTGGTGTATTATTGTTCTATTGGAGAAAACGCATTTTGTGTCTCACTGTAAATAAACTAAATATTAAAATGGTTAAACGATTAAATAAGGTATTTTTAAGGTTTTAAAGTGTATTCTTGTTTAACTGCATGTAGGCTAATCGTTTTTGTGCTGTTAATTCGTAAACATTTTACATTTTAGTGCTGTAAATATGTCAGTATTATACGTTTCTGTGTGTATAAAACGTAAGTAAATGTACTGTAGAATTACACTTTACGTAAAAATACACACGTATTCTCATGAGATCACGTTGACATTCTCAGTAAGTAAAGTGCAACTTTACTATAAAAGGAAGCCTTTTTATTTCCATGGAATTACTGGGATTTTACCCAATAATCTGTAATAGCTACAGTTACGTAGCTATTAGATTATAGGGTAAGATCCCAGTAATTCCATGGAAATAAAAAGGCTTCCTTTTACAGTACAGTTGCACTTTACTTACTGAGTAAATTGTCATGTTTTCCTTGGTAACGTTGCAGGACATACAAGGTAAAAAATTGTGACTATATGGAAAAGGGAACGATCAGGTTATATGGTACAATTCTGGTAATACTATGGAAATAAACAAGGCTTCATTTTACAGTACAGTTGCACTTTACTTACTGAGTAAATTGTCATGTTTTCCTTGGTAACGTTGCAGGACATACAAGGTATAAAATTGTGACTATATGGAAAAGGGAATGATCAGGTTATATGGTACAATTCCGGTAATACCATGGAAATAAACAAGGCTTCATTTTACAGTACAGTTGCACTTTACTTACCGAGTAAATTGTCATGTTTTCCTTGGTAACTCTGCAGGACATACGAGGTAAAAAAAATGTGACTATGGAAAAGGGAATGATCAGATTATAGGGTAAGATCCCAGTAATTCCATGGAAATAAACAAGGCTTCATTTTACAGTACAGTTACACTTTACTTACCGAGTAAATCGTCATGTTTTCCTTGGTAACGTTGCAGGACATACGAGGTAAAAAAAATGTGACTATGGAAAAGGGAATGATCAGATTATAGGGTAAGATCCCAGTAATTCCATGGAAATAAACAAGGCTTCATTTTACAGTACAGTTACACTTTACTTACTGAGTAAATTGTCATGTTTTCCTTGGTAACGTTGCAGGACATACGAGGTAAAAAAAAAGTGTGACTATATGGAAAAGGGAATGATCAGGTTATATGGTACAATTCCGGTAATACCATGGAAATAAACAAGGCTTCATTTTACAGTACAGTTTCACTTTACTTACTGAGTAAATTGTAAAAACATCTGCAAGAACATACCCAGTATTTAAGATGTGCCATGACATTAGGGAAAACTGTTCCTGCGGGGTAGTTACCAGGTAAGTGTAAGGTAAATTATTTGATAAACCCTCTATAAATGGGTGTAGCAATGAACAACAACTATGTAAGACAAAGTAATTTATTGGAAACTACCATCTTAATTTCAAGGTAGTAATAAATAAATATGGACTGTTACCAACATAACCCTAGGATAACTACACACCTAACTTGAATTGATGGGTAATACTGGAGGTGTTTCTAAAAATTGGCTGCCTACATTCTGAGGAAGTACACAATTAAATCTGAGTTATTACCAACCTAAACAGGTAACAAGTACACAGTACTTTGTTGAGTTGATATTTAACAGTGGTGTTTTTTTCCCTGGTAGTTTCTCTGTAATTGCAAACTAATCACCTTAAGTAATTACACACTAAAATACTATAATTTACCATATGCTTACCAGGTAAATACTTAGTAATTAGTTTGTAGTTTCTCTGCATTTACATACTTGTTACCTGTGGTAATTACCAATAACCAACTATAACTTACCATATATTTACCCGGTAAATACCTAGTAATTAGTTTGTAGTTTCTCTGCATTTACATTCTTGTTACCTGTGGTAATTACCAATAACCAACTATAACTTACCATATATTTACCAGGTAAATACCTAGTAATTAGGGGACTGTAAAAGGAAGGGTTACCGAATTATCTTCTTTTAAATGAGGTAATTTATATAAAAAACAAATATTCTCATTTTGTGAAATCTGTATTAAAAGAGAGCGATTCCAGTCGAGCTAATTAGAGCTAATTCAAATGTAATGTGACACGCCCACGGAGAGCGCATGCTATTCAAACGCAAATGTCTGAGGCAATCCACGCAAACCTGTGAACGCCCCCATATCAGCTCGAGAAAACACAAGTTTAATCATATCATTGTAGCCTACTACGTGTTTACACCATCTGGCAGCGCTGTGAGAAATAATAATAATGGAAAATCTACCTCAGAGTGCGGGTATTGCAGGAGAGAGGATCCGAATATGTAGTAAGTTTTTTTTTTCCTTCTCAAGTTAATCGTGTTTCTGTGAATGAATGAACGACAGAGATGTGCGCTGTTTACCACAGCTCGCAAAAAGACAGTTTAAATTTAAATTGCGTCTCTGTGAATGAATGATGATGTTGTAGCAAACTGTATTGCTATACTGACTTGAGTAAAAATCGACAGAAATATGTTGAAATAAAATGTAGGCTATTTGTATAAGCAACGTATTAAACTGAAAATTAACATTTATATGCCCTAATATTTCATAAAAACAACGTTACAGTCAGGCGTTTCTGTTTGTGAATGAATGTTTCGGTTTTAGCAAACTGTATTGCTATACTGAGTAAAAATCGACTGAAATATGTTGAAATAAAATGTATTTGTATAAGCAACGTATTAAACTGCAAATTAACATTTATATTTCTTATAATAAAAATGAAAGACCTATGTTACAGACATATGAAAGACAACATTTCGTTGATTAGTTTTGGATAGATTATACATTTTACTGTAAAATATCTGCCACCTCAAATAAGCTTTTGTTTGCCAATATTTGCTCATGTTAAATATAGTATGTTTTGTCAAGAATAAAGTTATCAAATAATCAATCAAATCCTTAACTTTGAAATATGTATGATAAAATGTATACTTTAGTTTTTACAAAGAAAGATTACACTTGAATTGTTGTTGTAATTGTAACCTTTTTAATAAAAAAATATATTTACAAGGTAGATGTAAACAAACTATTAAAAGGTAAATATAAGCATTTTCTTTAAATAATTTTTATTGTGTTTTATTAGTGACAAATTTGGGGAGAGGATAAATATTCCAAAACTGAAAATACAGTATGAGAATTAACTGCACAATTACTAGACATGTTTTCCTTGGATATTATAGGCCAAATTGCAAGCACAATATGTGGAAAAATAAAAAAGAATTGAGATGCTTCCAACTGTTGCTCTTGCATTCTTGTGGCTCAGTGACTCACCTGAATGAATAGCTAATTAAGTATGCAGGCCCCACTGTCTCCTCAGGTGTGAACCACTAAATATGCATGATTGACGCCCACTCCGCATATTGCCTTTCCAAACAGAAAGTGCTTTGCAAAATTCAAATCAATGTATTGTGTTATGTGAATGATAAGGCAGGGTGATTTTCACATCATTTTGAAGAAAAAACACTAGGTGATGACATCCATTAGACAAAAGTCTTATTGGCACATATTTAGAATGTGTTTTATGGCCTTATTTCAGAAACTTTATTTTTTAGTTTTTTCAATAACCATGCATAAACATTATTCTCTCAAAAATGCAGACATGTACATTCTTGTGGCTCACATATTATGGTAGCCCTGTTTGTGCTAAATAGTGTGTAATTTTTTTTTGCCATTAATATGTTTATAAGCAACTGAAAAAAGCACAAATTTCAGGGCATGTCAGAACATCTCAAGGGCCCCAAAAACAGCCCAGACCCCAGAGGGTTAAGGAAAGACGAGGTGTATTCACCCTGCTGAGGGGGATGTGATCAAAGCCTGGAGTGGAGCAAAAGCACGTTCCTCTCTCCACTCTAAGCACTCTGTAATCACTTCGCTCATGGTCCACTCCGGGTTTTCAATTACCGCTCACGGAAAGTGCATGTCAGGCTACAGCTGAGCGCTGAGGTAGAGAACTATATTTCAGTTACCATGGACACACTTATAATTAGGGATGGGTACCGAAACCCGGTATTAAACGGGCCACGGTGCTGAATTTTGAAAGACCGCTGGATCGATAAGCTCGGACGTAATCGGTTCTGCTGTCGGTACTGGAGAAATTAAGAAAGTAGGCTACACATGCTATATATTATTACTATTAAGAAATTATTATCTTGCAAAATTAGCAGCCACTTCTATATACAATAATATTGAACCCTTTGTCTGTGATGAATTTTTGCTAAAGAGAGAGAGTGTGTGTGAGAGAGAGAGCGATCTTTCACGCGGAGCCACGGCGCGCACATCACAACAGCCCTGCTTAATGAGTGACGATGAGGACAGAACTAAACATTCAAACGGTTACACTTTAGATCTTTAAAATCCGTGTATCATTCGTTCAATCGTTTTTTGATTTAATTTTGAAAGTAGAAAAATGAGAAAACAGTTCCTTTTTCGATTTTTCGTTTTTTCCAAAAAAACGAAAAACAAGAATTCAGCTTGATTTTTCGTTTTTCGTTCTGAGGTAGCAAAATTAATAAACAGATGGAAAATTCGATTTCTACACGTGGGCGGGAATGAAACGCCCCTTTCCTCTGATTTGTCAGCCGAAGATCAAACTGTCCCGTCATCAGCTCTTCCTCAGTTCTGCACTGCAGAATAAGAGTCCTCCGTTGTGTGGATTCTTAACGCGTTTATTGCAACTTTTTCATGTTTTCCATCAACGAGACTAATGAATGGCTCGACACAACCCGTACTGGGGAATAGACTAGACGGGGCTTTCTTCTTTGTAGACCAGAGTTCTCAAGTGCCAGGGGTTTGCTATTTTCATTTTCCGAACTGTAAAGTTTTTTTTTTTTTTTTTTTTATCATGAACCACGCTGAGTTTTATTCCTGAGTGACTATATAATGCATTTTACTTCAAATAATCTAAATGTTGACTTTGAAAAGTAGGCGCGTCCGAAGGCTATTCACTCTATTTTGGTTCATTTTTGGTGTGCGCCAGAAAGATGTTCAAGGAGACTGAGACGCACTAAAGTAGAAATCATGTTGTTTTCTTTATTTTTCAAAGGCATGACATTTTGTAGTCATTTTGAATGTACACAAATAAAAATATAAATTTTTACTGTTTCGAATGACAGAGTAACGAATAACGAAGTTATTTCCCCTGCTGAGCAACAACTCCAAGTGATGGCGCTGACGCATCGCTCGCTCTCACAACATAGGCTATTATCAGTTCACTTCTGGCATTGCTAACTTGACATCGCAGCCTGTTCATTATAAAAATAAAACACAGTCAACCAAATATATAAAAAGTTATTCTGCTTAATTTAATTCGTCTGTTGTACAATATAAAGGCTGTGCCGCACAGCAGTTAATCCAAACTCATTTCCCATGCTGTGAAGATGATGATTTAGCCTATACGTGTAGGCCTATATTGGGACTCGACTGAAGTTTAAAGCCTTCTTTACATTATAGTTAGCATCGAAATTTTGCATTGCAAATATGGAAACTTGGGACCGAGATGCGCGAAACCAACGCCGGTACAGTTTCAGTTTCGATTCAAATAGCCTAAATTTGTTTAGGCTTGGCGTTTAAAATAGGCTAAATGTTGTTTATAATAAAGGACACAATAGGCTATTATTATAAGCTATTAGGTTATATTTTTATTATACGTGGCTACTTATTTTTTATTCTTGTTGTTTTCTGAATACCATTCATTTAAGGATTTGACATAGGCAAATGTCAAAGGGGAAGTAATGGTAAGGGGAAGTAAAATACGCATAGAAATAGCCTATATGTTATTAATAGTGTTTATAATGTTAATGTTGAATTTTATTTACCGGTCTTTTTCTGAATAGGTTAATAATAAAAATGCGTTTGTTTCCCTCTCATCATGACCCAGTGCACTGCGCACAAGCGCACATCTTTGAGATATAAATTAATAAATTTTAATAAAACACAATAAGGCCTACATTATAAAACTCAGAAGAGTATGTATTTTAATATCTATGTTGTTCTCTGTTCTCCGGTTGTTAGATAGTCAGTCTGAATGACATTTCATGCGTTTATGTTAATATAGCCTAGGCTTAGGCTATATATAGTCAATGAATTATTCTTTTCTTTTTCTATAAGTGTTCTATAATTATCTATATCTACATTTATTATTTAAAAAAAATTTACTGGGCGATCGAGGGCGACCATGTTAGGCTAACAGTTGTCATTTACCCTGCATACCGAGCTGATGCAAAGCATAAAGTTAGGTGAATTTATATCTACACAGAAGAAAGCCCTGTCTAGTTTATTTCCCAGTACGGGTTGTGTCGAACCACTCGTTAGTCTGGTTGTTTGATGAAAAAAAGATTAAATGTAGTTGCAATAAACGCGTTAAGAATCCACACAACGGAGGACTCTTATTCTGCAGTGCAGAACTGAGGAAGAGCTGATGACGGGACAGTTTGATCTTCGGCTGACAAATCAGAGGAAAGGGGCGTTTCATTCCCGCCCACGTGTAGAAATCGAATTTTCCAGCTGTTTATTAATTTTGCTACCTCAGAACGAAAAACGAAAAATCAAGCTGAATTCTTGTTTTTCGTTTTTTTGGAAAAAATGAAAAATCGAAAAAGGAACTGTTTTCTCATTTTTCTACTTTCAATATTAAATCAAAAAACGATTGAACGAATGATACACGGATTCTTTAATATCAAACTAATTTTATTTTAGATTTTGTCTTCCAATGATTATAAAAAAGAAGATACTTGAGGTATAACCATTAAAAACTAAAGCCGCATTCTCTCCAACGCAACTTCCTTCCCTTCACAGCGGTGCACTGTCATTTCTCCCTAAAACCCAAACGTAACGTCAGAATCTGCACGATCGGTGATTGTTGTAAAATGTAGTCTATACTGTTGCTAAACTGCGGGACGCGTTTGATAATAAAAGGCTATTAAAAGTACCAAAATTGACGCAATAGACGCTGTTCCAAATGCGGCGCGCGCTCAGAAACACACCTCAACGAGACAAGCAACGTAGGCCTATATTTTGGGCTTCGTGTGCGCATCTAAACGATCAAATATACACACAAATATGTAAATATGGCTTGGAGATTCACTTAAACAGTTTATTCACTTAAATACAGTTTATGTCTTAAATGGGCGTAAATGGTTGGGAGAAAATATGATGCGTATGAATAGATCTGCATTTGGTCTTAAAGAGGCAGCAGTCTAATAAACCTGCTGACGATTGCTCGATTAATGTGAATCAAACAACAAAATGCAAAGAGAAAATCAGTCACAGCTCTTGGATGAATAATTTTGGCTTTTATAAGATTTAATCTATCTATGATAAACTATGCTGTGTTATTTTACATCTGACTTTATTAGATGTCTTTTTAGCCCATATTACTCCTGAAATTAAAGCACTGGGTATATAATTTGTATATTTGTTTTATTGTATACTTTTTTTTTGTTTGACCATGTGTTTGTACTGTGTTTTTGGTGTCCTATGTCTTCTGAATATAAAACACAAAACCCTGCACCCTTCTGCATAACATACATGTTTTATTTGTTCAGTTAAAGCATTGCTTTTTCTTTTGCTATAGATATTTATTTAACATTTCAAAATATAAAGCAATATTAATTATGTTCTAAATTATTTTTTTTCCCTTTTTTTTTAATATAACAAAAAGAACCGATAAGAATACCGTTAAAGTACCGGATCGATAAGGAGTATCGGTAAGAGTAGTAATACCGTTAAAACCTTAACGATACCCATCCCTACTTATAATGCAGGTAGGGCTGGGCGATATATTTTTGAAATGCGATATGGAATTAGACCATAACGATATCGATATAGTTCAAATTTACGCTGTGATCCTTGCTCCCCGCGCCCCTCTCCTCCGCTCCTCCTTTTCCACTCTGCGTGCGTGTTTAGAGCATGTTATGTTATGAGAGGCGAATAATGACTACTTCAGAAAACCCAGTACAATAGGAACTACCAGGCAGTGACATAAGTGTACGCTGAAATAAAGTCTTTCACCTCAGAAAAACGGACTTTCTTTTCCTGTCAGCCGTTATCCTGTTCTCGTAGCGCACACCCTTCAATTGCACGCGCAAATGCGGCGGCGCGCGCTGCATATCGCCTCACTGTATATAAAGTACAAAAGAAACTACGAGCATGCAACGCCGTTAAATTACACGAAATAAAAGTAATGCAGGTATGATTTTCATTCTATTCACCAGGAGCAGTTTCCATGTTTCATTAACAGTTATTGTTAATATTGTGTATTCACCATGGTAACTGTCGTTTCCATATTAACCCCAAAATGCCACTATTTTTCTTTGTGTTATTTTTTTATATTTTTAAATGACTGCTCATACCAACATTGTATTAACAAAAACTAGTTTGGGGCTGCTATTTAATTGCTTTAGCATAATGTTTATTTATTAGTACTAGTCTTTACTATTAGTCATATTCTTACAATTTATGTTAAGTAAAGGGGAAAAGTACTTGTGTGTGTTACCAAATTTTGTGTAAGCGTGTTATAATTTGCCTATATACATGTATATGTATGGATATGTTTTTATATATGTTTGTATATATAGGCAAATTAGAACATGTTTAAACAAAATTTGTTTATATATATTCAATGTAAACTTTGACAATCATAATTAATAAATCGCAATTACAATTCGAAGGGAATAATGATTTTTGTAATAATCGTGCAGCCCTAACTTAGGTGAAGAAACCTGTTTATTATTTATTCATTTGATTTTGCAACTGTTCACTGATACGCCTACTGGCAATATTAAAGCGGTTTAAAACGTCTCCCCTTAAAACGCTAATGGTCTCGACTATTTAAAAAGGTAAAGGAATATGACTTGGCCTAAAAAAAAATTTCAGTCAGAAGAATTTTTTTCACTTTAATTCCTGTATATAAGCTCAAATATAAAAACTTCATAATGCAGATTTTAGTCATATGTTGTTAAAATGTAATATTTAGTATTTTATATTGAGCTATTCGACACAACTGCTTTGTATAATGTTAACATTCTTTATATGATTATACTCCAAATTGCATAAAAATCACACACAAACCAAATACCATTGTAATCGTGTGTTTATTAGCTTAATGTTTCATGTGTAGAAATGTTTCTCTGGATTTGTTCTTCACGGACCTGCAAAGGAAGAAGTGTACAGGACAGCATCATGCAAAAGGGCTGGAATATCATCATCTATGATGAGAGTGAGAGAGCGCTGAGATCATAATTGATGCAAACCAGGAAGAGGAGAGACAGAACTCGCAGTGTACACTGTTTAAGTTCTTCAGATTGCATAATTCAGTGTGAAATGAATAGAAATGGTATTCTGTATGACAAAATATTTTGCAAAGGTAATAATAAATCAATATTTCTCAAAATATGCACACTTTTGTACTAAGAGCTCTAACGGACGGTGTTCAGTGAAGCTATGTGAACACAAATAAACC
Source organism: Leucaspius delineatus (assembly GCA_023718395.1). Lineage (NCBI taxonomy): Eukaryota > Metazoa > Chordata > Actinopteri > Cypriniformes > Leuciscidae > Leucaspius > Leucaspius delineatus. Next base: position 51,153,469 of record CM043356.1, on the reverse strand, counting down.
GGAGCAGACGTGAGTGAATATGAAAGAACTTAATTATTCTATTCTACATATAAAAAATTACAGATTTTGCACTCATATGACATATATTAAGAAATTAATGTCATTGCAACCCAGTTTTATCATAAACAGTGGTCCAATATCGAAGCTTGAATCAGATTTTTTTTTTTTTTTTTTTTTTTTATGAAATCAGATCTACAGCCCACTAACAACATTTAAATGTCTTAGTCACAACTTAACCCTTTAAGTGTCACCCCCCTTTTTTTAAATATACATGAAAATGCACATTTCGACTTTAAATGGTTGTAATTAAAGAATGCTTTGGAGTATAGACGTAAAATTGGTCTTGTTTTAAAGAAGACATTTGGCAGATTTTTGTTGACGTGAAATAAATTAAGAAAGTGAAACAAAAAAAAAGTTATAGAAGTTTGAGTTTATGAAAATGTACAATGTAAAAAAATTAATTATTCATATTTTATATAAAATATATATTTTTAAAACCTGGCCGACTCTAAAACTGCTAGAAAATCAAAGCCAAAAATCTGAATAAGTTGTGTTTCAAATTTTAGGTTGATATCTCAAAAAATGAGCTTTCAGTGAGATTTTGTTTGGGCGCAGTACCAAACATTTTCACTAGGTGACAACCGGACTCCATTACTGCCCATATAAGGGCGCCTTCATTTCCATATGCGTTATTAAAAACATTTTAATATCTTTTTTTCTAAAATAATTTAATGGATGATACCTTTTGAACTCTTGGCATGAAAACAAACTGAGGTTTCAACCATTCTTTCATGATTTTTCATGTTCATTGAAAATAAAGGTCTGAACACGCCTTAGAAATATGAAAATATTCTTGTTGCAAATTGATAAATTACAGCTCCTCTCTAATTTATTTTGAAAATCATTCACCAAATATGAAAACTAGAGTTTGTAAGCTTTCAAATGATATATAGTTTGTCAAGATTAGTTTATGTTTATTATAGGATATTACTGTTTTAAATATGTAATGATTTTGGGCCCACCGGTGGGCCGGTGACACTTAAGAGGTTAAAATGTATTGATTTGTTCCTGCATTTTTGCAGTGTTGTATTTACAGTCCTGTATAAGGGGTGCAGCAGGACGCTCTGCATCCCATATCCTTTGTCCCTGCTGCTGTATCACAAATCATAGAAATAAATCTAAAACATTTGTAAAAAATGAAGCACAATAACATTAACACTCACTGTTGTTGTAGATTATCTGGCTGCAAGGTGACAGAGCAAGGTTATGCTGCTCTGGCATCAGCTCTGAGTTCAAACCCTTCACACCTGAGAGAGCTGGACCTGAGCTACAATCACCCAGGAGATTCAGGACTGAAGCTACTCTCTGATACACTCAAACATCTGCACAAACTGAAGTATGTTAAACAGAATGCATGTTAAGAATCATACTGTCTGATGTGTATCTTATTATATTTTAATTGCTGCACCTTCCTGCTGTAAAGAACAGAGAGTGAATTGTCAACCAGCTTGTTCTTTTATCTGATGTGGACGGACACCTGCATGCCTTTAACCAAAGTCACATTTTTCAGATTAACAGCCTGTAAACTCACTGCTCAGCACTATGAAATTGTGGCTTCAGCTCTACAATCACCAAACTCCGTCCTGAGAGAGCTGGACCTGAGTAACAATGACCTGCAGGATTCAGGAGTGAAGCTGCTCTGTGCTGGACTGAATAGTACACAATGTCAACTTGACATACTGAGGTATTTAAGGGGGTATTCAACTCAATTTTTTATAAGTACATTGGGCAGCTTCACTGTTATCATTTTTCTGGATACAGAGGGTACTTGGTGTGGACAAATGTAAATGTGCTCTATTCAACTCATTTTTGTACAGTGGGTAGCTTCACTGTTATCATTTATATGGATATAGAAGGTACTTTATATATTGAACAGTAACAATCATCATATCTTCTGTGTACATTCATCATGTCTGCTCTGTGTTTTCAAGAGAGATTTTCTTGGTTCTCACAAAAAAGACTGCTCAAAAAGCCCAACATATATTTATAACAAACAGCCAGTAATTTAACAGTGATGTACAAAGCTGACATAACTGCATGTGAAGAGAGACACAAAATTCTTTTACAGTAATTTGCATATTGCCATTTGTAATTTATAATCCTCGACTGGAAGTGCGATTACACAATTTTAAGGCAAAGTACCACTTGACATGGAGCAAAGTGCATTAAAATAGTATAATACACACCTAGCCATATATTATCCCGCTTATGTCATCGTCTAGTGCTGCACGATATACTGATACTAGAAATGTATCGTGATACCCTGCTGTTAAAATGGTATGATTATCTTTTATGGTGAAGCTGGTTAACTAATGTTCTCTTGAAATCTGATGTGTATACCAGCATGCCTTTTAACCAAAGTCACATTTTTCAGATTAACGGCCTGCAATCTCACTGATCAGCACTGTGAAATTCTGGCTTCAGCTTTACAATCATCAAACTCCCCCCTGAGAGAGCTGGACCTGAGTAACAATGACCTTCAGGATTCAGGAGTGAAGCTGCTGTGCGCTGGACTGAATAGTACACAATGTCAACTCAACATACTGAGGTAATTAAGGGGGTATTCAACTCAATTTTGATAAGTACAGTGGGCAGCTTTACTGTTATCATTTTTCTAGGTACAGACGGTACTTGTTGTGGACAAATGTAAATGTGCTCTATTCTGATACAGGTGATGATTACATGTTAATGACAAGTATCACAAAAAGTCATTGATGCTTGGGGAGGAAACAGATTCTAAAAATAACCAAGAGTATTTACTTTTGAACAGGATCATTTGTCTAAATCAAGTTTTTATTTTGTCTTGTGGAATGCTTGTAAGGCTTTAAGACCAAACAGAATTATCTGCCCTAGGGATGCAACGATACCATTTTTTCAGAACCGATCCGATCCGATACCAAAAATTCTGAGTATCGGCCGATACCGATCCGTACCGATACCAGCGCAGTTTTTTTTTAATCAAGTAGAATTTCTATTACTCTGTGTTAAACTGATAAGAACTGAAAAAAAAAAAAAAACACCAACAAAAAATATATGATCATAATCTGACATAAATGCTATTATAAATTAGATTAGTGGATAATTCAGTACTAAAATTTAGTCTAGAAAAATCACGAGTGCACAATTAATTGTATAAAATCTGAACATTTTGTGAAAAAAATGTTTAGTGGAGAACATATTAGAGACAATAAGTGTAACACTAAATCTGGTAAAACTTTACACATTGCTCTTTGTATTGTTGTAAAATACATTCATGAAAAACAAGATAAAAATAGCAATTATTTTATATCCTACTATAAAATTGAGACATTTTTTAAATGTATAGCACAGCTGTTTAATAAGGTAGCAACATAATAGATAGGACAGGACAAGAACGGCTATTAATAATCTTTCATTTCGTCACTGTATTATGATATGAAAGGCTCCAATACAGTGCGGCACAAAGCGCTTATGCGCATCCCGAGCGCAGAATGATGCGCTTGAAGCAACATGAGTCACAGCGCGCAGCGCGTCGAGTCCGCATTGAAAAGTTTAAAGCACAAAGAAAATACATATGATGCATAGTGTATTATACAGTATCTATCTATGCAATAGTCTATTCAGCATTTTCTTTTAAATTTCAGTTACTGTGCGCGTGAAGAACAAATAGTACCTGACTTTACTCCAGTGTTGTGATCTAACAGACACCCGGTAGAAAGTAACATGATTAAGGTACAGCAATAAAGTCCAGCAAGATAAAGTTGTTTTATGTGAAACCATAGACCTTTATCTACAGATCAAGTATAATAATAGTAACATTGAATCATCTTGGAGAGAGTTTCATCGTGTGTTCTGTCATAACCGAACGCGACGCGCTGTTTGAGTGCTGAATGAAGAATGATTGACAGCCGCAGCTGAGGGAAACGTTTACGTGATCTTGAATTTAACACTTAAATATTAATTTATATCTCACATTATACTATATAATGGCTTCAGAACACTTAAAATATTGTGCACGAAAACTTATGGTGCTTTATAATGTTTGTGGGGCTTAACAATAACACTGAATACTAGTATACGCACAATATCGGATTTGGATCGGCCTTGTCTGACCGATACCCGATCCGCCAAAAATGGCAGTATCGGAGCCGATTCCGATACTGAGTATCGGATCGGTGCATCCCTAATCTGCCCTCTGGTCTCTCACTCCAGTGAGCTAATTTTGCAAAAGTGATAATCCCCTTTCAACGTTAAAAATCCCCTTTCAGACATTAATTTTAGCAAATCAAAACGTGATTATTATTCATGAGCCCAACAGCCAACCACACATTAGTGTGACAGATGCTATTAGCTACTGACAACATGCAATCTACCTAAGACATAACCAAAAAGAGAAGTCGTCTTTGACCAATGTAAGGTTATGTTTTAACACCTTAAACTGCACCACCTTTTGAACCCAAACTATAAAAATCACATGGCTGGACTCAAAACGGTTGTCTTTCCTGAACTGTTTGGAGTATGTGCGTAGTTGTGGCATCTTTTGAAATAAGACAATTGGAGCTCTATTTTTCTAGTTTATATATACTTCAAATTAATGTATTTGGTTTTTAGAATTAATATAATAAAAATATAATATACATTAAACTATTATAAATTATTTTTTCTTTAAAAAGGGAATAATGATTTTTGTAATAATCGTGCAGCCCTAACTTAGGTGAAGAAACCTGTTTATTATTTATTCATTTGATTTTGCAACTGTTCACTGATACGCCTACTGGCAATATTAAAGCGGTTTAAAATGTCTCCCCTTAAAACGCTAATGGTCTCGACTATTTAAAAAGGTAAAGGAATATGACTTGGCCTAAAAAAAAATTTCAGTCAGAAGAATTTTTTTCACTTTAATTCCTGTATATAAGCTCAAATATAAAAACTTCATAATGCAGATTTTAGTCATATGTTGTTAAAATGTAATATTTAGTATTTTATATTGAGCTATTCGACACAACTGCTTTGTATAATGTTAACATTCTTTATTCATATGATTATACTCCAAATTGCATAAAAATCACACACAAACCAAATACCATTGTAATCGTGTGTTTATTAGCTTAAGGTTTCATGTGTAGAAATGTTTCTTTGGATTTGTTCTTCACGGACCTGCAAAGGAAGAAGTGTACAGGACAGCGTCATGCAAAAGGGCTGGAATATCATCATCTATGATGAGAGTGAGAGAGCGCTGAGATCATAATTGATCATAATCTGTGTCATTCTCCTCCTTACTTCTTCTGTAACACGTCCAGTGCAGTTTTACAACATAAACGGTGCTCAGATTGCATAATTTCTTGAAAAACAATGATGGAGGGCAGATCGTTCAGGTGAAATATGGCGTAAACTATGTGTAATATATCAATATTTCATGGATTTAATGCTTTTGTAGACAAAAAGTGCTGTTGGATGTTTTCTACTGGACACTTTCATGGACATTTTAGTGCAACAGATTGGATTCATCTTGCTTTTTCTTGTTGTTATGTTTACTCCTGACAGAAATTACTATATTACTGTTGCTGGAGCATGTATATCGTAAAATAGAGACTGTATATTGACACTAATCCCTTAGACCTTTCAAAAGTTGTATAATTTATTTATTATTATATTTATATTTATACAGTAGTCTCTATAGTAAATATAAACAAAGGTAAACAAAGTGACGCCAGCCTGAGAGTGGGTATAAATGCAAATCAAAAAGTTAAATAGATAAAAACATTTCACATTTAAGTAAATTTTAGTGTGTCCTTAGTCTTGTTATTATTATTTTAAGTCTTTTTTACCAAAATATTGAATGACCAATAATTTCTCCTCAGGGTTCTAGGGCTGCCCCCGACTAAAGATATTCCTAGTCGACTAATACTCCTGCATTTTAGCGATTAGTCGAATAATCATTCATTTATGATATTAATATAAAAACTTGCGTATATACAAGGAAAGGTATAGTCCAAGTTGAAGTTTAACACTTCCATATGACAGAAAATGCTAAAGCATGATATTAGCGCGTTCAAAATGAAAATTAAGCGCTTAAAACAGAACAGTAAAGCGTTTAAAGTATACAGCGCTTACGGACACAAAAATCAGTGGCCGGAACGTTATAGGCTAATTATAACATAAAAACAGCAATCAGACTGCCTGTGCATTTTAATAATTTATTATCAAAAATACAAACTGTAACAGTTACATGTCAAAAAAAAAAAAAACAGTTTTGAATAAAATAAACTAAAATTCGTTCTTTAAAAAAAAATTAATTAAACTTATTAGTAACTTAGGCTTACTGCTTTGTTTACAGAGGCAACCAGGGAAACCAATATTATTCTGCTGTTTCATAAGCGCCATCTATTGTCAGAGATTGAAATTGCATTTTCTTTCAGCGCCACCCGTTTTTGTTCAGACCAATGCGAAGATCCGCCCATATTTTCATACAGTGTTTTAAATGTTAACCAGTGGATTGATAAGAAGCTAATGTGCTTTCCAAAAGTTTTTGAATAATAAGGTCTCTAGAATATTATATACAATCATATTTTAAATCAATGATTATAATCATTCATAATTTTGACATCCATTTTCTTAAAAAAAAAGGTTTAAAGGCTAAATGTGTTTTTTATAAATTTTAAACATTTTTTTAACTTGTTTTTGTCCAAACTTGTATGTGTGGTCCGATAGAAGGCGGACATATGATTTCTATGAAATGTGATGAATATGTGCAGTGTCTTGGCCACACGGCTGCTCGAATGTGCGTAAGAGATTCAAATATTAGTCAATTTATTCTAAGTGAGTACAAGCAGTTCCTAAAAAGTATTTGCGTAAATACATTCGCTCTTTCTCTGGTGATTTGAAATTATTATTGTACGCTCCTGAGTGTGTCATAGAATATGGCAGCGACTACCCAGAATGCAATGTGCAATGACGTAGTTTCCCAGACTCTATTAAAAAAAGGCCTTATAAGCCTTAAAATTAATTTTTAAAAACCCTACATATTCAAAATAATTTGTTAACCAACTCTAAAGAGTATATTTTAACGCCTAACAATGCTGCCCTGCAAAGGCAAAAGACCTTAACCCTTGTGTTATGTTGCGGGTCAATTTGACCCGTTTAGATTTTCTAGTTGTTGGAAATACTGGTTAACCTATGTTTTTTTTCTTGATATTTTGTGACTTTTTCTCATTTATCATCATGAACATGCATGCAAAGTTTCAACATGCTGGTGTTTTTTGACATATACAAACAAAATTACTGTTCCTTTCGTGATGTTCGCGGGTCAATTTGACCCGCATATTTTAACGCTCTAAGGCAACTGTACGGACCCAAAATAATAACATTTCTTGGTTATATTTTGTTATTTTATTTTTTTACTACCTTATGAAGCTAAAAAATTTAGTTTTCCACACTTATTTCAATGCAGAAAAATATTTTGTCAGCCACAGATGGTAAAAATTACCTATCATTTATTTTTTCAAGCTACCTGAAATAACATTAAACCTTTTATTTTTTTCTTGATATTTTGTGACTTTTTCTCATTTATCATCATGAACATGCATGCAAAGTTTCAACATGCTGGTGTTTTTTGACATATACAAACAAAATAAATGTTCCTTTCGTGATGTTCGCGGGTCAATTTGACCCGCATATTTTAACGCTCTAAGGCAACTGTACGGACCCAAAATAATAACATTTCTTGGTTATATTTTGTTATTTTATTTTTTTACTACATTATGAAGCTAAAAAAATAGGTTTTCCACACTTATTTCAATGCAGAAAAATATTTTGTCAGCCACAGATGGTAAAAATTACCTATCATTTATTTTTTCAAGCTACCTGAAATAATATTAAACATTTTTTTTCTTGATATTTTGTGACTTTTTCTCATTTATCATCATGAACATGCATGCAAAGTTTCAACATACTGGTGTTTTTTTTTTTTTGACAAATACAAACAAAATTACTATTACGTCTGTGATGTCCATCATAGGCAGCTATTCAAAAGCAACTGTACAGACACAAAATAAAAACATTTATTTTATGTATGTCAGGGCATTAACTCCAGTTCTAAAGAATAAGTGTATCTAAAAGTGCTCTAACCCAAACCAAACACACTTGAAAAAGCTAAATCATGGTGTTCAGAATTAATTGCAAATTACAAATGAAAATCTTTGACAGACACAAATAGTAAAATAAGCTCTCATTTATATATTCAAGATATCTGAAATATCTTGAGACTTCGACATAGACAGCAGGAAAAATGAGCTCAGATTAATTGATTAATTGTTCAGTTATGATGTTCTAAGCAAAAAAAAAAAATTGAAAAAATTGAAAAAATGTATATGCAAATATATATAAATATAACGTATATTCAAATTTTAAATAGTTTTAAAAAATGGTTAAAAAACATTTTCATTAAATCATATCTTCAGATATATATTTTTTGGAATATTTGACAAATGCTGATATTAAAAGTTTACAGTTTGAACCTGAATCTTTGTTGTTTTTCATAGTGTGATTTTTGAGGAATTGTATTGAATCCAATGCGGGTCAATTTGACCCGGACCATAAGGGGAGTGCACAGAATTCCAACATAACACGAGGGTTAAAGGAACACTCCACCGTTTTTTGAAATAGGGCTTATTCACCTTCTTTCCTACATTTAGATAGGTGGGCAAATGCATTTTTGTCTCAGTGCATGCATTGTTTTAGTTTGACAGGGTCGGCGCTAGCTTAGCTTAGCATAATGAATGGAATCCTTTGTTGCCAGCTAGCATGTCCTGAGTAAAAGTGATATAAAAAAAAAAAAAAAAACCCACCTAATTACTTCTTGTGGCCTGCGTATTCACAACAAGTACAAATAGCGATGCAGATTAACACTAGGCAGTGATATCACGCCCAAGTAGCAGTGCTTCGCCTGTGCTTCCCCCTAATATAGTCCCAAGTCAATATCTGCCTAGGAAATCGCCTAGTGTTAATCTGCATCACTATTTGTACTTGTTGTGAATACGCAGGCCACAAGAAGTAATTAGGTGGGTTTTTTAAATTTTTTATATCACTTTTACTCAGGACATGCTAGCTGGCAACAAAGGATTCCATTCATTATGCTAAGCTAAGCTAGCGCCGACCCTGTCAAACTAAAACAATGCATGCACTGAGACAAAAATGCATTTGCCCACCTATCTAAATGTAGGAAAGAAAGTGAATAAGCCCTATTTCAAAAAACGGTGGAGTGTTCCTTTAACTCGCTAGAGTGTGAAACTGAGAAAAATGACTTTAAAGTTTCTGTTTTTTCCAGACAAAAGTATTATAGGTTGCTACTAGACAACTAGTTGCTATAATGAAGAAATGTTTGTATGCAAAAAATCTTGAGCTCAAAATTGACCTTTGACCCTTGTTTGGCAGTTACTGTATTCTGCCTTTGTATCATGTGCCAAAAATAAGGAGTCATGCAAAGGCAAAAGGCAGTAACTGACATATAATCAGTATTTGCTTGCTGTCCCCCATACTTGCATCCATTATAAGAACACCTAACCAAGGTCATCATGGTATGTGTTTTAAATTATATAGAAGACCTTTGGTTGTTCCTATTTAGTGCTATAATGATCAGGATAGTGCGGCAACACCAACAAAGTTAAACAGTATGACAGATAAGTTACTTTGCAGTACAGTATGTACAGTATGAATAAATACAAGACATATTTTCACAATAAAGATAATTTAATTATAATTGAATACAAATGTTTTTAAAATAAATTACAGAGGAGCAGTAATTTATCAGTTTGCAACAAGAATATTTCATATTCATTAGGCGTGTTTAGGCCTTTATTTTGAAATAGCAATAAACATGAAAAATCATGAAAGATTGGTAGAAAGCTCAGTTTGTTTTCATACCATTTTCATTTGTTTTCAAAAAATAACACCAATTAAATTTTATTTGAAAAAAAAAAAGTCTGATTTTTTTTTATATATAAACAAAAATATTATGGATTCTCGATTTGTGATGCGGCTGCCAGCTATAACACGCATATATGCTCTTTTTATGTGTTTATTAGAGGTTGAATTCAAATCAAATACTGCCTAACCACCCATACTACTTCTGAATAGGATGTCTACTTCATAAATTGTATGAAAATTATGGAAATACTTGGTTCAGATCACTCAAAACATAATGGAGGCGCCCTTATATGGTCAGTAAGGAAGCTTGGCTGTCCATCTAGTAAAAAAGCTTGTTACTGCGCCCAAATAAAATCTTACTGAAAGCTCATTTTTTTAGATATCAACCTAAAATTTGGAATACAACTTGTCCATAGGTCTATTACAAAGCATTCTTGAATTACAACCATTTAAGTTTGGATAGTGATTTTCATGTCTATGCGAAATAAGGGAGGGGAGGGGTGGGGGGTGGTGACAGTTAAAGGGTTAAGGGCCACCAAACTGCTCAAGATGCACAGTCAACGAACTCGACTTGGATTACTACTTTTTAATTCTGAGATAATATAGACAGTCAACCGAAAAAAAGTTGGAATTACTTTTACCATTTAGGTTAGTCTACTTTGTACGTTAGCGATAACTAGCTTAGTGCTATATGGATTTGTGTAAGATCTGACATGAACACCTGCAAGAAGGAAATATGGCTCAAACACGTATGGATTATTGTGGATACAGCAGATGACGTGCATTGCTAAGGATTATGGATTATATCGGATTGCATGGAAAGGTAGGATGCCTGTGTATTTAATAATTGGTTTTCGGCGTCTGATGTGAGGCGAGTGTCAGTGTCAACGTTAGCGCTAACTTACGTGACACGGATTAAATTTAGCTAGCTCCGGGCTGTCACTGACATTGACTGAACCATCTCCCTGAACGAAAATAACAACATTTATGACAACCTAGCTTGCATACCATCTAAGTATGGCTTGTTCACCTTGCTTTGTTTCTGTAATAATACAAACAAGCACTCGGCAGTCTACACTTTATTTCAAAGATGTGTCGTGTGTATACAATGGTGGTTTGTATACATTGTGTCGGTGGTTTGGTGACAATTAAAGAGCGGCAAACTTTGACAGTATGACAAAGCCAGAGTACAGTAACATCACAGCGGCACCGTAACATCTCTCATGATGCCAGGCTAAACAAAGTCAGAACACCTTAACTCAACTTCAGCGTGCTGGAACAAAGGCAAAGAGCCGTAACAGCTGTTATGGCGTTCTGCTGTGGTTTCTCGTATGGTTTTGGAAGTTACGGTTGTCATAGCCCTTTATTTTCTTGCTAAAACAATCAAATTGACTCACAATATTTATTCACATGATAAAGGAGGTCTCAAATACCACAAAAATGACACTAACTCATTTTTGACCAAACATGATGTTACGGCGTTTTGCCTTTGTAGGGCAGAATTACCTTATCCATATTACACTTAATTGCAAAATGTTCTCCCTATATTTTAATGTTTTAAAATATATTTTAAATAATATTTAAAACTAAAACCAGTGTGAAATAAATGTTAAAAGTAGGATTGATAAAGCAACAAACTGCATCTATGGTTTAAACCCAATCTCTTATCAGTCAGTTTAAGAAGTTTGTCACTAGTTAAGGGCTACCTATAGCAATCCATGGAGCAAAAAATGTGCAACAAAATATCAATATTAACAATAAATAACAAATTGCCCATCTCATGTTAACAAGTTTATAAAGAAGAATAAAGTCTGTGAAATAATTTATGATTTTTCCTGCATGCATATGTCGACAGATTAATAGTGATCAACAGCAAAGTTCATTTTAATACAGTCATGACAGTTTCATATTGTGTCCATGCCCAACCATTCAAGATTTGCTATATTAATGTCCCCAATCATCTTGTTTTGGTGGTGGCACATTTTCACTGAAGTAGTTGAGCAAAATGTTCTGTGTCAATTGCTCCAACAAGATTCGCTGACTGCAGTGAATATATATACTCTTTTTTTTTTTATAATATATCATCATTACCTAGAGAGATAATTATACAAAATTCAAAAAGTAGTCAAAACATCTAACAGAACATAAGTTGTTAATTTTAATTAACATTATGTGCTTGTTTGCTTTTTTTATTTTTTATTTAACTAAATCTCAATATTCATCTTTATTACAGAAGATACAATACAAAACAACAATCTTCTAGATACAGCCTACAATCTTCACATGTATAATGGATTGTCACCTTATAAACAGTCCTTTGTGTGGTGGAACAAGCAATGCTATATAGAAATATATAGTTAGCATGTTAATTTAATATTTGTTTTATTATTTTATTAGTTCATTAACTAATTATGTTAACTCAACTAATTTAAGAAAAAGAGCTGCAGTTGTTCCATGTCAGACGGGTGGGTTCAAAATAATTACTTTGTTAATAATTCGTTACACAAAACTTTATTATATTAAACATTAATCAAAAATGATTCACACATTCACAAAATCCAAACATTCAGTGTAAGAGTAAAAAAATTACATAACATTATTTATAATAAGTTAATTTGACTCACAGCTTATATAGTGTTTTGACTTCGACAACCCAACTGCATTTTTCCGCAAACCTGCGACTAGTTAACCTTCTAAAGAAGGCGCAATTGCTTGTTTGTCTGTTTTTTTGTTTATTGAAAGTGTTTTTTATGTCAGCTGAATGTGCGGAACGCTTTTCAGAGAAGATAAGGCAACGTTTTTTAGCACAATTCACACCCAGCGGTAATTCAGGAAAAAAATCTCTGAATGCTCCATGTGAAACTTCGGTCTTCCGATCTTTTTCCATAGTGTCAATTCTCAATTGATTTTGATTAATAATTTGGCGAGGGAGCAAGAGAGAGCAAGACAGTTTGAAGACGCTGAGAGTGCGCGCGCGTGGCCGGGGCTCTCTCTCTCTCGGCTCGTTCTTTCAGTAACATGCGCCCTGTCACAAGTGCAGCAATCATCTACATCACTCACCTATCAAATAAGGCTCTGGTGGGACAAAATTCGCTTTGGTGGCCTTAATATGAACATTTCTGATTGTTTAAATCATCAGCCCTCAGGGGCCCCCTTAAAATGTGTGGCCCCAGGCAATTACCTGCCCTATTGCGACACCTCTGACAGTAGGTCTTTGATACTGTCCAGATTGGCAGTAACAAACTCACCTTTATTGTCTTTATTGTGCTTGATATAAAATAAAAGGTGCTTTAAAAAGTAATTGAAAGTCCTTGAATGTGGTGTCCACAAAAGAGTGGGAACCCAATGTCTCAAGCACCATCAGCCAACCATTCTCAAAATTCTGTGAAAAAAAGAAAGGGAAGAAATTGCATTTTATTTTGTATATGGTTGCAACAACATCTGGTTCTATTTTTTAAGTGTTATTGTTTAAAAAAATGCTTGATTGATATTTAAAATGGTGTCATATTGTGAAGAGAGGCTGATGAGATTTATAGCACGTTTCCATGTAAATGAATGTTGTAAATCAAAGTGGACTTGTCTTTTGCATGTGTGTATTTTGGGTTGAGTGTATATAGGTTAGTTGTCTATGAACATCAGGACTACAAGTGTGCTTAATAAACAAATAGCAATATACACTAGACCAGAAGTACCAGTCCCGTTCCTGTTGATCCACCTCCTGCAGAGATCAGATCCAGCCCTGATTCAACACACCTGTCTGTAATTGGTGCTGCTGAGATCTTAATTAGCTGCTTAAGTTGTGTTTGATCAGTGTTGGAGCTGAACTCTGCAGGAAGGTAGATCTCCAGGAACAGTATTGAGCACCCCTGCACTAAAATACATTTACTTGTATGTGTGTGCACATGTACATGGGTGGGATAAATCCATAGGTGGGATAGGTCCACCACCTAAGTCACTACTACACCACTGTAAATAATGTAAAAATAAAATAAATAAAACTGTGTTCAACTAACAAATAGATTATCACATTATTAGCGTTGTCTTTGAAAAATTGTAATTCTTTTTACAGTGCTGTCATATTGCAATAGCATTAGATTGCTTTATTGGATTTACATTTAAATAACAATAAATAACAATGTAATAATAATAGTAGTTGTTTAGTCATTTTGAATGGTGGAAAAAAATGGATTTCCTTCTTTTTTGTCTTTAGCTGATCACATGTTTGCATATTGATGAGAACATAAAATCTACAATTAAAAATCTAAAATGAAAATGAAGCACACTAACATGAACACTTGCTGTTGTTGTAGATTATCTGGCTGTATGGTGACAGAGGAAGGTTTTGCTGCTCTGGCATCAGCTCTGAGTTCAAACCCTTCACACCTGAGAGAGCTGGACCTGAGCTACAATCACCCAGGAGATTCAGGACTGAAGCTACTCTCTGATACACTCAAACATCTGGACAAACTGAAGTATGTAGAGCAGTAACAATCATCATGTCTGATGTCGAGATAAGTTTTTTTTTTTTTTTTTTTTTTTTTTTTTCACACTGCTCAAAAAGCCCAGTTTATATTTATAATAAACAGCCTGTAATTAAACAGTGATGTACATGGCTGACAGTGCTTGAGTTAAAAAAATATATAACTGCATGTGAATTGAAACACAATTTTTTATCAGTAATTTGCATATTGCCATTTAATATGTAAGAGATAATCCTTGACTAGAAGTGCATTACAATATATAAAGGCAAAGCACCACCTGAAACGAAGCAAAGTGCATTAAAGCTGTATAATACACACCTAGCCATGGATTATCCCGCTTATGCCATTGTCTAGTGTTGCACGATATGCAGTGTTGGGCAGTAGCGTCGCTACAAGTAGTGACGTTACAAGTATTTACAAGTAGTGATACTACTAGTTTAACTCCATTTCTCAGTAATGTGGTGGTAGCGTCACGGTTTTCTGAATCAAATTGCTTTTCAGTAAAGCTCTTCTTTTTATCAAGTGTCCACACGAGCTACATTTTCCCAAGAATTTCTAAAGCTCAAGCTCAAATCGGAAATACAGCTGCTATCACTGATGCTGGATCAGTAAGTGACGGTGACTTCTTCTTCTTCTTCGTGTTTTACGGCGGTTGGCAACCATAGGGCCATATGATTTCGTTCCTGCTATGCGGAAAACCGAATTTACTGTGTAACATGGACTTTGTCAGATCTTGGATGAAAAGTAGGTCAGTAAACTTAAATAAAATCGCGATAAAGACTAGTGTCTGTGAATATTAAGCCGCATAAAGACTATTTAAATAGAAATCATGCATGTTTTGCATGTCTCTGTGAATGAATGGCGCAGACGTGCGCGGTTTCATTTAACACACACACACACACACACACACATACACACACACACACACACTGAGGCACGCATGACGCTTGCAAAGTTTTCAGCCTTCATTTGAGAAAAACTATCGTCATATCATAAAAACGCATAGCTTTCTCTCACACACAAAATAAAAGGTTGGTTTAACCTTTGAAGAAAGTTTTGCTTAAATCATTACATTTTAAATCATTGGTTATTACAATTTAATTAAACCATTAAAATGGAATCAATTAAAAATGAAGTAAGACCTATAGTCTAAGCTAAGATATAGGGCCAGATTTAGGGCCAGCGCAAACCCTCTTTTGGTGTTAAAAAACTACTATCAGGATGTACTAAAGCAGGGGTGCCCAATAGGTCGATCGCGATCTACAGGTCGATCGCGATCTACCAGTCGATCGCAAAGACAATGCTGGTAGATCGCACATAATTTTAAAATATGCTTTTGTTAAATTTGAATAAAAATCAATATAGCATTGTCCTTCCTTCTCCTTTTAGTTTCTGTCTGACTTGCACTTGACGAATGAATTTTGACTAGGCGTGATTTTTGTTTATTTGGTGGCCATGACAACTAGCCTGCTTCTGCTTTCCAGCTCAAGAGCTTCGGAGAACAGAGCGCGAAATTGTGAAGCTAACAGTATTTGGAATCGGTAGCGTACACAAATGACATTCATTCATTCATAAATTCTTCTAACCATTTGAAAATTATCAAAACACCGGTCCACCATGACTGATGACAATGTGGAGGCCTGTTTGAGACTAGCTATCAGCAGCTTCTGCCCGGATTATACAAAACTGTCTGATTCCAGTCAGTGCAAGTCATCAGAATAAGGCAAAATGCCCTGGCTATTGTAATCTTTTGAGCTGTAGGTATTTTGAGTTTAGTGTTAAAATTGAATATCAACAATGAACATTTATTATTATTTTTCTCCTTAATTACAAGATTACATGCAGTAGTAGCAACAAGCATTTGAAGTGTATTTTTTTTATTTTTTTTATTAAACTGTGTTTTTTAGTTGGTAGTTGGTAGATCTCATTGTGTTGATCATTTTAAAAGTAGATCATCAAGCAAAAAAGTGTGGGCACTTCTGTACTAAAGACACACAGTGAAAAATTACCGCTGAAAGGCGTGGACACAGTTATTTTTGTGGCTGACCTTATTGTATATACATTTGTTGGAGTTTCCCTTTCAGATGCAGAATTTATAGGAGGAGAGTATTTAAATGATTCACGCAAGGTGATTTACTAAAGTTTGCGCTCATCAATGTACTGGTGTTTGCACCATTATTTACTGCCGAAAACAAGCATGTCTTAAACCAGATGCTAATTTGTCCTTCGGATGTCCTTCGGATGAGACGTTAAACCGAGGTCCTGACTCTCTGTGGTCACAAAAAAATCCCAGGATGTCTTTCGAAAGAGTAGGGGTGTAACCCCGGCATCCTGGCCAAATTTCCCCAGTGGCCTCTGTCCATCATCATGGCCTCCTAATCATCCCCATATACTGATTGGCTTCATCACTCTGTCTCCTCTCCACCAGTAAGCTGGTGTGTGGTGGGTGTTCTGGCACAATATGGCCATATAAAAATAGCCAAACGAGCTTATTGTCAGGTTTATGTTCTGTTATGTGGACCCTTATTTTGACATTCTCTACATTTCACTTCACTTCCTGTTTAAACACTGTTTAGTTTCGGTTACATTGGTCACTGAATATGTCGTCGGTTTTTTGTGTATGCTGACCACATCGTAACACTTATTTATATAGCAACAAATAAATAAATAGATAGTGATAATACTGCATATCGCGCCACTCAAAATTATAGCAAGGGAAATTCCTTCACTGCGACAGCCCTATTTAAAAAAATAGTCTTCTGAACACAAATGAACATCTTTTTGATGAAATCTGAGAGCTTTCTGACCCTCCATAGACAGTCTGTGTAACTGACAAAACGCTTCAAAACGTTCATAAAGAGATCGTAAAACTAATCCATATGAGTTGAGTGGTTTAGTCCACATTTTCTGAAGAGACTCGATCACTTTATATGATGAACAGATTTAATTTTTCCTATATTCACATATAAACATTCAACTCACACATCAGTTGTGGTAAACGGAAGCTCAAGTA
The DNA here is from genome assembly GCA_023718395.1 of Leucaspius delineatus. Taxonomy (NCBI): domain Eukaryota; kingdom Metazoa; phylum Chordata; class Actinopteri; order Cypriniformes; family Leuciscidae; genus Leucaspius; species Leucaspius delineatus. The sequence goes on along the minus strand of CM043356.1, from coordinate 51,136,012 downwards.
TGTTTGCTTGATGCGTGTGAGAACCAGTGAGGTTCATTCTTGTGTTACGCAGCACACTTTAACTTCTGCAAGAGGTTACATCATTACATCAAGTTACATCAAGGGTCAAATCAAATAGAAATGCCACTATATAGTGAAACTTTACAAAAGAGTAGTAGAGTAGTAGAGTTTCTCGATGGGTTCTCTGTGTTTACAAACAGTCTGTGTGTGTTTGTGCTCTGATGTCTCCTGAATTTGCAGAGCTTCATGCTTTCATTCGCTAGTCTCTCTCACAGATTACACACTCATTCTCACCTTTTTAGCGAACACATTTTCCTCTTCTCCCTTTGCTACGTCCTTTTTTTAAGCTGCATCTGTCCATTCCCACTCTCACGATACACAGCTAAAAACTCTCGACATTAAGGAAGTTACTTCTCTTTTCATATATAAACTAGGGATGTCACGGTACCAAAATTCTAGTAGTCGATACTGATACCATTAAAATTTTACGGTTCTCGGTACCAATTTCGGTACCACAGCAAAATCTGTTGGAACTATTTTTCTATTTTATTTAGGCTAACTATTTGAAAAAAATATTAAATTCAATTCAATTACTTATTATGAAGTAAATTATACATATAAGCACTGAAGGCTACATGCTGTTTAAACGTAAATAGTACTTATAAAAATATCAAGTGAAACATAAGCAACCTTCAAATGCACACATTATTATAATTATTATTAGTAGTAGTATTTTTAATACATGGAGACGTGGCTAAATCTACTGTACAGTAGCCTAATATAATTATTTCTGTCAATTTCTTCAAGTTAAACCGAACTTTTATTTTGACGGGTTGCCGTGAAGACCTTTGAGTTTCTGACAGTGTGTGTATGATATGACGATAGTTTTTCTCAAATTAAACGGTAAAATGCTCATGAAGTGACTCTCAGAGTGGCTCTGGAGATTAATTTTTATCATGTCATCATATCGTGAGGCAGCAGAGACTGAAAACAGCGCGAGCGTCACTCGTGCTTCACTGTGTGTGTTTGAGGTAAATGAAACCGCGCGTCTGCGCCATTCATTCAAACAGAGACAAGCAGAACATGCAGGGTTAATATTTAAATAGTCTTTTTGCGGTTTAATATTCACAGACACTATATATATATATATTGTGGTATATATCGGCTACAGACAGTGCTCCTAGTAAAAAAGTTAGTCTGGAGCCGCGCGCTTAGATAAACACGGAGCGACTGAAAGCAGCTGCCGAATATACCCGGTACTCGGTAACTTACTACCGGTACTACAGAAATGCTGGTATCGTCACATTTTAAAAATTTCAGTACCGACTTGGTACCGGTACTTTTGACAACACTAAATAAACTATTATTAAAATATTCAAAATGGAATTATTTATCATGCTCCTAAGAGGAGTTTTAACCCAATATGAAAATCACCTTATTATAATAGATCATCCTTCTGAGTTTTACGATTTATGTTCTCATTTTCGGTGCTTGGACCCCTAACGTTAGTAATAATAAGTGTGGCCACAAATGTTAGGTCACAAAATTAGAAACGTGTGTGTGTGTGTGCAGGTTTGGCTGTACATGTGAGGGCCAAATGTCCTCACCAATATAGTGAAATAGTAAGATGACATTTTGATAACATAGCGAGGACATTTTACTGGTCCTCACCAGTTAAAAATAATATAAAATGAATTAATCTTAAATCTAGTGTTTCTGTGTTTGGGAGTGAGGCTTAAGTTGGCCTTGGCCATAGAAAATAGCATTTACCTGATATGAAATTAAAGGTCTATGCAATGTCCTCACTAATATAATGGAACATACTGAGTGTGTGTGTTTATGTGTTTTCTAGTGTGGATCACGGAGGAGAGATCAGGATGTCAGCAGGACCACGCAAATGTAAGTCCACAAACACACAGTTTTAGTTTTTGGTGTTTGTTATGTTGGCTTGAGAAAGCTATTAAACTTATTATTATTAGTGGTGCTTGCGAAGCTAGCACGCACACACACACACACACACACACACACACACACACACACACACACACACACACACACATACAAACACTCTCTCACACTATCTCTGTCACTAGGGTTGCCAACTTATGGAAAGGAAAATAAGGGACAATCGTGTTTTTTTTTATAGGAAAATAAGGGACAGAATAATGGACACTCAAAATATTTGTACTGTACCACACAGTGCATCATTTCAGCATCTGCAGTTAAATATGTGTACAAGAGATGTATAAAGGTTCTCAGACAAACACATTTGGGTCATTTCGGAAAAATCAACCAAATTTCAGAAACTTTCCCGGCTCATTTTTTATTTTGTTAAAAGAAAATATTCTGAAAAAAGACAAACGTAAATGAAGAAGAAAGCCAAAATATTAGGCTACATGTGGTGTATATTTACTGAGTAATTTACAGTTTTGTAAAATGGGTCAAAATGACAATTTTCACCTAAGATTTGGAGTCAGATTACAGGGGGGTTAAAATGACTTTAAAACTGCAGCATTATTTTACTTTTACACAGAGATTGTTAGGTCTATTGGTTGACTTCAGCCATCTTGGTTTCATTATAGCTATGCCAACGCTGACATTTTAAAAATGGGAAAAAGCACTACTTTTGTTTTTTGCCCAAAGTTTGCATGCCTGCAACTCGTATTAAAAATATCTTAATATCCTTTTAGATTCTAATTCTTAACAAACTTTCTTTTGGTTTCTTAATTTTAAGTCCCAATATAGGGATGTTAATGTGGCTCCATGAGTAAGTTAGTTTACATTTTCAATGGTCGCACATTTTCTGAAGAACAAATAATGTTGAAACTAGAAATGTATCTTTTTTTTTCTATCAACACAATTTAAAGGGATAGTTCAGGATTTTAGACATGAATCTCTATAGCTTCCCCATAAGCAGTGTGGTGCATTGACCATGACTTACCCCCGACAGCGTCCTGTGAGCCGAGCTCCGGTCCAGTTTTGGTCAAGATGAAATTAGTCCGGCAAGTTTGCTGGGGTCACGGCAATAAAGCTTTTTTCTTCTCAAATCAATATGTGTTCAAAAGAGTGATATATTTGCAGCACAAAACCGCTGTCTATGGAGAGGTCAGACCTCGTAATGGCTTGGCACTATTTTCTCCCCTGTCATATCACTGCGCGCTGCCGCTACCTACAGCCAGCTGGGAGCTGCGCAGGCGCACACCACTTTTTCAGTTGTTTGGCAGTGTTTACAGCAGTGTTTACGTGCTCAGAACAGCTACACGAACGAGCTAACATAGCTACTCACCAAGAGCGATCAGTTTGTAATCCTTTTGGCTGTGTGTCGAAGTCAATGTTGTCATCGTCGCTGCTGTAGTCAGACATGTTATCGTTCTCTTTACGAGCTGTAAACAAAGTGACACGTGCGCGGCTCCCAGCTGGCTGTAGGTAGCGGCAGCGCGCAGTGATATGACGGGGAAGAAAATAGTGCCAAGCCATTACGAGGTCTGACCTCTCCATAGACAGCGGTTTTGTGCTGCAAATATATCACTCTTTTGAACACATATTGATTTGAGAAGAAAAAAGCTTTATTGCCGTGACCCCAGCAAACTTGCCGGACTAATTTCATCTTGCCCAAAACTGGACCGGAGCTCGGCTCACAGGACGCTGTCGGGGGTAAGTCATGGTCAATGCACCACACTGCTTATGGGGAAGCTATAGAGATTCATGTCTAAAATCCTGAACTATCCCTTTAACATTACTTAGTGCCTTAAATAGTATTTTTCCAAAGTTTGTGTGCCTGTAACTCTAAAAGTAATAAAGATATCTTAACATCCTTCTGTATTCTCATTCTTAATAAACTTTTTTTTTGTAATCTTCATTTTAAAGGCCCTTCAATCCCATAGATATAATGTGGCTCCATGTTCAAATTGTTGAATTTTACCCATTTTCAATATATTGCTATACCAACGAATATTACTGTATCATCAACCTCTATTCAAAACAATAAACAAACTTCTTTTTTTTTTCTTTTTTTTTTTGGTCAGGAAGATACATAGATGGCATAAAATTTAAAAGCACAATAATTAAACGTCTTTTTTAAAAAAGCATTTAAACAATGGCACTTAAATTTTTTAACTAGGCCTGAATGTTTTTGCAACCATGTATGAATAAATGAAGAGAACTTAGATGATTAGTATGGGCTGCTTTTGGTACTTGAGATTTTATTGGTTATTTTGTGTTTCAATAACGAGGTCCATCCAAGTAGCCTACGGTACAAGTAACTTTAATGTAAAATGTTTTTCTCTATTTAACATTAACTTACATTATACCATGGTCTGGGTGAATACTCGATTCTGATTGGCTGCAGGGTGTCCGTTAAAAAGTGATAATGTACACCTAGGAAAGGCGTCCCGTCAATTTGCCTGATGACAGTTCTAAATGATTGCGCTGGCTCAAACTCACTGATCAACTGCTGCGGTCGGGTCGCTGTGGCCACGTTGCTTGGCAACGCCTGTATACGGGAGATATTAAATAGTGCGCTCGACTTAAATAAAAACCCTCACGATTTTTACGATATTTTATAGTAACCATGGTATACGCGGGTTAATGCCCTTCGAGGTGTCCATTATCAGGTTTTAATGGACCTCCGCTGCGCGTCGGACGGTTCACGCCTCGCCGTCGTCCATTAAAACCTGATAATGGACACCTCGTCGGGCATTAACCCGCTTATACCATGGTTACTTACGAAAGAAAGAAATAGTTAATCAATTAATAACACTTTAATGTGTTTTAGAGTCAAAATCGTGAGGGTTTTTATTTATTAAGTCGAGCGCACTATTTAATATCTCCCGTATACAGGCGTTGCCAAGCAACGTGGCCACACAGCGACCCGACCGCAGCAGTTGATCATAGTGAAAGATTTTTGATAACGTCTCTCCTCAGGTAGACTGCATTGCATTGCATCTCTCTCTCTCTCTCTCTCTCTCTCTCTCTCTCTCTCTCTCTCTCTCTCTCTCTCTCTCTCTCTCTCTCTCTCTCACTTACTCACACACAGACACAGACACACACACACACAGACACAGACACAGAGATGCAGGGCCTTAGGAATGACTGATGGTTTGTCTGGATAAGACTCTTATTCCTCGGCTGGGATCGTGTCGGTGTTTAAAATCTGCTCTAGTTGTTGGAAACTCTGTAAGTGTCTAAGAATGTTTCAGTCGTTAATGTGTCTCTGGCTTTAGCGGTAAAAGCATCTGATCAGAACAACATGGGTGTGTTAGCATGAGCTCTGCAAATTAGCACTCCAGTAAAGTCACGTTTATTTATATGGCATTTTACTCAATAGATTGCTTGAAAAGCAGCTTTACAGTATTAAACATGAACAACAGTGTCAGAGCCTCAGATTATCAGAAGCACAACTTCATTTCCTACTATAAAGCGGCTCTCCAGTGTGTTCATGTCTTCCCCCGTGGAGATCTTTCCTCGACAGCATCAACAGATGAAATGAGTCAGAGAAGAGTTCAGTGTGAAAGAAGGCGGAGCCTCAGCGCACGCATCATATTACGTCATCGTCACGCGACCAATCAGCAAAGCTCGTTTTGTCTGTCTGAATATTTTGTTGATTATTGTTGAGATTCATGCGCTGATTCTTGATGTCTGTGTGAGTCTGCATGATCCTGTCTAAACATTTTCTGCATTTTCATTAGTATCGGCATGTGAAGTTAACAACTAATATGAACTAGTTTAGTCAGAGATTAGACTCTGGTATCAGTGAATCACTAAATGATGACCATCATCACTAAACACTGACCAACATCTGATCAGTTTCTCTGGTGTGTTTGCCGTAACACACGTGTGTCAGAAACACACAGTTAAAGCAGTCAGAGAGAAACTAATGTTCAAAACTCGAGAGTCAAGAGCAACTAAAGCAAACACTGAACACAACTTTAATATCAACATCAACATCTGAACTGGTAATTCCCAATAAGAACTTCAGCAGGAAAGAAATAAAGTCTGTAATAAGTGGAGATGCAGAGATCTTGAGAGATCTGTGAGTGTTTAATGTTCTGATGGGGTTTAAAGTGTGTGTGTGTGTGTGTGTGTGTGTGTGTGTGTGTGTGTGTGTGTGTGTGTGTGTGTGTGTGTGTGTGTGTGTGTGTGTGTGTGTGTGTGTGTGTGTGTGTGTGTGTGTGTGTGTGTGTGTGTGTGATTGTCAGAGTCGAGCCTGTGCTTCAGTTCAGGAGAGAAACACAGATGATATTCTGCATGATGCTTTATTTCACAGGCACTAAATTATACTTGCATTCATTAGTGTGTGTGTGTGTGTGTGTGTGTGTGTGTGTGTGTGTGTGTTTTATTTTACAGTGAATGTGTTTGTTAGTAATAATTCAGGAAATTCCTGTAAAATAAGTGTTTTTCTGTGAAACGTTTAATGAAAACTTGTGCACTTTATTTCAATTTGGATTGACAGTTTTTGAACGATTATGTGTTTACGGTGCGTGTGTGAATCAGATCATCATAGAGACGAGTGGCTTTGCTCTTCTGGTGTGGACAGACATCCTGTCTATTAGTTTATTATAATAGTATATATTCTATAATAATATATACTATTAATATATACTATAATATAATATATCTATAATATAACTGTCTAGCCACATCCTAGCAACCATTTAGAGCTCCCTAACAACCGTATAACATCATGAATAAGCCATATTTCAGCACCAGAACATAATGCAGACTTGAAAACCAAGCACCTAGAACACCCTAGCAACTGCCTAGCAAACACTTAGTCACCTAGCAACTACTTAGCAGCTGTATAGCAACCACCCAGAACACCCTAGCAACTGCCTAGCAAACACTTAATCACCTAGCAACTACTTAGCAGCTGTATAGCAACCACCCAGAACACCCTAGCAACTGCCTAGCAAACACTTAGTCACCTAGCAACTACTTAGCAGCTGTATAGCAACCACCCAGAACACCCTAGCAACTGCCTAGCAAACACTTAGTCACCTAGCAACTACTTAGCAGCTGTATAGCAACCACCCAGAACACCCTAGCAACCACCAAGAACACTGTAGTAACTGCCTAGCAAACACTTAGAGTAACCTAGCAACTGCCTAGCAACTGTCTAACAACCACCCAGAACACCCTAGCAACCACCTTTAACACCCTTGTAACTGCCCAGCAACCAGCCAGAACAGCCTAGTAACTGCCTAGCAAACACTTAGAGTAACCTAGCAACTGTCTAGCAACCACCCAGAACACCATAGCAACCACCCATAACACCATAGCAACCACCTTGAACATCCTAGTAACTGCCTAGCAAAGACTTAGAGTGACCTAGCAATCACCTAGCAACTGTCTAGCAACCACCCAGAACACCATAGCAACCACCCAGAACACCATAGCAACCACCTTGAACATCCTAGTGAAAATCTGTGATCAAGACTGTATTTCTTTCAAAACCTTCACACTTTCTGGCCAGTCTTTCTCAATAAATCTCTGGATAAGTTTTCAGAACGAAAAAAAAAAACAGCCGTCTGAAAATACACGTCTGTGAAATTCAGCCATAAAAACATTTCAATTCGTTAAATTTCAAATGTTCAATATACGTATAAAGAAATCTAATTCACAACTATTTAAAATTCCACATAATATTCAATTTTGTTAGATTACACTCAAATTTACACAATTCAAATTAAAATAATTTAATAAACTCCATATCAAATCAACATCAAGAACTTTTTGATCTGGTTGTAAATGTTGCTGTTGTAATGTGTGTGTTCTTGTGTTCAGATGCCGTTGATCTCACACTGGATCCAAACACAGCACACACTGATCTCGCTCTGTCTGAGGAGAACAGAAAGGTGACGCTTGTGTCTGAGAGTCAGTCGTATCCTGATCATCCAGAGAGATTTGATGAGCGTCCTCAGGTTCTGTGTGGAGAGAGTCTGACTGGACGCTGTTACTGGGAGGCTGAATGGAGTGGAGATTATCCTGATATATCAGTGTCATATAAAGGAATCAAGAGGAAAGGATGGAGTGATGACTGTGTGTTTGGATATAATCAGAAGTCCTGGAGTCTGAGACGCTCTGATCACAGATTCACTGTCCGTCACAATAGTAACTCCACTGCTGTTTCTGCTGGTTCAGGATCCTGTAAGAGAGTAGGAGTGTGTGTGGACGTGTCGGCCGGCACTCTGTCCTTCTACAACGTCTCTGACACACACACACTCACACACTTACACACATTCACACACACATTCACTGAACCCCTCTATGCTGGATTTGGACTTAATTATAACTCTTCAGTGTCTCTGTGTCACATTAAACACACACACACACACACACACACACACACACACACACACACACACACACACACACACACAACTAACTGACTAACACACACTGATGGAAACGCACACACAACTGACTAACACACACACACACACACAGTGACTGAAACACACACACACAGATTAACATGCATTAAAAAACTGTGTTGCTGTTCTTGTTTCTTCTCTCGTGTGTGTGTGTGTGTGTGTGTGTGTGTCTCTGAATGTTTGTTGATGTTGGTTTAAAGATCTTGTTGATCATATTAAGAATATCATCAGGATGTTTTCTGGGTTTTTGTTGTTTCTTTAAATATATTTGATCATCAGTTGTTTCCAGGAGAGGAAGACGAGCCGCTGAGTTTCTGTTTCCAGTTTCATTTGTTCGGTCACTTTTGTTGTCGAGTTATTGTGTTGATCTGAAGCCTGTGAAAGAGAGAGAGAGAGAGAGAGAGAGAGAGAGAGAATGACAGAGAGAGAGAGAATGACAGAGAGAGAGAGAATGACAGAGAGAGAGTTTAAATGAAACTGTTGAACATTTATTAATAAAGTGCATAATAAAGACGACACACACATACACTGAACTCCAGAGAGAATCACAGTTTCACACAGACACACACGCACACACACAGACACAGACACACACGCACACACACAGACACACACGCACACACACAGACAACCCCAGAGAGAATCACAGGTTCAGGACCCGTGACTGACACAAATAGAGACACACACACTTGATGCTCAGGCTTCACACACACACACACACACACACACACTTGCTGCTCAGGCTTGACTGTATTGTCCACATTAATATTGTGTAATATTCCTCAGGATGTATCTTCAGGAGATCATGTGATTTACTGTATTAGAGTCACAGAATGATCCAGCGTTCAGAAGCTCTGCTGGAGAAACACGTGTTTATGACTGAACTCTAGACTGTGTTAAACCTGTTTGACTTTCGCTGCACATTCATTCCTCTGAAGAGTTTAATTATTACAGAAAATATATATCAATACATTACAAACTTGATTTGTCTAGTATTTTGTTAAAACATTCTATAAAATTAAAACTAGGTTCAAATCTATATAGCAGTTATCATGTATTTCCGTCTGAAACTTTATAATAAATTGTATATATTAATCAGTGTCTCGAGTGTATTTAATATTTAGTGTTTCTCTTTTCTCTGATAGAAATGAGAAATGCTCTTCATAAGAGTTCAGCCTCATTATGCTTCATATTTAATTCAGAGTCCAGTTTTCATCTCGGAAATTAATTATTTTGCATTATTCAGTTTCGAGTTAAAAAATAAAAACTATATTTGCCAATCGTCCAAGTCAAGCACAGTGCATTAGTCTTCAGTTCAGTGGGCTCTTCTAGCAAATGTATTTGATCATTTTAATAATCCAAACAGAAAATGTGCATAATGTGCTACGAGTTCACATGCTGTATATTAAGAGTAGTTATTAAAACACAGAGTGGATGTAACTCTGAACGAAGAGAAAGCATTACCGTCTACAGCCGCGAGAGGGCGCTCTAGTTGGCGGAGTTGTTCAGAAGCGACACCACGGATGAAGAAATGAAGAAGATGATGTGGAATGAGATTGCGGGAGCTTGGTGAACTTGTTTACTGGTAACTTGCTTGTTGGACTCGCTGGTTTATGTTAATTAGGCTATTCAGCCTCCCAGGTATATGTTCTTAATGTTATCGTGTAGCTGAAGAACTGTTAATGTGTTGTGTTAACACACCGGACACCTATTCAGCCTGTTGTTCTGTGCGCTACTGTGTAGTTGAATAACTTGCCTTTCCAGATTAAATGTCTGTTCTTGATCTTGGATTTTGTGAAATAAATTTATAAATAAATGCGACTTATAGTCCAGTGCGACTTATATATGTTTTTTTTCCTCTTCATGACGCATTTTTTGACTGATGCGACTTACAGTCCGGTAAATAAACCAGCAGGATCTGAACACTCAGAGGAGAGAGAACACAAGATGACAGAGAGAGTGAGTTTAGCTCCACTGTTCTCTGAATAATCACACTAACTCGACTCAGCAACTCTGCAGCGTTTGTTAAATCTCTTTAAAGAGATGAACGTGTGTAAAGATCATGTTCAAGCGTAACGTCTCAGCATGAGCTCCTGTATATGGTGTGTGTGTGTGTGTGTGTGTCGCAGTGGAAACTCAATCATTAAATGGTCTATAAATGTCTCTGAGTGTTGCGGTGAGCAGCATCTCTAACACACACACACACACACACTTCTACTCCACCTCACAGCAGCTGGACTCCTCATTCACACACACACACACACACACACACACACACACACACACACACACACACACACACACACACAAGTGTGCTGTTACTTTATTTAGATTTAATTTCTAAACCCTCTTCAGACTAACAGACCCATCAGAGCAGGACGAGACTCAGTTCAACATCCTGTGAACGACAAACTAGAGTTTTCTGGCTTTTAGTCCGTGTCTGTTAGTTCTGAAGCCATTGATACGCTTGTGTTCTCCAAAACACTGACAAAATTATATTTTTGCACATATATTTAAAATCCCTAAAGCTAGAAAACTGTTATGACTGTGCAACACAAAACTTCCCGTTCAATAGACAGAAAAACACAGTTTACCTCTTTTCTTTAAGAAGAAATCAAAATAATATTTATTACACTTGTACAATAACACAAAAATATGACAACAGATTGTTTTTTAATGCCATCACGAACACAGATGACACTATAACACTGTTTCTCTGGCACTGAGGGAGAATATCATCATTTATGACTGACATCAGGAACCGCACAAGTAATATCAATATGAAATGTCATCAATATGAAAACGGTACAGGCGTAGTTTCATAACATCAGCAACATGAACCATTTAAAACAGCACTTTCATAGTGATACTTTGGTTAAATATTAAACACTAATGTAGTTCTGGCTGATATTTTCAGTATTTGGATGTTATGAACAGAATGAAGCTGTAATTGTGTGTTTCCAGTTTGAGCTTTAAGGAAACTGAAATAACCCTGTCAGGACCACAACTATTTCTCACCAAACCAGAAGATGACAGACGGACAGATGCTAAACGAAAATAAAACACTGGTTTAAAACATGTGCTAAACTATATTACATTAAAGATAGAGAGAAGAGTGAGAAATAAACGCTACTGTGAATGGGAGATTTCCACATATTATTCTGGCCTTTTGAGACAAAGAGTTTTCCAGCAGAAGCAACAACAAGAACAACTGAAATAACAGCATGAATGAATCAGTTGAATCGCCTTTACTTTGGTTTCAGCTCAATATTAGAGTTGCAGATTTGTCTGAATGGATCACTGAGGAAAGATCAGCTCAATGATGGAGTCGAGCGTCCAGGCGAGTCTGTTCTGGTCCTCAGCATCTGGTGATGAAGCTCCTGGATTGGGTTTTGGCCACCAGTAATCGCAGCGAATCGCTGGACGTCCGGATGAGTTCTCTTCCACTGACAGGGAAAGACAGAGCAGAGGAGGGTTATTCTGTCCGTTTCAGAGTCAAGAACGTCCATCATCTCATCTGTGAAACCTCAGAAACTGATAGTGTTTAATCTTAGAAAGTGAACCTCACCAAACATGCATGTCCACGTTTCTTTTCCTCTCCAAAAACAAAAGATAGACGTAAGAACTTGTGTTTAGCTTGAAGAAAATAATCATTTAGATTTTCTATACTGCAATGCAAACAAATAATTATAATAATATCATAATTGTCTAAATTGGGAAGAAAAAGGAACTTGAGTGTTTACACGTGCTAACATTAGTTGTGCTGCTTTAATGCAGATTTACATTAAAAAATTAACAAACTATTGTAAGAATGTAAGAATAATGTGAAATGACAACAAATACAACGTAACGGTCACCAGATGGAGTGCCCTTGAGAGCCACCAGAGGGCACTCCACATAAAACTATTATCACTCACAAACTACATTTCCCATAACTCACTGCCCGGACTCATTATCACTGATCACATTCACCTGTACTTCATTCACAGATTGCATTCACCTGTGTCTCATCATCCTGTTTGTCTCAGTCTATTTATACCATGTTCATTCATTCACTCACCGCGAAGTCTTGTTTGTGTCATACTGCATTTCTGAGCATTCTCCTAGTTTTTGTGTTTCTTGGTTCTGGGCCCAGTTTTTCAAAAGTAATCCAGTGGGATTTCGGATCACGGATTGGATCAAATCTTGGAAATGGGTTTTTCAAAAGCAAAAGAGGGATTCTGAACTAAGATCAGATCATGTAATCCGATCTTAAATTTGATCTGGATCAAACCTGCCCTTTGGGTTTTTCAGAACTTTGAACTCGGTTTGGGATCTATTTGATCCAAAAAAACAGGATTATCCTGATCCCATCAGAAGGGTGGATTCAGTTGTGATTTTTCGAACCAAATAAAACCAGAGAGGTTTTTTTTTTTAAGTGAATGATCACAAAATCAATGTTTACTGATGATATATACATTTCTTCATATTTGAAGCATATATGAAGCATGTCACATCTAATGAGATATGGTAAAACAACAAAATCTGCAATTTAACATTATAACAAAATAAGGAAAGTAAAATGTTTCTGTTTATTACAGTGTTTCTGTTTCTTAAAATTAAAATAAACAATGGTTATTTGTGGCCACCGGTATTTTGCCAACTGTTATTCTTTGCTAAGCCAGTAGGCTACACTGTTGGTTCCATTTAAGGCTCTAGTAAACAGGATTTGGTGATCCTGAAAAGTTCCTATCCGGATCAGATTGATCCAATCCGATGTTGCTTTGAAAAACTGGCTCAAAAGTAAGCTGGATTACGTGATCACGGATCGCAAAAAAAAGGATTACTAAATCCGGATCAATTTTATCCGGATTAAACCTTTTGAAAAACCGGGCCCTGGATATCTTGCCCTGTTCCCTGGATTACTCTCTTGCCTCTGGTCCCTTGCTGTTTTGTTTGTTTGTTTGTTTCTTTCTTTGTTTTGACTGCCTGCCTGTGTATGACCCTTGCCTGTACATTGGATTACGCCTCTGGATTGCCCCACAAAATAAAGCTGCATTTGGATCTCCTACTTCGTGTCTCTGAGAAGTTCGTGACATACAACACAAAAGTAATACATCCAGAAACATTATGAAATCAAATTAATAATTTTGGCACGTAATAGTGAGTGTCAAAACGTAAAACATTGTTATAACAGTCCTAAAATATGCTTAATTTCTTATCAATGGAAGTTATAAGATAAAATGTATAAAAAACAGAGATAAACAAAAAACTAATTTTATAAGATAAAATTAAAATGTATAAAATTTTATTTTTTAATTTAATACCAAAATAAAAGATCTCCCGTTTCTAAAAGAAAGAGAAACTGGTAGCCCTGCATATGACTGGGTCATATCACTATACATAATATTATAATATAATATAATATTATGAAAACAAATTAATAATTTTGGCACGTAATAGTCAAAGTCAAAATGCAAAACATTGTAACATTGTAAAATATGCTTAATTTCTTATCAATGGAAGTTATAATATAAAATTAAAATGTATACAATTTTAATTTTTAAAAGCAAATATATCAAATATTGAATATAATAATAAAATAAGGCAGGGCTACCAGTTTCTCTTTCTTTTGGAAACGGGAGTTTTTTTTTTTTTTTTTTTGTATGACTGGGCCATATCACTAAAACAATACAATATAAAATAATACAATATTATATTATACAATACAATATTTTTCAGGTTTTATTCTATTATTTTATTCAATATTCTATATATTTGCTTTTAAATGTCTCATGGGTGCTTTTTTTAATCAGAGGATTAATTATTTCAACCAAACCAGTAAAAATACAGTGAAAAATAATGCAAATGGGAATGTTTTTTAATCAATAAAGAAAATAAGTATTTGATTTTTAATGTAAAGTGACACCCTTCATCAGTGAGTCAGTATGTCAGGTGTTCGTCACTAATGGTCAATGATCACTTCATTAATCGTTTAATTATCTCATTAACTTCACTGACTCACGCTGGTCAACAACACGGGCTTCAGAAGTGAAACAGCAGAGATATATTGTGTATTAGCACTTCTGTTTGTCTGTCTTAATAAAGCCACTAGTGTTCACAGTTCAATCAAACATCTGTGGACTTCAGCATTTTCTGTGCAAAACACTGTTTATGTTCAGAGAGAGCAAGAGCAACGAAGGTTTAACTAAATGACCATCAACAAATATGAACATTCATCAGTGTTTTTGATAAGTCTGTGGTTGTAATATGTGGGTTCAAGTCTAACTTTAGACGTTTCCACCTAAACTGGTGGAGCTGGACTTCAGGAACATTAATGATTAGTTAACTTGAAGTGTGCCATTTTGAAACAACTCATTTTGTACTAAGTATATTCTAGTAGTAATTAAATTGTAGTAAAGCATAACTTTAAATGTATTTAATGTACTTTTGTATACTTAATTGGAACAACTTTAAGTATATTTAGTATACTTTAGTGATTATACATGTTTATAGTGATATGAAAGTGTACTTTATTTGTGTTACAAGTGCATTACAAATTCAATATGAGTGTCTTCAAAACATACAAGCAATATACCCAGGTGAAAAAGATTTAAATTGTACTATGTATTAAATGTATTATTTTGAAACAACTTCAAGTATATTAAGTGTATTTCAAGACATGCTAAAGATCAATTTTAAGCTATTTTTGCACTATATTTTAATATATTAAATTGTGCTAAAATGGATTCACTACAGTTAAGTGTATTTCTTTACAGTTCAAATATATTTGAAGCTTAATTTTAATGTATTTCAAGAACATTTAAATAGCATTACAAATGTATTAGCATTACACTAATAGTTTATTATAAAGCTGTTTTATTCAGTATTTAAAATGGTCTGTTAGTGAGGTATTCTAGCAGGGCTAGTTCATCAAGGTTTTCAGCCAGTAAACAGGATGGTGTATCTATCGGTCAGGACACAGGAATAAAGACGAGGAGATGTAATTTCTTCTTTCAACTGTATTGAATTCCAGCAGTACTCATTAGAACATCCCAATATCCAGTTAGTATAGTCATTATAGTCTGATAAGAAACAAATAAATCACCATTAGATACTGTCATTTAAAAAATATAAATCTCTCAATAAACATTACTATGCCCCTTTAAACATAATATACAATAACATAAACGAGGATATTACTCTTTGGAGAAATATAAGGAGCTTCACCTCCTATCTCACTGACCAGTTTACATGAAACTGTATTAAACGGGGTTTACAGAAGGAGAAATGGCGACATCCTCTGGCCAGACTAAGCTACTACACAAACAGCGTCCGCACATGGTCTCATGACTTCTTAACTCATATCAGAAAGCTCACATCAGTTAAATTATTATTTCCTACAGTGTTTTACAGCATAAACATTGTTCTATCGCTATAAATCTCACTCATCACGCTGGGCACATGTTAATGCATGGCAATTCTACAATATAGAAACAAACACAACGAAGTGAGTCACTTACTTTTCGTCATGAACTCAACACATGAATATTGGAAGCTGGATCATTCAGAAGAGACTAAAGAAACTACACAACACAGGAACGTAGGCTGAACTTGAACACGTTTACTATAACCAACACACTACACACTTCCTCCACCGTAACCACCACAGAAGAGTCTTAAAGTGGCAGGCACCCAGAAACGTCAGAGCCTTTTATACATGGTATATTAAAAAAATTAAATATAAATGTTAAGACATAGCCTACACAGACTTTGAAATCAAGAAAACTTTAATATAGTATCTTATTGTGTACATTGCAAAATAAATATATAAGAGTACATTAAAAAGTACAGCATCATATATAATCTCTTGAACAAAATACATAATAACAAAGATCAGTGAAATGCTGTGGCAGAGCTTTATTTATACAGTTTTTGTACAACACTTCAGTTATACCTGTATTACTGAAAACTACACTATGAATATCACATCACTAAATAAATAAGCATCACAATGCAAATTTCTGAAAAAAAAAGAAAGTTACAGAAAAACAAAGTGCAGAAGTGAATAATGCTTTATGTACAAACTCAGACCTACAAACGGCTGAACCAAAGAAACAGAAGAGTTTGAGTGTCACATCTTCATCTTCAAGTGGACGATCGCTTCTTTGAGTTCGACTCATTTTCTGCAGCTGAGGGCTTGTGGATCAGACACTGTAGTGTGTGAAGACTGCTTTATCACAGGATCTGTGAAAGGGAAGAAGAATTTATATACAATTAACCAATGATTAACATTTTTGTATCCATGTTTGAATATGTGACTAGCGTGACTTGAAATGTATTGAGTTACAATTACACTGTAAAAAATAAAATCGTAAAAAAACGGTCAATGACTGACAGCTGCGGCTGTTTTCTGCAGATGTATTGGACAATGTTTTATAGTTGTTTTAAGACAGACTAATGTCTCCACATTTTAAACAGATTTATCAAAGACTTTAGATGTTGGCTAAATACCCAGTGCTGAAGTTGCTATAAATCAGTGTGAGCATCATGTTACAGCGGTTAACGTCAGTGTTCCACGTGCAAGTCATATTAGCAAATGCAGACCTATCCACCTAGGGGGAAAACTAAACAGTGATCTATTTATTTATGCAGACAGCAGCTAAAACTTACAGTAACTTCTGAGGGGACGAGGCTGACTCCAGCTCCTTTTTCGCCAGCTCCTTATTCGTCGAACTAATCGTTCCACCTTAAAAATGTTGGACGGTTGTTAACCCCTCCCCCTCAGTGCTTTTGGCCGTATTTCTTAAAGGAACAGTTGTATGTGAATTGTAAGCCTGTGGATCGGGCAGCATTTTTCATTTAAAGGGTCATGAAACCCTAAACCAAATTTTCTGAGATTTTAACAGAGGTATGTGTGTTGAACACCATTGAAGACAATGTTAGCATCTGTTAGATTTAATAGTAGGGGGGAAATGGTTAAATTTTAGTTTTTTTCCGCTATTTTCGTCTTCCGGGTTTAAAATCTTCATCGTGTCCACGTCACAGGCAGTGACGTGGCAGAGCACTATAGTACATTGATGACTCATCGGTGTCTCATAATTATTCATATACTGAGTTTTCTTATCCAATGAGAAGACACCTTCTATTAATTATTCATGACACCACGTGGAACTTTCCAATGACAGACATGTCAAACTGTGATATCGCGTAGTAGATGAGAGAGGCAATGACGCGCGTTTGTTTTCGTGGTGCAAAAGTTCCAGTGCATCTTTCCCCGCGATGCTGCCCGGGCTAGACTCTGACTGCGGACGGTTGGTTGCCCATCAACCACGGACACATCTATGTGTGTGTAGCAACCATTCAACTGGTGAACGGTGGACTTGTACACCAATGCAGGTTTCGTCTTGTGAGTGATGCGGTCGCGAGGACTTTTCTATCGCTTCAGAGGTGTGTGTGTGTGTGTGTGTGTGTGTCTGTGTGTCTAAAATGTAACCCTGACCGTTTTACTTGCCTTTTTTTAAATAATCACCCGTTATTAAAATGTATTTCGATAATACCTCAATTGTATGGAACGTATGCTTAATTTGTGCAAACTTCTATGTCACTGTCTATCTTTATTATGTGGGTTCAGGGGGCGCGTAGATCTAGGCTATACGGAACGTTTTTTTTTTTTTTTTAAGCGGAAAATTTATTACTTTCAAATATATGCATTTATTGTGTGTATATAAACAAATATATATTTTATAATGACATAATTATACATATACATGTACATTTATATGTTTAAATACAATTATGATTACTGTAGCAGGCTAATATGTAGCAGGGCATTCAGTTACTTTTGAAAGGACAAAAACAAGGTGTCCGTGTATTTCATTAGACTTTAACTTTGCCAGCTATAAAGAAAATCTAGCATTTCCTCATGTTTTACCACTGATTTTTAGTGGCAGTCGATATGCATGGGCCACTGGCGATGACAGTTTCCCCCCTCCCCTCTCCCCTGCCGTGCCATACCACACCCACTCCCCTCCCTTCTTCTCACAGCCACCACGCCCATTTAAGTTGCATTTTTCAAAAAGATTGTGAGCTAGACTTGAGCTGAAAGAGGGGGGTTTCATGACCCTTTAACAGTGAAAATAAATAGCTTACTCCTGAAAAGATTATCGTGTCTGCCTCTATAAATGGTGTAAGCTATGTGTTTAATTATTATTTTGTAATTACTAAATGTTTTTTTAAAAGTATGCAGAAACGTGACATAATGTTTCCAACTGAGATTTAATGTAATGTAATTTCTGTTCTTTATTAGAAGTTATCCATTACTCCAGTCTAACATGTGTGTGTGTGTATATATGTATGTATGTATGTGTGTGTATGTGTGTGTGTGTGTGTGTGTGTGTGTGTATACTGGACAAAGCATACTGGAGGTGCCATTACTTTAGTATTTCAAAAGTTCTCAAAAAAAAAAACAGGAACGTAGAGGCATAGATTAATTCATTCTTAAATGAAATCTTGCATTACAACATTTTCTGAAGTGTTATTGTTGAAATATGTTACCCAGAACATGCAACTATATGTGCCGACAAAGCATACTGGAGGTGCCATTACTTTAGTATTTCAAAAGTTCTCAAAAAAACAGGAACATTGAATTAATCTATGCCTCTTTCTTAAATGAAATCTTGCATTACAACATTTTCTGATGTGTTATTGTTGAAATATGGTACCCAGAACATGCCTCTCCATGCAACTTTATGTGCCGACAAAGCATACTGGAGGTGTCATTACTGTATTATTTCAAAAGTTCTCAAAAAAACAGGAACGTAGAGGCATAGATTAATTCATTCTTAAATGAAATCTTGCATTACAACATTTTCTGATGTGTTATTTTTGAAATATGGTACCCAGAACATGCAACTATATGTGCCGACAAAGCATACTGGAGGTGCCATTACTTTAGTATTTTAAAAGTTCTCAAAAAAACAGGAACGTAGAGGCATAGATTAATTCATTCTTAAATGAAATCTTGCATTACAACATTTTCTTAAGTGTTATTGTTGAAATATGGTACCCAGAACATGCAACTGTATGTGCCGACAAAGCATACTGGAGGTGTCATTACTGTATTATTTCAAAAGTTCTCAAAAAAACAGGAACGTAGAGGCATAGATTAATTCATTCTTAAATGAAATCTTGCATTACAACATTTTCTGATGTGTTATTATTGAAATATGGTACCCAGAACATGCCTCTCCATGCAACTTTATGTGCCGACAAAGCATACTGGAGGTGCCATTACTTTAGTATTTCAAAAGTTCTCAAAAAAACAGGGACGTAGAGGCATAGATGAATTCATTCTTAAATGAAATCTTGCATTACAACATTTTCTTAAGTGTTATTGTTGAAATATGGTACCCAGAACATGCAACTGTATGTGCCGACAAAGCATACTGGAGGTGTCATTACTGTATTATTTCAAAAGTTCTCAAAAAAACAGGAACGTAGAGGCATAGATTAATTCATTCTTAAATGAAATCTTGCATTACAACATTTTCTGATGTGTTATTGTTGAAATATGGTACCCAGAACATGCAACTTTATGTGCCGACAAAGCATACTGGAGGTGCCATTACTTTATTATTTCAAAAGTTCTCAAAAAAACAGGAACGTAGAGGCATAGATTAATTCATTCTTAAATGAAATCTTGCATTACAACATTTTCTGATGTGTTATTGTTGAAATATGGTACCCAGAACATGCCTCTCCATGCAACTTTATGTGCCGACAAAGCATACTGGAGGTGCCATTACTTTATTATTTCAAAAGTTCTCAAAAAAACAGGGATGTAGAGGCATAGATTAATTCATTCTTAAATGAAATCTTGCATTACAACATTTTCTGATGTGTTATTGTTGAAATATGGTACCCAGAATATGCAACTTTATGTGCCGACAAAGCATACTGGAGGTGCCATTACTTTATTATTTCAAAAGTTCTCAAAAAAACAGGGATGTAGAGGCATAGATTAATTCATTCTTAAACTAAATCTTGCATTACAACATTTTCTGATGTGTTATTATTGAAATATGGTACCCAGAACATGCCTCTCCATGCAACTTTATGTGCCGACAAAGCATACTGGAGGTGCCATTACTTTAGTATTTCAAAAGTTCTCAAAAAAACAGGAACGTAGAGGCATAGATTAATTCATTCTTAAACTAAATCTTGCATTACAACATTTTCTGATGTGTTATTGTTGAAATATGGTACCCAGAACATGCCTCTCCATGCAACTTTATGTGCCGACAAAGCATACTGGAGGTGCCATTACTTTAGTATTTCAAAAGTTCTCAAAAAAACAGGGACGTAGAGGCATAGATTAATTCATTCTTAAATGAAATCTTGCATTACAACATTTTCTGATGTGTTATTATTGAAATATGGTACCCAGAACATGCCTCTCCATGCAACTTTATGTGCCGACAAAGCATACTGGAGGTGCCATTACTTTAGTATTCCAAAAGTTCTCAAAAAAACAGGAACGTAGAGGCATAGATTAATTCATTCTTAAATGAAATCTTGCATTACAACATTTTATGAAGTGTTATTGTTGAAATATGGTACCCAGAACATGCAACTATATGTGCCGACAAAGCATACTGGAGGTGCCATTACTTTAGTATTCCAAAAGTTCTCAAAAAAACAGGAACGTAGAGGCATAGATTAATTCATTCTTAAATGAAATCTTGCATTACAACATTTTCTGATGTGTTATTGTTGAAATATGGTACCCAGAACATGCCGCTCCATGCAATTTCATGTGCCGACGAAGCATACTGGAGTCATTACTTTAGTATTTCAAAAGTTCTCAAAAAAACAGGAACGTAGAGGCATAGATTAATTAATTCTTAAATGAAATCTTGCATTACAACATTTTCTGATGTGTTATTGTTGAAATATGGTACCCAGAATATGCCACTCAATGCAGCTTTGTGTTTCGGAGAGATTGTTTTATTTCTGTTTGTAATGAAGAAGGTATTGTTATTATTACTATTAACATAATTATTATTTCATATATAGTTAACTTTATATTCACAATGCATATATAATCTGGCACATTTAACTGAAGCTTTAGCAGAACACATTAAAGGTGCTCTGGATATGAGGATGCACATAATGTTTCGTTTGTCCTTGAAGTGCTACTACCGGAGGTAAGATCACTTGACCACACATAATTACTATGCAGATTCTGATTATATTTGCGGTCAGTGAAAATAGAAAGTTTATTCTGTGTGTTTATTCTCTTTATTGTTTTAAAGCTTACCATAATAATTCTAAGAATTTAATCGATTTCAAGCAGAAAGATGTTTAAACACTGGATTATCCCGTTATTTGTAGTAAGTAGAATATTAAGCAACATCCATTGTAGTTTAATGACAACTCATAATCGGTGCCATAGATTCATTGTCTGTGTGAAATAATTTATATATTTTTAAATTATCAGATGGCTTCTGAACATGACTGCACACAAGATGTTTGGACTAGGCCGCATTTATTGACTTGTTTCTTCATAAAAGATTGTGACTGTTAATTGTGTTACATGTTCAATATATTTGTTTTATTTGTAATAAATTATTATGGTAGTGCAGTATTGTCTAAATTATTCTTTATTGCCTTAGAACTGGTTAGGTATATCGCTGGTTTGTGGTGATAAATATTATAAAAAAGTGTCGTCTTTCTGTCTCCTTCAGACACAGAAACCACTGATTAAAGAGTCATATGCTGTGTGCATACTCTTTAGTGAAAGTTTATCTAGACCTGTACAGGCTCATTTTTGAGAATATATGAAATCAATTACTCAGTCGGCCCATACAGTTGCATGGAGAGGCATATTCTGGGTACCATATTTCAATAATAACACATCAGAAAATGTTGTAATGCAGGATTTCATTTAAGAATGAATTAATCTATGCCTCTATGTTCCTGTTTTTTTGAGAACTTTTAAAATAATACAGTAATGACACCTCCAGTATGCTTTGTCGGCACATATAGTTGCATGTTCTGGGTACCATATTTCAAAAATAACACATCAGAAAATGTTGTAATGCAAGATTTCATTTAAGAATTAATTAATCTATGCCTCTACATTCCTGTTTTTTTGAGAACTTTTGAAATAATAAAGTAATGGCACCTCCAGTATGCTTTGTCGGCACATAAAGTTGCATGTTCTGGGTACCATATTTCAACAATAACACATCAGAAAATGTTGTAATGCAAGATTTCATTTAAGAATTAATTAATCTATGTCTCTACGTTCCTGTTTTTTTGAGAACTTTTGAAATACTAAAGTAATGGCACCTCCAGTATGCTTTGTCGGCACATAAAGTTGCATGGAGAGGCATGTTCTGGGTACCATATTTCAATAATAACACATCTGAAAATGTTGTAATGCAAGATTTCATTTAACAATGAATTAATCTATGCCTCTACGTTCCTGTTTTTTTGAGAACTTTTGAAATACTAAAGTAATGGCACCTCCAGTATGCTTTGTCGGCACATAAAGTTGCATGTTCTGGGTACCATATTTCAACAATAACACATCAGAAAATGTTGTAATGCAAGATTTCATTTAAGAATTAATTAATCTATGTCTCTACATTCCTGTTTTTTTGAGAACTTTTGAAATAATAAAGTAATGGCACCTCCAGTATGCTTTGTCGGCACATAAAGTTGCATGGAGAGGCATGTTCTGGGTACCATATTTCAACAATAACACATCAGAAAATGTTGTAATGCAAGATTTCATTTAAGAATGAATTAATCTATGCCTCTACGTTCCTGTTTTTTTGAGAACTTTTGAAATAATAAAGTAATGGCACCTCCAGTATGCTTTGTCGGCACATAAAGTTGCATGTTCTGGGTACCATATTTCAACAATAACACATCAGAAAATGTTGTAATGCAAGATTTCATTTAAGAATTAATTAATCTATGTCTCTACGTTCCTGTTTTTTTGAGAACTTTTGAAATACTAAAGTAATGGCACCTCCAGTATGCTTTGTCGGCACATAAAGTTGCATGGAGAGGCATGTTCTGGGTACCATATTTCAATAATAACACATCTGAAAATGTTGTAATGCAAGATTTCATTTAAGAATGAATTAATCTATGCCTCTACGTTCCTGTTTTTTTGAGAACTTTTGAAATACTAAAGTAATGGCACCTCCAGTATGCTTTGTCGGCACATAAAGTTGCATGTTCTGGGTACCATATTTCAACAATAACACATCAGAAAATGTTGTAATGCAAGATTTCATTTAAGAATTAATTAATCTATGTCTCTACATTCCTGTTTTTTTGAGAACTTTTGAAATAATAAAGTAATGGCACCTCCAGTATGCTTTGTCGGCACATAAAGTTGCATGGAGAGGCATGTTCTGGGTACCATATTTCAACAATAACACATCAGAAAATGTTGTAATGCAAGATTTAATTTAAGAATGAATTAATCTATGCCTCTACATTCCTGTTTTTTTGAGAACTTTTGAAATAATAAAGTAATGGCACCTCCAGTATGCTTTGTCGGCACATAAAGTTGCATGTTCTGGGTACCATATTTCAACAATAACACATCAGAAAATGTTGTAATGCAAGATTTCATTTAAGAATGAATTAATCTATGTCTCTATGTTACGTCCAGAGCCGTAAGGTTCTGTTTGTGTGTGTTCAGCTGTGCTGTTTTCTCTTTCTCTATCCCGGTCTCTCTTCATAGGAAAAATGGTTCCACCTGGTACAGATAATCAATGGCCTGCTGTGATTGGATGCTGGGAGTATTTAAACTGCAAACACCATCAGAGCTGAGTTGGTGGTGGCTTGACTGTGTGCAGCAGCAGCAATGAGGTCCCTTCTTCAACCCCAGACCTGAGACTTTGTTGAAGCCAGTAGTGAACAGTGTATCTCTACCTTATATTGTGTGTACTACTTAGTGAAGTAGTTTTCTCTTTTTAGTCTCTTTCTATTTCAATCCCTGATTGAGACTTTAAAGGCAGAAGTGAGTGTTACCTTTAATGGTTTAATCATTATTTGACTTAATGGATAATTTTCTCTTGGTTTATTTGAAGTTTGTTACTTAATCATTTATTTCTTTATTTTGTGAGGTTAGTAGGGAGGTGGGTGCCATTTATTTTGAATCATACTTTTTTCTCCTGTTTATGCTAGCAAGGGAGTTAGTTTATTTTGTTGTACTTTTGTTTTCTTTTCTTTTAGTTTAGGTAGTCTGATTAATGAGGAGTAAGATTGATTTATGTTTGTTGTTTTGGCTATACCCCCTTCTGAACTTGATACCTCTCTTTTTCTTTTGCCTAATTTGTAAATAAAACTACTTTCTTGAATGAGATCACTATGTGGTTATTGTGAAACAACTCTGGGTCTGGAGACGGGGTGGCTTCATGCTGTTGCACATTCATTTCACCACCATCCATTTTTACTGTTTCATTCCTCCCCTAGACCAATCAGGAAATCGTAACACTCTACGTTCCTGTTTTTTTGAGAACTTTTGAAATACTAAAGTAATGGCACCTCCAGTATGCTTTGTCGGTACATAAAGTTGCATGGAGAGGCATGTTCTGGGTACCATATTTCAACAATAACACATCAGAAAATGTTGTAATGCAAGATTTAATTTAAGAATGAATTAATCTATGCCTCTACGTTCCTGTTTTTTTGAGAACTTTTGAAATAATAAAGTAATGACACCTCCAGTATGCTTTGTCGGCACATAAAGTTGCATGTTCTGGGTACCATATTTCAACAATAACACATCAGAAAATGTTGTAATGCAAGATTTCATTTAAGAATTAATTAATCTATGTCTCTACGTTCCTGTTTTTTTGAGAACTTTTGAAATAATAAAGTAATGGCACCTCCAGTATGCTTTGTCGACACATAAAGTTGCATGGAGAGGCATGTTCTGGGTACCATATTTCAATAATAACACATCTGAAAATGTTGTAATGCAAGATTTAATTTAAGAATGAATTAATCTATGCCTCTACATTCCTGTTTTTTTGAGAACTTTTGAAATAAAGTAATGACACCTCCAGTATGCTTTGTCGACACATAAAGTTGCATGGAGAGGCATGTTCTGGGTACCATATTTCAATAATAACACATCTGAAAATGTTGTAATGCAAGATTTCATTTAAGAATTAATTAATCTATGCCTCTACATTCCTGTTTTTTTGAGAACTTTTGAAATACTAAAGTAATGGCACCTCCAGTATGCTTTGTCGGCACATATAGTTGCATGTTCTGGGTACCATATTTCAACAATAACACATCAGAAAATGTTGTAATGCAAGATTTCATTTAAGAATTAATTAATCTATGTCTCTACGTTCCTGTTTTTTTGAGAACTTTTGAAATAATAAAGTAATGGCACCTCCAGTATGCTTTGTCGACACATAAAGTTGCATGGAGAGGCATGTTCTGGGTACCATATTTCAATAATAACACATCTGAAAATGTTGTAATGCAAGATTTCATTTAAGAATTAATTAATCTATGCCTCTACATTCCTGTTTTTTTGAGAACTTTTGAAATACTAAAGTAATGGCACCTCCAGTATGCTTTGTCGGCACATATAGTTGCATGTTCTGGGTACCATATTTCAACAATAACACATCAGAAAATGTTGTAATGCAAGATTTCATTTAAGAATTAATTAATCTATGTCTCTACGTTCCTGTTTTTTTGAGAACTTTTGAAATAATAAAGTAATGGCACCTCCAGTATGCTTTGTCGGTACATAAAGTTGCATGGAGAGGCATGTTCTGGGTACCATATTTCAACAATAACACATCAGAAAATGTTGTAATGCAAGATTTCATTTAAGAATGAATTAATCTATGTCTCTACGTTCCTGTTTTTTTGAGAACTTTTGAAATAATAAAGTAATGGCACCTCCAGTATGCTTTGTCGGTACATAAAGTTGCATGGAGAGGCATGTTCTGGGTACCATATTTCAACAATAACACATCAGAAAATGTTGTAATGCAAGATTTCATTTAAGAATGAATTAATCTATGTCTCTACGTCCCTGTTTTTTTGAGAACTTTTGAAATAATAAAGTAATGGCACCTCCAGTATGCTTTGTCGGTACATAAAGTTGCATGGAGAGGCATGTTCTGGGTACCATATTTCAACAATAACACATCAGAAAATGTTGTAATGCAAGATTTAATTTAAGAATGAATTAATCTATGCCTCTACGTTCCTGTTTTTTTGAGAACTTTTAAAATACTAAAGTAATGGCACCTCCAGTATGCTTTGTCGGTACATAAAGTTGCATGTTCTGGGTACCATATTTCAACAATAACACATCAGAAAATGTTGTAATGCAAGATTTAATTTAAGAATGAATTAATCTATGCCTCTATGTTCCTGTTTTTTTGAGAACTTTTGAAATAATAAAGTAATGACACCTTTAGTATGCTTTGTCGGCACATATAGTTGCATGTTCTGGGTACCATATTTCAACAATAACACATCAGAAAATGTTGTAATGCAAGATTTCATTTAAGAATGAATTAATCTATGCCTCTACGTCCCTGTTTTTTGAGAACTTTTGAAATACTAAAGTAATGGCACCTCCAGTATGCTTTGTCCAGTATATACACACACACACACACACACACACACACACACACACATACATACATACATACATACATATATACACACACACACATGTTAGACTGGAGTAATGGATAACTTCTAATAAAGAACAGAAATTACATTACATTAAATCTCAGTTGGAAACATAATGTCACGTTTCTCCATACTTTTTAAAAAACATTTAGTAATTACAAAATAATAATTTAACACATAGCTTACACCATTTATAGAGGCAGACAAGATAATCTTTTCAGGAGTAAGCTATTTATTTTCACTGTTAAATGAAAAATGCTGCCCGATCCACAGGCTTACAATTCACATACAACTGTTCCTTTAAGAAATACGGCCAAAAGCACTGAGGGGGAGGGGTTAACAACCATCCAACATTTTTAAGGTGGAATGAATAGTTCGACGAATAAGGAGCTGGCGAAAAAGGAGCTGGAGTCAGCCTCGTTCTGAGGGGAGAATCTTCATCTCTTCGAGTCTGCTTCGACTTGAAAAGCTCGGCTCTGATTGGTCAAACTGAATGTAGATGAACTGAAAAAGTCATGCTGTTACACTGTCAAAAATACGACTGCACAGACAAGTAACGTTAATGTAATACAAATCTTACCTAGAATCATATAAGTTACATTGTACATTTTTTACCCAAAATATTAAAATGATAAATACATAAATATTTATAATATATTGCAGTAGGCCTAAGTGTTTATAAAGTATTTTAAACACACTAAAAACTTAATCATTTTGCTATGTTCTTACACAAAGTACTCATAAAATGTATTTTAAGTAAGAGCAACATAAGTGTTTTCTTTACACTAAAACTTCACTTAAAGTATGCTTGTGTTTAGCATATTTCTTAAAAGTGTAACTAAGCATAAATTTATTACCAATGTACTTAGTGCACTTTTCAGAAATATGTTAAAAGTATGCTTGTTTTTAAATATGTTTTTAGAACATATACTAAAGTAGGCCTACAATTATTTTAAAGTGTGTTAAAAGTTGTATTGGGCCCGTCACACTGGTTGAGGGTAAAACGTTATCTATCTATCTATCTATCTATCTATCTATCTATCTATCTATCTATCTATCTATCTATCTATCTATCTATCTATCTATCTATCTATCTATCTATCTATCTATCTATCTATCTATCTATCTATCATGGAGGAATAAACATGATCACAGCGCCCTCTGCTGTTGTTGTTAATACACACTGTTTGGTGACGTCACATCATGGCGCGACACTTACTGTCTGTAAACTGCGTGTTTCGGTTCACTCGAGGATATAAGAGCAGTCAACGACTCCTCAAACACACATGTTGTGGATCATGTACTGACGGGTCGAATCTGTGTGTGATTCACGACAGACAGAATCAGCGCTTCACAATCACTCTCGACTGCGACGGTGAGAGAAAATAACAGGTTCTGTCTCAAACCTAGTGAGCATCAACACAGCAGATTCAGTGGCGCTGATGTCCACTAGATAGGCAGCACTCTAGGTTATGAGCAGCTGCATCACTGATAACAACATCCCCCTGTGTGTGTGTGGTGTGAGCAGGAGCAGCGAGTAGTGCAGTGCTGAAGTACACTATCACACATGATCAGCTGGTGGAGTTGATGTCTACTGAGGTCCCTCAATCTCACAGGGGTAAAGGTGTCGCTGCACACCTGGCGAAGGTCAAACCGCTTTAAACTCCCTCACTTACTCAACTTCTGCTGTTCCCTGTAACTCAATCATCTACTTCTTTTCTTCTTCAGGCTGCGCTGGATTTCGTTGTTGAAGAAAACATGAAAGCGAGGATCTCCTGTTGGTACATTAGGAAATATGTGGATGAATATCAACATCTGAGATACCAGGCTCATATTGAAGATAAATAAAGGCAGAGTTAAACCTTCAACACATTCACAGTTTATACCTCCATGTTTTATTTTATGATCATTTTATAGAATACACTATAATTTGAAAAACATTTTTTATACATCAACCATACGTGACTACTCTACTGCTTAGCAACAGCCAAGCAACCACCCAGAAAACCCTAGTAACCACTCAGATATGTAATTTGTGATTAATTTAATTTACCATGACCTTGCTGAATAAAAACACTATACTCTTTATGTTTCTTTTTAATCTTACTGACTGAGTTTAATATTTAAAAAAAATAACTTCACAATTTCAATTCACATTGTTTTACACTCTATAAAAGAGATGTTCAAAATGACTTGTTTGTGTGTGTATTTAGTCGAGTACAGAATGCATGTTCACACAAAGTACAAGACAATGTTTCAAACTCAACTGGACAGACTCACTGTAGCCTACTGTACATTATTCAGTTATTCACGCTTCAACCCCTAACTGATAACGCTGCTTTAGAGAAAAGTTCATGAAGAGTAACTGGTTAATCAAGTTCACACTTTGAATCAAATTAAAATGTTACAAAACATTGTATTTAAATATGTTTTATTTACTCAGACCGATCTGTTTGAGAACATACTAGCAAACACTGCATACAATGCACATTGATGGTGAGTGTCGGCGCGCTCTTATAAAACGATGTGTTGAAAAAAACACAACCTGTAAAAAAAGATGTAAAGTTGTAGAATTTAACAAACAAACTGTATAATTTCTTAACACATCTCTGTGTTTATATAAGGACTACACATTTTGTGTTACATGTAACTCAACTAATGTGTTATTCCTCTTTACACAGATGTGTGTTGCAACCTTTTACGCACTAATGTGTTATACTTACACAACTTGTGTCAGATATGTGTTATTTTTGATCAATCTGAACCGAACTTGGATCGATCAACAGAGGTTTAGATGTTGATGTTTCATTGAATGTTTCATTTGAAGTCACCAGAATCGCTCTTTACTTTTAATGCTTATCTTGCTGCTGTAACTGTATTTTTATAAAGTATATTTGTTATGGCAAGAGAAAATATGATCAGATGTTTATTGATGATGACATAATCATCAAGTACTGATCTGATTAAGTTTTAGAGTGTATGGATGATATTTATTTTTGCTGTTAGTTATAACAGTCTTTTGAAACTACATCATGTTATCCAGCAGAGCAGAACGATTTCTTAAAAAAAAAAAAAAAAGTTTTCAAAAAGTTTTGAGCTGCAGCAGAAACTAGTTAAACACAGACATCAAGAATCAGCGTATGAATCTCAATAACGGTGACAATTTACAAAATATTCATATAAACAGAAACTCTGAGCATCACAAAAACCTTGGGGACCTCAATGGTACGGCCCATAGCTACATATTATGCTTAAGTGTCCCACAGTGCCCTAATTAACCCAATTCATCTGTCAGGAAAAAGAGTGATTTATTCATTTATAATTTTACCTCTGAAATGAATAAATAAACAAAGGTTTTTTTTTTTTTTTCATTTTTAAGTGGACACATCTAGTCTCTAGACGTAGAGAGCACGTAGTCCTACGTCATCACGTTCAGTCCAGTTTGGGGCGGGGCTTGTCTGTCTCAGAGTGAAACCGAAACCGGTCGAATCAGGAAAATAGACGCTATTTCAGAGAATTCAAGATCAGAAATGGCTTCACATGTCAAGGTAAGTTTGTTAAAACGTCTAATATCTATAATATCATTATTATTATCAGTAAAATCAATGTAATAGGCCCATCAATAGCTTCTAGATAGAGCATTTGTGTTATAACATGTCGAACTCAAACACGCTAAAGGCTATCGCTACTTCACGGTGGAAACTAACACTCCCGTGAATGGATAAACTTGGTATTTTATTTGAAATCCTGGTCTAGATAGCATCGGTCGTGGTTTGGTTTGAATGTAAATAAACCATATGTGAATATATTTTTAATCCATTATAAAGCGCAATAGTAAAGCTATCTTAAGTTTGTCTCATCTCGAACAATGACCCGAAGGTTAGGCCTACTTGTGGAAAGTAAACCGCAGCCACGCCTGAAAGAGTCCAAACAGCAGCCGAGACTGACATGAACTGTGCTGCAATCTGCTTACAAAACTTGATGTAGATTTATGTGCTGTTACCTGAAAACGATAATAAACAAAACAATGTGAACACAGAAACACGTAAGAGCAAAATATTTTAGACTGAGAATATAAAGAAAGTTGAAGTTGGTCTGCAGCAGTATCATTTAGGATGGATATAATCATTCAAAGTTCAGCGTCAAACTTCCTTATTTTTCATTAGTGCAACACAAGATTCATAACAGGACTGTTAAACACAAAACCACAAACTTTAAGCACAACTAAGATCCGTAACACCACTAGCCAAATTGCAAAATCCCAAAGGAATGCAACATAGGCTACTCACACACATACGCACACAGACTAACACACAACTTTCACACACACACACACACACACACACTTACACTTACAGGTACATAAACAATATCAGTATTGGAAATAGTGCTGCACGATTAATCGCAATAAACCTGAATTCATGCTTAATCCGGTTTGGCTTAGTGTGATTATGAAATCGCAAAGGCTGTGATCATTTTATTTTTTTTAGGCCTTGTCCACACGGACACGGGTATTTTTATAACCGTGACTTTTTTTAGGCGGTTCGGCCGTTCGTCCACACGGAAACGCAGTATCAGGTCACTGAAACCGAACATTTTTGAAAACCCCTGCCAGGGTGAGGATTTTCAGAAACGCCGGTTGCAGTGTTGTCGTGTAGACAGTAAAACCGGGGTTTTTGCTTCTGATTCAGGCTTCTGATTGGCCAACGTGGCTTTACGATCGCCGCCTGCTGGTGTGGCATGCTTTTGACAGCGCGTTTTGTGTTTTTATGTAGGCGGAGATTTCTTTTAAACCGAGCATGTGTGGACGGGATTTTTTTTTTAAAACGCAGGAGGAAAAACTCCAGTTATAAAAATACCCGTGTCCGTGTGGACTAGGCCTAAATGTGCTGCTTGTCAGTGAAGCACGGCTCTGTGATCAGTAGTAAATGCTGCTCCATCTGAAAGCATTGCGAGTTTAAGTCGCTTATAACGTGCATTTGATAAAGCAACATGCGTCAAACATCGTTCCAAACATGAGAAACATAATGAACCTCTTGTCCAACAAAAGACAACATTTAATAACGTCCAAACTTACTTCATAACGTCAGTTGAGGGTTTGAAAACTTCCCTCTGTGAGATGATGTGGCTTATTACACAGAATATTACTTCATAGTGTGTGTGTGAGTGTGTGTGTGAGAGTGTGAGTGTGAGTGAGAGAGCGCCCTCTGGTGTTCAGATGGAGCAGTGTTTACTACCGATCACAGAGCTTTGCTTCACTGACAAGCTCGGCATAAAAAAAAAAAATCTGCCTCTCTTGGCCAAATCACGTGCGGTTTAATTACAATTAATCGTGCAGGCCTAATTGAAAATACAAAACTTTACCACACAATGCACAAAAGAAAAACAAAAGTTACGTTTTCATGGACAGTTTGGACACCTTTTGTTTCAATCAGAATGAATTAATTCCAATTGATGAATCCACTGTGTGGAGCAGGACAACGTTAGCCTGGATGCCAGCCGAACTTAGCCCCGCCCACAAAATTTTTCAGGTCCGGATGTTCGGTCTAGACTCGTTCCAAAAATTGTTCGGACCAATCAAATTGTCAGGGCGGGCTTTATACGATGATGGACAGATGAGCAACGGTAACGTCATCATCCACGTCATTAACGAGCGCTTGGGTTGAATTCAAATGACTGCCGCTGAAGAATTGAGATTTCACGAGTTCACGCTTACAAATAAGTCAGATAGAACAAATGCATATTTGCCGTGCTGTCCGAGGAGAGGCTTCGGGCTCGGTATTTGGGCCGAACCCAAAGTATTCCCCCGTATTCCTGGCTGTGGAAGAACAAGCCGAGAGTGAGTGCAGGGATGCTGAAAACTGTCAAGGAATGTTAGGTGAGTTGATAGAGTGAATAAATATATGCTTTCTCTCATGCTGATAGTGTAGACTGTAGACGGTTGATTGGATTGATTATTTGAAAGTGCTCCTCCTGAACTTTGTTTATAAAACATCATGTGTAGATTCCGCCATCTATCCATCCATCTGTTATAGAAGATATCGACAGCGCATTAATTTTAAAAGAGGAACAGAGAACCGCGATCGGAAACATGAATGAAAAACATATGTCACTTACTCCGTTGCTTTGATTGGTTGTAGGTCTATCCAATTGAGTGCAGGAGGGTCAATGACGTATAAGGATTTTCAACAGGCCAATTTTAAAATACGAAAATTAACAATATATATTGCAATTGTTCAATCATTAAGAATGTTGTGTACATATAAATTCAAATAAAAAAATTAAATTAAGTGATTTTAGTGTTTTTTCATCTAGATGAATTGTCCATAGGCTTAAAAAATGTCATGTGGGGCGACCGTGATTTATCTTAAAATGAATTAATTTCCTTAACATAAATGTATTTTTTTTACATGTTCTCAGTAATTAAAGTGTTTAAAAACAGAGTATTTGAATTTCTTTTGAGTTTTTGTATATAATGATCTCATATTTTTGTTCTGCAATTTCAGTCGCCTTCTAAAATGCAGTTAACAGACTTATTTTTCCTGTAAATCGCATAAAACTGATAGAAATGTTTTAAAAATGTAATTTACTAAAGCATACTGTATCAGTGATTCATATTTCAGCCACAGAAATAAGATATTTTATTTTAAATTTAATACAGTGATAGCTTTTATTGGTCGCACCACATAAGTGGTTGCTCCAAATGACACGAAAACCTTATATAGTTAAAAATCTATTTAAAGAGATCAATGAACAATACATTTTATAAAAAAAAAAATATTTAAACCAGATTTTATACACATTTCACAGAATTTTCCTGAACATAAACATTTTATAAACTCACTTTTATAAAAAAAAAAATCACTTCACTAACACAAGTGCACCATTTAATTTAACTTGACTTAGAATTTCTTTCTAACAAATAATAATGTTATAGATATAAATTATTTCATAAAAGTATTGTATACAGGTAACATTTGGGGTCAATAGTTTTTTAAAGTAATTAATACTTTATTAATCAAGGACACATTCAGTGTCACATTCAGGCGCAGGCTATAATGTTCCGAAAGATTCTATTTCAAATAAATGCTGTTCTTTTGAACTTTATATTCATCAAATAATCCTGACATATAAAATGTATCACAGTTTCCAAAAAAAATATGAACATTGATAATAATCAGAAATGTTTCTTGAGCAGCAAATCATTAGTGACCCTGGATCACAAAACAGTGACCCAGTCACAAGTCGCACAGGGTAGTTGTGGCAATAGCCAACAATACATTGTATGGGTCAAAATTATCGATTTTTCTTTTATTCCAAAAAATCATTAGGATATTAAATAAAGATCATGTTTTACATTTTGTAAATGTCCTACCATAAATTTATAAACATTTATTTTTTGAGTGAATATAGCAATATTGCAAACATAAATGGACAACTTTAAAGGCGATTTTCTCAATGTTTCGATTTTGTAGCACCCTCAGATTCCAGATTTTCAGTTGTATCGGCCAAATATTGTTCTATCTTAACAAATCATACATCAATGGAAAGCTTATTTATTCAGCTTTCATATGATGTATAAATCTCAATTTAAAAAAAATTACCCATGTGACATTGACCCATTGGGTTTTGTGGTCTAGGGTTACATATTAGAATTATTTCTGAAAGATCATGTGACACTGAAAACTGGAGTAACGATGCTGAAAATTCAGCTTTGATCATAGGAATAAAATACAGTTTACTATATATTCACATAGAAAACAGATATTTTAAACTGTAATAATATTTCACTCTTCTCCTATCAAGGTACTCTGCTCTTGCTGCAGGGTTAGAATTTTTTCGCTTGGCAGTGGCATCTGGTAAAATAGATTAAAATAGTTTTAAATAAATAAATAGGCAATAATAAATACACTACTAATAAATGCATTATTACTAAACTGAAATTACATGCTCTAATTTTTTTTGTTGCATTTTTCTCATATTGTACAAAGAGTAAACACAAACTGTCTGAAATCTATAAAAAAGATCCCAAATTGCATAAAAATCTATTCCAAATGATACTAAAGTAAAGTTCTTTTTTTATATAAACCGTCAATTGAATATAAAAGCATAAAACTGCCAATCTAGGACATATCTATCATGGAAAACAGTCTGCAGTGGTCGCACCACATGATATTTGGTCGCACCATATGATATTTTCAAATTCAATCATAATTTACAGGCACAGAATTGGCCACCTTAACAAAACAAGCTAGTTTGCCAAAAAAGGTCACTATGAAATTTATAATAAAAATATATATTTGTAGAAATAACTTTAATATTAATTTTTTTTGAGGTCACACCACATGACATCCAAATGTGGCAACTACATACCAACCATTACAAAGGTTTATTTTTTTTCCAATTTGAGAGAATTACAAACCTGCTTGCTGCTTCCATGGGTCCTTGGTAAATTGTTTTATGATGTAACTTACTGTGTTTGAATAGTTTTCAACATATAAGTCCCAAAATGGTAGTTCCTTGATGGTCGCACCACATGATATTTCATAAAATGGACATCATCGGACAAAGTTTGTTTGTATATTATGATGGAAATATAAATACAAATGCTTTGAATTTTTTTAAAGGATTACAAAACATTTTGGAAATCATGCCAAATAGTGAAGAAAATACATTTGAATAAATTCAGAGTAATTTCAAAGAAGTTTTCAAAACAGAAGTTATGGCCGGACGGTCGCACCACATGATGTTTTGACACTTTAAATAACAAAAAAAATAACAAATAAGTAAAGGTTTTTTAAAAGTTAAAGTGAGTACATACATGGGAGAGGTACTATAAATATACAGTATCTTTTTATGCATTTAAACCCATTTTTGCCTGAAAAAATGCAATCGGACAGAAAATTTAGGCGTCACGTCATTGACCCAGAGGCATTTTTTTTCCTGGTTCGGTTGAAACACGCCCCATAATCAAAGCTCAATGGCCCAGTATCAGACTCACATTCTGACTAGAATCTGAGTATGAAGACGTCAGGCTAGGACAACGTCCCACGCTTCCTTGTTTTGGACTCTTATCCTAGGGCTGGGCGATATATATCGTGAGATTGTTATGCGCATCTTGTCAGTAAAGCCGGTTCCTTGATTAGTAGTAAATCACCATCACCTGCTTTCAGATGAAGCGGCATTTAGGGCTGAGGAGATAATTAAGTGATTAATTTAGTGATGATTGAGCATTATTGAAAACACCTGATGTTAACAAGCAAGAATCACTGAAGAAGAAAATCACAAATTGTAAGTTACCATTAAGGTGATGGGTGTTTGCTTTAGTTGGGCTCTAGACCATTATATGTTTACTTTAATATTTACTGTTGTTTGTCTGCTGTTATTGATTTATAACAGTTAAATGAACAAAGTAAAATGTTATCTTATAGTATTGGTTATGTTTTTACATGATCATGCTGTGATCTGAAAAAGGAAACTTATTGAGATAGTTTGGTTTAACTTGTTAGCAGCAGTTTAGTGATTCTTCAGCCTATGATTATCAGTATTTTACTTATAATTCTAAATATTTAATAAACATTGTTCTGATCAAAAGACATTCAGATAAATTCATTTAAAACACAGACATCAATAATCAGCCTGTGAATCTCAACAATGGTGACAATAATAAAGCATGTTGCAGTGGCTGCCACCAATCACAACTCATTAATGGCTCCCATCATGCATTGCGGTATGAATAAATTATGATCTGAATTGTCTATGTAATTTACTTTTCCTAATTGAATATTCTGCTCCTCACCATTGTTGAGATGCATAGACTGAATCTTGACATCTGTGTGTGCCTAGAAGAATGATTTTTTTTTTTAAAACAACTTTTAAGAAATCCTTTATATTATATCAAAAATTCTGGGCATTTATGCAGATTCACTAACCAACAACATAAATCGAAGTCAGAAAGAAGGATTTGAATGAGTTCAGTGATCAAGTTCAAATGATGATTGTCATAACATAATCAACACCATCAGATCATCTTTTTCTTTGTTCAACTGGTGATTATAATTCAGAAACAACAGACAAACAAAATCTAAAGTTAATAATATATGGGTCAAGAGTCCAACTTATGCAACCATTGATCGTCATAATGGTAACTTACAATTTGAGATTTTCTCCTTCAGTGATTCTGCTTGTTAACATCAGGTGTCTTCAATAATGTTCCATCATCACTAAATTAATCACTTAATTATCTCATTACCTTCAACACTCTTGAGTGTGGACTCATACACTCCCAGGAGTGTTAATTTAACACTGGAGTTTTTGCTGTGTACAAAGAGCCGTAGTTAACTGACAAGCTGAGCCATATCGCATTAATTATCGCTGGCGATACGTCCGCGATATTAATGCGATATGGCTCAGCTTGTCAGTTAACTACGGCTCTTTGTAGTAAATGCCGCTCCATCTGAAAGCAGGTGATGGTGATTTACTACTAATCAAGGAACCGGCTTTACTGACGAGATGCGCATAACAATCTCACGATATATATCGCCCAGCCCTATCTTATCCACAGACATCTTGTCTTAGGCATGGGAAGGGGCGTTTTTACTGAGAATTTTAGAATGACACGACAGTAATTCATGTCACTATTCAACAACAACAACAGCTCATTCCGCGCATCATACGCCTAGGGGTGTGTAAGATTGCCAAAACAATTATATATCGATATTTCTGGGATTTTGCCGATAACGATAATCAGACGATATTTTGCATCATTCAAAAATGTGTTTGTAAATGTTTTGTATTGCATTGTATTAATTTTTACAATGTATTGAAGGAAAGGGTATTTATTATTTAAAACTGAAGCATTACAAGAACAACAAAAATCACTGCTCTGCTGTAAGGTGAACTGTGCAGAATACAAGTAACAAGCAAAAACATCACATTGTTATGAAACTATGTAAATGCAAATTTCTGTCAAAAACAGAACAAGAAAAACTTTGTAAACAAATTACTCCCTTTAAGTACTGCAAAATTGTCCATGGTCAAAGATACAAAAAAATAGCCTACAGTATATTATTTTTTTTATCAAATGACTAACTTCAAATTCTTTCCAATATTGCTCTAAAAGTAAACAGCTGTAACATTTGAAACACTTCAGATTTGTAAAAAAATATTGCGCACAGGAAAACAAATAGCATATGTAAACAAATTATACTACTGTAAACAAAGTCTACAACTTAAAGACTAAAAGTTATAATGGCCTTTATAATTTTAAAGTAGTCTTTATAATATAAAAGTCACTAGAACAGAGGAAACAGGTTTTCAGCAGCTTGAACATTTTTTTTTTGCCATCAACTGGGTTTCTTTGTACATGCGTTTCAAGTTGTGCGATAAAAACACAGCCTGTCCACAGCATCTGGCTTGAGAGCAGCACAGTGATATGTTACAATATTCCTCCAGTGCTGAAAGCCTCTCAGAAGGACTGCTTGAGGCAGGGATGCATGTACTTGTTTGCTAGTTTCCCAAGTCTAGGAAAATGTATTTCTTGTGTTTTCCACCAATCAAGTGGATTTACGTCACTGTTCACCTCAGGTATCATTAAGTAGCTCTGAATCTCCTTCTCAATAGCAATGTTCAGAGACTCACCTCTGAATTCCTGGTGTGATCATCGCCTGCTCCAGGTTCCTCTGTCATAGCCTGAGCAGAAGCAGTTGAGGGGCCTGGGGTAGGGCTGTCGTCCTCTGTCACTATAGACATGAGTTCTGCCGTCCCAATGGCTTTGATCCTGTCATTGTCATTGTAGCACTTTTTGAACCGGGGTCAAGTGTGGATGCCAAACTCAAAACTCCACTTCAACTTTGGAGTTCAGGTACTCCAGAATGGTTTGTTTGATTTCTTTGGTTAGGTCTGTGTCATCAGACTTCACCGCCAGGACAGTCACAGCACAGGTTTTAAGTTAGAAACTGTTACAAGTTGCTCACCTGACAAAGCGTCTGTAAATTCTAGCAGAGGACCAAGTGCTTTGCTTACCGCCTCCAGCACCTCAACATCTTGCCATGTTGGCATTAGGTGCCTGTGCTTTTTGTCTGCAGTTAAAACATGACGAATGGCCTTTTCTTGTTGGAGTCTCTGTGATTAGTTTGTGTTGAGGAAACTTCAGCTGCTCTTGTGCATCAGCAAGTGCTTTTTCATCAGCAAGTGACCATTTTCTTGCAAATTTCAATGGCTCTGTCTATTCTAGAATCCTGCATGGTCCTCTCTGGAAAATAAATAAATAAAATAGACATAAAACACAAGATAGACAAAAACATTTTGAGTCAATTGAACATTCAAAGTGTGAAGGGATGCTATTTTATATTATAATTATTATTATATTTTAATTTATACAGTATATATATATATTTTTTTATATCACTGTTCTATAACAGCTT
Source organism: Leucaspius delineatus (assembly GCA_023718395.1). Classification (NCBI taxonomy): domain Eukaryota; kingdom Metazoa; phylum Chordata; class Actinopteri; order Cypriniformes; family Leuciscidae; genus Leucaspius; species Leucaspius delineatus. Next base: position 51,096,531 of record CM043356.1, on the reverse strand, counting down.
TGCTTATTTTGTTTGTAAAAATCCCAACAAATACAAGATCTATTTTACTTAAAATTCATTTCACAGAAGCATCAAAATTGCTTACCAATGGCAATATGAAGCTTGTGGCCGAAACAAGGAAGCCGCTGCCAGTTGTTAATCCGTAGGTCACTGACAACATTAGTCCCGCTGTCTGTTGTCATGCAAATAATGCGGTCTTCGGACAACGACCATGATGCCAGCACATCTTTTAGACCTTGAGCAATGATGTCACTTGTGTGGTCATCTGGAAAGTAAGATGACCGCACAAAGTCTGCAGACAGTAGCTTTGGAGTTTGTGGCAAAATGTAAAACCTTCTGCACTTCATGCGCAAGAGTTTGGCGACATGTCTCATGACAATTTAGGCAGCACTGTTTCACTGAAGTATTTTCGCCCAGGCAGTGTGTATCTTGGGTCTAACGTCTTCAAAAGCTGTTTAAAACCCTCTCTCTACCACTTGAACTGGCATCATGTCCCTGGCAATGTAATTGGTGACCGCGTTTGTTATATCTTGCCATCTGTCGCTTTTTCTGTTGGAACTTTCTTGCTAAATGATTCGGCCAAAGTTTGTTGCGTGTGTTTTTATTATTTTACCCTGTCTACTGCAGGCACATCATGTTCAGATATCTCCCGAAGCTTTTCATAATCCTCATATTCAGTGCGGTGGGAAGTTCGTAGATGGAAAGAGATTGGTCTTCGAGCTGCTTTTGACTGCAACTGATTTTCTGCAAAGTTTGCAGATTGGCGTCTTTTGACTAACATCTGAACTTTCAAAACCAAACCACCTCCATGCTAGAGATGTAGACCCACGTCTAGGAATTAAATCTAGTGTGGATTGTGTGGTTGCCGGTGATTGAATATCTTCTCCTCTCGCAGTTTCTTCGCTTATTTTAACTACTCTCAAACATGGCAATCTGTCGCACTGCACCATCCTCAGAATTTGTGCGCGCAGTAGTAGCCTCTACTTGGCTACACGCAGTGAGTTCGTGAACACTTAATGCAGCGTTTTGATTGGTTTTCTGAAAATGAGTGACACACTCGATAATTTGATTTTGCATATTGTTAAAACAACAATTACGATACATTCGCAAATGATATCACACACCCCTACATTTGTCATTTCACCATCTTTACGTCATTGCACATGCACAGAACTTTTCAGTTTTGGTTTTCAATCTGAACAAGTGTTTACATGTTATTTCGATTAGATTAGAAGAGGTTTAAACCACACTTTACAATCCGAATGAAATTTTAATTGGATTTGGCCAATCCGTTCCAATTTACATGGTCTGATTATTAGGGTCCATGTAAACACACACACACACTAGGGATGGGACGATACACTTAAACTCACGATACGATGCACCTCGATATGCCAGGGTCACGATACGATACGTCACGATACGATATCAAAAAAGAAAAAAATATTACTGTATAACAACAACTTATTATGGTGACGTTGAAGGTGGTGGTTCATGTTTGATGTGTTGGATGTGGTGTACGGAATGACAGCATGGCATAGCTTACACACAGTCTTAAGGCCATTGCACACTGAGTCCGAAATTCGCATTTGAAATTTTCGCACGTTAAAAAAAAATTCGACCTCACGTTATGTCAATCACGCTTGCACACTGACCTACGAAACTTTCGTCCGTAAAAAAATAATTCGGATTGGGTTCGGTTTTCTGCGTTTTTCGCAACTCCTTGATAAGGAGGTGAAACTCTCCTTCCTCTAGGCGCTATCTCAGGATTGGATGGACCCAATATTTCCTTTCTTTTTTTCTTTTTAAGAAGAAAGAGTGCAACAAATTCATCCTCACTGCTTGACGAATCTTTTTGTATTTTTTGCGTTTTTTTCCGCAAAGGTTTAATAAATACGCATCGGACTCAGTGTGCAAGGTTTCTGTGCGTGACGAATTTTAAGGCTGACAAACACGAAAAAACGCATACGAAAATTTCGGACTCAGTGTGCAATGGCCTTTAGTTTTACCCTGCTTGATCGGCAGATGGTGCTGCCAGCCTGCCACCATAGACTGTATGTCTGCCCCATATACATACACACACATATAATACACTAAATTATTTATATACTACGCAAATCATGCAGCAGTGCCATCTTTATTTCGCGATCCATTTTTTTTCGACCTCGATGCGTTTCGTCACGTTTTGTATCGCGATATTTCGTCAAACGATATTTCGTCCCATCCCTAACACACACACAACAACCCACCCACAGGTACAGAAACAATGTCAGTATTGAAAGTACAAAACACACAAACAATAGAAATAACATTGTTAAATCAAACAGTCCAGTCCAAATTATCATAATCTAGTAAAACCAAAGAGTTTCTTTTTAATTAAATTTTCGAAATTAAGTGTATTATCCTTGTTTTTTTTGTTTTTTTGCCATACAGGCTTGAAATCAAATCTCTCATCCACGTACCTGTAAAATGAGTGTCTATGAGGAGAGAGAGAGGAGGCATCTGCTGACAATCACAGAGCAGCATCTCCAGCATTCAGCTGTGTGTCTATGAAGAGTAACCAGTCAATGTATCTGCCTCCTAATCTCAGTGATGGACCATCTTCAGGATTAAGCTGTGTGTCCATGAAGAGTAACCACTCCATGAATCAGCCCCCTTATCTCAGTGATGGACCATCTCCAGCATTCAGCTGTGAGTCTATGAAGAGTAACCAGTCAATGTATCTGCCTCCTAATCTCAGTGATGGACCATCTTCAGGATTAAGCTGTGTGTCCATGAAGAGTAACCACTCCATGAATCAGCCCCCTTATCTCAGTGATGGACCATCTCCAGCATTCAGCTGTGAGTCTATGAAGAGTAACCAGTCCATGTATCTGCCCCCTAATCTCAGTGATGGACCATCTTCAGGATTCAGATGTGTGTCTATGAAGAGTAACCAGTCCATGTATCTGCCCCCTAATCTCAGTGATGGACATTCTTCAGGATTCAGCTGTGTGTCTATGAAGAGTAACCAGTCCATGTATCTGCCTCCTAATCTCAGTGATGGACATTCTTCAGGATTCAGCTGTGTGTCTATGAAGAGTAACCAGTCCATGTATCTGCCCCCTAATCTCAGTGATGGACATTCTTCAGGATTCAGCTGTGTGTCTATGAAGAGTAACCAGTCCATGTATCTGCCTCCTAATCTCAGTGATGGACATTCTTCAGGATTCAGCTGTGTGTCTATGAAGAGTAACCAGTCCATGTATCTGCCCCCTAATCTCAGTGATGGACATTCTTCAGGATTCAGCTGTGTGTCTATGAAGAGTAACCAGTCCATGTATCTGCCTCCTAATCTCAGTGATGGACATTCTTCAGGATTCAGCTGTGTGTCTATGAAGAGTAACCAGTCCATGTATCTGCCCCCTAATCTCAGTGATGGACCATCTCCAGGATTCAGCTGTGTGTCTATGAAGAGTAACCAGTCCATGTATCTGCCCCCTAATCTAAGTGATGGACCTGCTGTGACCTCTGACCCTGTGTGAGTATCATTTACTGTCTGTTTGAGCTGAATTGATTGTTCAATTCGATGTTTAAAATTTTTTCGATTTTTTTTTGTTTAAAATAGAGATCGCGATTCTCTCACGATTCTGAATAGACAACTAAACAAAATATGTAATTTACTAGAGGTTCTGAAAAAATGTTGATTGCTGCAGTCTATTTAAAAATATCTAATTAATTAATTTAATTATTATTATTATTACATTTGAATGAATGATTTACTTGTTTCATTACTGGAGGAGTCAGTGTTTTTGAACTAATCTCTTGAATTAATTATTCAATGACCAATACATTTTATTAATAGTCACTTCTCGCCACCTACTGGTGTAACGATGTAATTCATAACATCTTTATTTATTTACATCTTTCTATAAGTGGGGCTGCAACAATCAATCAACAACAATCACTCTTTCCAATCACCTGCTATTAAAGATTTTCTAAAAGAGCTGCAAAGAGGAGATCTCTGTTTGTTGGAAAGATCAAGGCACATTCAGCAGTGTTTCTCCAGCTAAGGCAGAGTGCACAGTTAAGCACTGCGATTCCCCCTCGGGTGCTTTGGCATAAGAAAACAAACTTGCCTAAAAGAGCAAGCACAGGCGGTGAGCGTCTTTTTAAATATGTTTTTCTGTCGTTGTGTTTCTGGATGCGGTCATTTCCCGTCCTCGTCTGATGGCCACGATCACTGTCTCACATGTCTGGGCTGAGAGCATGCTGAGACTGCGTTCGTGGATGATTCTTGTCCTCATTGCAAGAGCATGACCATGTCGACATTGCGGTCGTGAATCTCCTTCAATCTCCTAGAGTCCCCTCTGCTGTTACCCAGACAGGTTCCTCTGCACAGCACAGGAACACCCAACTCAGTTCTTCCGAGTGAGGAAGCTATTTGGAATTACCCCGGGTTTGTTGGTTGTCCCTCTGGTGCCGCTCACATGGAGCCTGGGATCCTGGCTAGCACTTCCCAGTCTTCCCCAATGGCTCATGTGGACAATCAGACTCGGCTACATGATTGAGTGCGCCAGGCATCCCCCCAAGGCTCAGCTGCGTCCTTTTCACCTCAGTCGCAGGCAAAGACGCCCCTGTGCTGGAAGCGGAGATTGTGGTCCTCTTTGTGAAGGACGCAATAGAGCCTGTCCCTCCAGCCGAGATGAAGTCAGGGTTTTACAAGATTGGATCAGCGAGTCTTGAACTTGGCCCTTTCACAAGCTCCCCTTCAAGATACTAGAGCAGAAACACATTACCACGTATATAAACACGTGCAGTTGGTTCACAGCAATTGATCTGAAGGATGCATACTTCCACATCTCGATTCTGCCTCGACACAGACCATTATGTCTGTTTGCTTTCGAGAGTTGGACGTACAAGTACAAGGTCCCCTACAATAGCTTTTATTTTGCATTATTTGCAATTAGGGTAACTTAGGCAGCTGTGGTTTATTTTTCTGGCTTCAGAAATTATATGAAATACAGACGTTGCCACATTTCATCTGGATTCTGTCTCAGTTTTTTCTGTTTCCTAATGTGATCACAGACAGAATTGATTATGGTTAGATCATATCATACCGGCTGTTTTCAGACTCCATGTGTATACAAAAAAGTCACTGGATTATTACAATTAATGGCAAAAGGAAAATACAAATGTGCCTTAGACTTTTGCACAGTAGTGTATATCTCATTATGATCTGAAATATATCTCTGTTTTTCTCAGTATCATCAGCAGGAAGAGAAAGATAGCAGCATCTCCAGTATCCAGATGTGTGTCTATGAAGAGGAACAGATTCATGAATCACCCCACTGATCTCTGTAATGAAGCCGTGCCCTTTGACCCTGTGTGAGTATATTCATGTACACTTAAAAATGTATTTGTTACTCTTACTTCATTTAATTTAGGAACATTTTTAAACTCAATTTAATTAACTTCATTCAAAGTAATTTTCATTGGGTCAACACAATTTAGTTGGATTAGGGACTGTTCGTTATTTATTTAAGGGGCCACCGGAGGAGTTTTGAGATCTGTTGTCAAAAAAGACATGACCCTCCCTTCGCCAGCAATGTTTTTTTCTATGACCCTCCAAAATGATTGTGAAAAAAGGCATGACCCTCCCCGATAATTTATTGATTAGCCTAATTCTGTACTGGTTTGCGCTTGGCAAAGATGTTCAGATAGCCATTGTTTGTTTGTTTTTTAAACCATAAACTCTTGCTTTCTCATCTGGCTGTAACGATAGACCAAACATACGATTTGGTTCGTATCACGATTTTTTATTTTAGATTTGAAAAAAAAATCATGTTTTCGGTGCTGATGCGGTGTGACTCGTTCAACATGTGGGTGGCGTTGCGAATAAAGCATCTAAAAGCTGTCACAAAGAACCGGCAAAAGTAATGATTATTAATATGTCATATATAGCTAGACATTTTAATTGTTTTTAATAAACAAGTGTTTTCTGAGTCGACTGCAAAGATGAAGTTGACGATGCGTAGCGATCTTCTCAGAACACGCCAGAGAGAAATGCACATTTCATAAGGAGAAAGCAGTCTGTTTTCCTTCGTTTTGAATTGTTCTGCATTTTTAAAAGTAGACATTTCAAGCTGTCTATATATTTCCCAGGTCTATGAGGCAAGTAGGATACCTTACGCTGAGTTTCGGTCCATTTATGAGACAAGAGTCCAGTTCACTCGCCCGCGCCTCCGTGTCATGATTATCTATTTTCTACTAGGCTATATTTAGACTACTTCTTATTAATTAAATCCAGATGAGACATTGATTAAAATTAAGATAAAATTAATTAAAAAAATGAAATTCACTTTAAAGAAAGGCTTTGTGCTTTCTGTTTGAGGTCTCTGTGCAATTTTTAAAGTCGCTTCAGAGCAGTCATGTCCGTGCGTAATGGAGAACTGTCACGTCGGTAACATTTTTATTTATTTTTTTCACATAAATGCAAACACGAAAAATAAAATAAAAATAATATAAAATTTAATTTTCTGTGGAGGCCGATATTCATCCGGTGGGTATATATATTTTGGTTTGCACAGTGTAATTTATAGAATTAGGCTACTAAAAAATATTTTGCCACCTAAAAGTTAAAGATTTTTTTGTGTCACGTCACATGTGTATTTCCCTCATATTAAATATAAAACGCATGTGACTGATATTCTTCTAATGTCTTGACTCCTTTCAGACGTTTCAAATAAATGCATTTTCTGAGAATTTTTATTTTAAGTTTTGACTGCAAATGTCACGTCCATTCACTGGAATCGCCCAATTTTAACGAATTTATCCTCAACTAGTTTTTGTGGTGTAGGTCTATGTATTTTATGTTAACTTAAATAATAGCCTACTAATAGTGATTTAAAGATGTGGTAGCGCTGCGAAGATCGCAAGTCGTCAACTTCATCTGTCTAGCCGACACTGACATAAAAAATAACTGTTTTATTAGTAAACAATTAAAATGTCTCCTGCTATATTGAACATATTTGCCTGTTCCTTACAAAACACTGACAGTGGGGTTTTTGACTGTTTTTTTTTTTTTTTTTTTTTTGAGCAGCTGCGGACAAATTTTTTTTTTTTTTTTATTTTAATGATTTTTTTGTTGCTTTTTTAATACAATAAAAATTTCATTTAATTTATTGTTTAATAAAATTAAAAGCCTATTATTTTTAGTTTATTAACAGCAACAACAGCTGTAAAGATGAAGTTGACGATCGCCATCTCCGTAGTAGTGAACACGCCTATAGAGAGAAATGCACATCATTACATAACCAGAGAGTAGCCTATTTCTTTTCGTTTTAAATTGTTAAAAAGACATTTCAAGCTTTCTTAAGATATATTTCATGTATGTGAGGCATATGCTGAGTTTCGTTAAGTTAGGATGAGATGCGCTCCTGTTTACGAGCAGTGCAAGTGACCACGCGGGCGCCTCTATGATTGTGTTGTCTGCTATATTTGGTATTTGGCAATTGGTTGATAAAAAAAAATATTAAAATTAAGATACAATTTATACAAAACGAAATTCACTTAAAAAAATCGCTTTCTGCAAAACAAAACTGAATTAAGTGGTCAAAATCATGTCTGACCCGCTCCGTGTCTCTCGATATTGTATACTCGTGTGTGCGGTTCACTTTTCATAATCAACATAGATGAAAAAATAACATTATTATATTTTAACAAAAATGAAACTAAATGAGCTTATTTAATGGTAACAACACAGTAGGCCTACAGACTCTGTATTTGTACAAATTGCTGCACATTCATTTTATTCTGAATTTTGCACACACAAGTTGAAAGGCATTTGTTTGTGCATGCATGTAAAACATATCTGCAACATTTATCAAGTTCACTGATAATTATGCGTGCATTTATTAATTATTATCTTAATGAATAATGTAACAAGGACGAAGCATGTTTGTTTAGAATTTGGATCGATCATCGCAAATAGATCCGAATGAAGAAACGTACAAAACCATAGGCTATAGAAAATGGGTGGGCCCGGACCTAAATGCCCACCCGGGCCCAATGGTAGCGCCACGGCTGGTGGTAGCCCTACATCTTACACATCGTGGAAACAAAATAAGAATGGAAACTAAAATATGCAGTTTTGCCCTACAGCGCACATTCTATCAGCAGTTCTGGCGCCTCAGTCCCAATACTGTTAAACTCGACGTACGTTCACATCACATGTTAATGCAGCGGTAGAGTTACTCACAGGACACTGTGCACTTAACAAAAGTTCATTATTTGCTCGTGCTTTAAAGCTTTGCCGGGTAAACATTTCTTTGGCATTCTGTTCTGACATGATGCACTTTTTCTAAGCGCGAACTGAAGCGCACACTGTCAAACAGCGCCAAACTGGATTTTTGTTGGGTCAGACCCATCTGATATCGAAGGGGGGCTGATAACGCGAGATCAACATGGAGCTAAATGGAAAAAAATAGCACCAAACAAGCCACTTTGAAATGTTGCTGTTTTAATGAATATAAAAGTTGGGTGACCCTCCCCCTAGACTAAAAAAAGTTGGATGACCCTCCCCTCAACAAAGAATAAAAAGACATGACCCTCCCCTATTTTCCTCCGGTGGCCCCTTCCATAAATACCGAACGGTCCCTTACATAGACTGTTTTATTTTTAGGTAAAAATATTTATAACTAAATCTTACAGCATTCAATGTAATTTAATTAATGTACTAAGGTATATTTAATTTTATTATTATTATTTTGTTTATACTATTTAATTTAATCAATTTACTATTATTTAATTGTCTTAGTTTGGTCCAACTTATATTGTTTCATTAATGTTTAATTAATTAACTTATATTGGTCTAATTTAAAGATCTAGTATAACTGTAATGAAATTATGACATTTTTAGGAATTGTGTAATGTTTATTACTTTAGAATAAAAAATAAAGAACAAAAACAGAAAGGGCGAACCATGGTAAAAAAAGTGGCCTGTTGCATGAAGCTAGCTGAACAAACTCTGAGTTTCAGAGCAGGTTTAGTGTTGACAAATCCAGATAAACGACCCGTGGGACTTTTTAGATTTAAATGCTAAAGAAAAAAGCATGAGAGCCGACTGTTTTTGTTAATTGTAAGTTTTAATTTAATGTTTGTGATTTTAACAGAAGAAAAGTACATGTTTAAATGTTCTTGCCACTTGCTTGAGCAAATTAATATATTAATTTATAAGTAATGCATTTAATAATAATTTAGTGTGTCTATGAAAGACTTTAGAACTACTGTATCATGAGAATTGCAATTCTGACAAATTATTTGAAATTAATTTTCCATTGAATTTTTGGGAAAGTTGTGTGAGAAAAACACAGACATGTCAGATTCGGACATGATTATAATCGCAAAGTATATCTGTGAAACACAAATTTCTCTAACGCCCCCCTTGAAAACTAGTCCTGAACGAATAGGGCTAAAGACACATTTACACATTTACTCAGTGGAAATTTTTATATGTATCAATATATAGCCATACATGGCCAATGGAAATATTGCAGTTTACTGAAATATATAAGCACTAGTTTCCCATATATGGAAATGTATTATGTAATATATCGCATTATATTTTGTAGTATATTGTAGTATATTGCCATATATTTTTGTTCTGTAAGGGCGGAGACAAACAAATTGTAATGTAAAATAGGTTTATTAAACAAACACTTCCTTATCATTGTGGTTGTGGTATGATTTTTAAATAACATATTTCAATATTAAGGATATTTAAATATTTTCTGTATTTTTATAAATGTCTTTTCTAGGGCTGTAGTCAACCAAAGAAATGGTTAGTCGACCAAAGTCCTGTCCTGCGCAACGATTAGTCGACAAAAAAAAAAAAAAAAAAAAAAAACGCGATGTTTTGCATTTTGATTTAACATTTATTAAACAATTGTCATAGAGCATTTATAAAACAACAACGAATAAAGTTTTTTTTTATTTTTTTTTATTGACACCTGGGATCCCCCGCGAAACGGTTCTCATTCGCGCTTGAATAAGGCCGGCGACACACTGGCTGCTGGCGTGGGAGTCTCAGCTGCTGTGGCGTGTCTGTTTTTATTCCGGCTCCCATGTTAACAGGTTGGAGTTTGCACACTGCCTGCGTGAGACACGCGTCTCAGGCGCGGCTCGAGCCACGCGGAAAGCGCGCGCAGGCTAGAAATAGAACCGACTGAGTGTTCCTCTGGCTAGAGCGCAGAACAGCGAGATTGTATGGACCGAAGTGCATGTCAGAGCTTGTATTGCTGCTGTTGGTTTGACATTGTGGAAAATAGAATAATAGAAACAAAATGTATTAGACTTTTTACCCATTATTATAAATCTAAATTAATCTCGTTTTTAATTTTGGCTAACTTAATTTCGTTTTTCTTTATTTAAATTTCGTTTTTCTTTATTTAAATTTCGTTTTTTCTTTATTTAAATTTCGTTTTTTTCTTTATTTAAATTTCGTTTTTCTTTATTTAAATTTCGTTTTTCTCTATTTAAATCTACCCTTTACTGTGTCAGTAATTTGTTAGTCAGAAAAATATTAGACTACCTTAAAAGTATTGCTTAAGTTAGTTAACAGACTGTGTGCGTTTTATATCACTAGTGCAGTGTCCATTCTCGGAGAATATAAGCCCTGCTCGCGTGAGGTGCGCCGCTTCCCGCTCGCGCTGTTATAGTTTACTATTAATTCTGAATGTGTCGCGTCTCGCGTGTCTGTCTATATTGCACCAAATGCGACACTGCACTCCCTTGTGAAGTCGATTGGATGAACGGTTCTCGAAATAATCAAAATGCAAACGGACAGACAGACACATAGAGATTACTATATTCCTTACTGAGCGCGAAGCAGCAGTGCAGCCTACGAGTGTTCTACGTGGTGCGCTAAACTGTGGCGCTGTTATAAAATATCCTAAATTAAAGCATTTAAAGTTGGGGATAAAACATAGGCTAATTATATTTAGAATACAGTAATATATAACTGCTTATAAAGGAATAAATATCAAGGAGTAAATCAATGAAAATTTCTTTATTGGTGAGAAAAAAAAAATTAATGCAACTGGTCGACCAATGAGAATGTCAGTCGACCAAGACGGCATCGACCGATTAGTCGACTAAACGACTAAAGTTGACAGCCCTAGTCTTTTCTGTTTGTCTCTCAATGTCTTTTCAGTGGTGTGAAAGCTGACCAGATCAGATATGTGTCCTGTCAGACCAGCTCATCCTCCTCCTGTCAGAAACACATCAGTCATCATGACACAGAAGCAGCTCTGCAGCTCGATTCTCTCCAACCAGTGCATGATGATCTGCAGAGAGTCAAAGACCGGCACAAAACCAGCATGAAGAACAGATATGAGAGGGTTTTTGAGGGAATCAAACTACAAGAGAATCAGACCCTCCTGAACAGGATTTACACACAGCTGTACATCATAGAGGGAGAGAGTGAAGGAGTGAATGAAGAACATGAGGTGCTACAGATGGAGAAAAGTTACAAGACACTCCAAGACACTCCAATCCACTGCAATGACATCTTTGATCCTTCACCTGAACCTGGATATGAGGAGAAGAGAAGAGAGAAGAAAGACCAAATCAAGACTGTTCTTACTAAAGGCATCGCTGGAATTGGAAAAACCGTCTCTGTGCAGAAGTTCATTCTGGACTGGGCCGAGGGAAAAGCCAATCAGGATGTAGATTTCATGTTTGTGCTTCCCTTTAGAGAGCTGAACTTGATTAAAGATCATCAGTACAGTCTTCACAGACTTCTGCTGGACTTTCATCCTGAACTTCGAGATCTGGACTCAGAGATGTATGATGAATGTACAGTTGTGTTGATCTTTGATGGTCTGGATGAAAGCAGATTGACACTGAAGTTCTCAGTCAGTGAGAAAGTTTCTGATGTGACTGAGACTTCATCAGTGGGTGTGTTGATGTCAAACCTCATGAAAGGAGATCTGCTTCCCTCTGCTCTCATCTGGATCACCACCAGACCAGCAGCAGCCAATCAGATCCCCTCTAACTACATCAACCGTGTGACAGAAATTCAGGGATTCAATGACCCTCAGAAGGAGGAATATTTCAGAAAGAGAATCAGTGATGAGCATCAAGCCAGCAGAATCATTTCACACATCAGAAAAGCAAGAAGCCTCCACATCATGTGCCACATACCCGTCTTCTGCTGGATCTCAGCCACTGTGCTTCAAAACATCCTGAAACAAGATCTCAGTGCAGAAATCCCTCAAACTCTGACTGAAATGTACATACACTTCCTCCTCATTCAAACTCATATGAGGAACCAGAAGTATGAAGAGAGAGATCCAGAGAAACTCCTGCAGTCCAACAGAGACGTGATTGTGAAACTTGCTGAACTGGCTTTCAATCAGTTGATGAAGGGCAATGTGATGTTCTATGAGGAGGACCTGATTGAGAGCGGCATAGACGTCACTGACGCCTCAGTGTATTCTGGGATTTGCACTGAGATCTTCAGAGAGGAATCTGTGATTTATCATAGGAAGGTTTACAGCTTTGTACATCTGAGCTTTCAGGAGTTTTTTGCAGCACTGTATGTGTTTTTCTGCTATTTACACAAGAACAGTGAAGTTCTGAAAATGTTCCTCACAGGAAAGTCCAGAACTCAGTGTGAGAATGTTCCTCTGGATGTGTTTTTGAAGGAAGCAATGAATAAAGCCTTGAAGAGTGAAAATGGACACCTGGATCTTTTCCTTCGATTTCTTCATGGCGTCTCACTGGAGTCCAACCAGAGACTCTTACAGGATGTGCTGATTCACACAGAGAACAACCCAGAGAGCGTCAAGAAAATAATCCAGAACCTCAAACGAGGTCAAAAAAACAATGTCAGTCCTGAAAGATGGATGAATCTGTCACACTGCTTGATTGAAATAAAGGATAGTTCTGTTGTTAAAGAAATGCAGGCATTTTTAAACTCTAAAACAAAAAGAAAAACTCTTTCTCTTGCACAATGCTCAACATTGGCGAACATGATCCTGATGTCAGAGGAGGTGATGGATGAGTTAGACTTCATGAAGAACATCAAATCAAAAGAGGGGAAATGGAGACTGGTACCTGCTGTGAGGAACTGCAGAAAAGCTGTGTAAGTGTGTAGATCTAAGAATATTACAATATGTAATATGTAAACATAATGTGAAATAAGTTGTGATGGAGGTTTGATGAGTATTTTCTGGATTTGTGTTTTTGCAGCAAATCTTGTTTTAATTTTCAACCAAATTAATACTTTTAGTTTAGTGAAATAGATTTTTACTTTGATTTGATCTAAAATAGATTTTTACTAACAAAAATTAACTACCCTTAAAGAAAAAAAAAACATAGATTTCCCATGTTTTCCAAGTTATCACAGATTTCACGTGGGAAATGTTCAAAAACCACAATTCCCATGTAAAAAGTAAGTGATTCACATGTTTTGCATGGGGTTTTTTGTATAAAGAAAAAACAGTTGCATAAAGAACAAGAAAAAGAATTTTAGTAACATTATACACGTTTTTAAACTATTGCTTTTAATTGATCTTCATTAATTGATCTTTATTTTATTTGCTTGACTTGTCTGCAGTAAAGAGTAAAGAGTGAATGGTCACCCATCTTTTTTGAAGTTGTTTAATCAAGGAATTCTTGCAACCTTATGGAATCCCCAGCATGCCTTTTAAGCAGAGTTCTCCTTTTTCAGATTAACAGCCTGTAAACTCACTGCTCAGCACTGTGAAATTGTGGCTTCAGCTCTACAATCACCAAACTCCCCCCTGAGAGAGCTGGACCTGAGTAACAATGACCTGAAGGAGTCTGGTTCAGGAGTGAAGCTGCTCTGTAAGGGACTGGAGAGTCCAAACTGTCAACTCAACATACTGAGGTTTGGCTTTCACATTGATTCAGTCAATATGTTAATATTCAAGTACAATTACCCTTTTAGAATACATAAGAAGAAGAATTTTATGGCATGACATGTTTATTGTGAAATTAAATGTTAAATGTGAGATTAAATAAAATTGTTATTTTTTGCACCAAAAGTCTTACATTTGCATATATATATATATACAGTACCAGTCAAAAGTTTGGAAACATTACTATTTTTAATGTTTTTGAAAGAAGTCTCTTATGCTCATCAAGCCTGCAGTTAAAAAATAAATAAATAAATAAATAAATAAATAAATAATATTATGAAATATTATTACAATTTAAAATAATGGTTCTCTTTTTTAATATATTTTAAAATGTAATTTATTTTTGTGATGCAAAGCTGAATTTTCATCAGCAAGTACTCCAGTCTTTGGTGTCTTATGATCCTTCAGAAATCATTCTAATATGATGATTTGATACTCAGTTATTATCAATGATGGAAACAGTTGTGCTGTTTAATATATTTTTATGGAATACTTTTTTCAGGATTCACTGATGAGTAAAACGTTAACAGCATTTATTCATAAAAACAGCATTTATTCAAAATAAAAACATTTCTAACAATATAAATCGTTACCATCACCTTTTATCAATTTAACGCATTCTTGTTGAATTAAAGTACTAATTTCTTAAAAAAAAAAAAAAAGTTATCGTTCCCAAACTTTTGAACGGTAGTGTATATTGTTACAAAAGATTTCTATTCTAAATAAATACAGTTCTTTTGAACTTTTTATTCATCAAATAATCCTGAAAAAAGTATCTCAGGTTATAAAAAAAATATTAAGCAGCACAACTGTTTCCAACATTGATCATAAATCAGCATATTAGAATTATTTCTGAAGGATCATAAGACATCAAAGACTGGAGTACTTGCTGATGAAAATTCAGCTTTGCATCACAAAAATAAATTACATTTTAAAGTATATTAAAAAACAGAACCATTATTTTAAATTGTAATAATATTTCATAATATTACTGTTTTTTTTTTTTTTTTTAACTGCAGGCTTGATGAGCATAAGAGACTTCTTTCAAAAACATTAAAAATAGTAATGTTTCCAAACTTTTGACTGGTACTGTATATATATATATATATATATATATATATATATATATATATATATATATATATATATATATATATATATTAGGGCTGGGAATCGATTAAAAAAAATAACTAATTAATTGCACAATTTCTGTAATTAATTGCAATTAATTGCGTTTCCCCCAAGCTTGTAATCAAAAATATTTAAAGGGATACTCCACTTTAAAATGAAAATTCTGTCATCATATACTCACCCTCATGTTGTTTCAAACTTGTATGAATTTCTTTCTTCTGCTGAACACAAAGAAAGATATTTAGAAGAATGTCAATAACCAGACAGTTTTTGGTACCATTGACTTCCATAGTATATATTTTTCCTACTATGGAAGACAATGGGATCCAGAAACTGTCTACTGACATTCTTCTAAATATCTTCCTTTGTGTTCAGCAGAAGAAAGAAAGAAAAAAAGGTATGAAACAACATGAGGGTGAGTGTATGATGACAGAATTTTCATTTTAAAGTGAACTATTCATTTTAACTTAGAATCACCTAATTAAACAACACAGGGGAAAAAAGGAACAGAAAATAGCCCTATATTAAAATATTAAACATCAATATATCAATATATTATTATTTTTCAATATTCAATCAACATAATCAATTTAACAGATTATTATTATTATTTTTATTTATTTTTTTAACTAATTATCAAAATAAAATATAGTCCTACAAAGCTATTATTACCAGAGCATGTGATCAGAGCAGGTCATTTTACCATTGCTGCCCAGCATGGCTATACCAGCTCAGCAAACAGAAGTCTACTGAGAAATTTCATGTTATTTGAGTGGACTTTACTTTTCCAGTGCTCTGTACATGATTGAAGCGTTTGGGCCGTTGACGACAGAGCCGCCGACACACACACACACACGTGACACACACACACATACACGGAACGGAGAGCGCACCGCTGGGCCGTTAACGACAGAGCCGCCGACACACACACACACACACATACATGGAACGGAGAGCGCGCTGCTAGGCCGTTAACGACAGAGCGCGCTGACACACACACACCGAACACAGAGCGCGGCGCATACACGGAGCGGAAAAGACCCGCTCATGAAAGCTGCGCGAGAATGAAACCTAATCGCCGAACACAGAGAGGCGGGACGGCATATTTCGGTCTTTTCAATAGCAGCCGCAACAGGAAATCATTAAAACGAGGCAAAAAAAAAAAAAAAAGTGCTGCGTTAATTGCATTATTTTTTTTAACGCGTTAAACATTTCAAATTAATCGCAAAGATTAACGCGTTAATTCCCCCAGCCCTAATATATATATATATTAAACCTGTTTAAATTGCTCAGTTTTAGTACCGCAGCTCCTTTAAGACTTGTCAAAAATGTCCACTGTTATGGTTAGCTAATATCTTTGCATAGGAACAAGCATCAATGCCAATGTCAGCCCTGAAAGATGGATGAATCTGTCATATTTCATGATTGAAATGAAGGATAGCTCTGTTGTTAAAGAAATTCAGGCATTTTAAACTCTAAAACAAACAGAAAAAGTCTTTCTCTTGTACAGTGTTCAACATTGGCAAACATAATGCTGATGTCAGAGGAGGTAATGGATAAGTTTTAAGTCTTAAAAAGCACAACATTAAATCAAACGGGGGTAGATGGAGCTGCACAGTACTGAAAAAAAAACGTACATTGCAATATTTTGTTCTGCGATGTATATTGTTATATAAAAACAATCTCACCAGATGATTTGAATAGCTCTATTTGAAAATAATTAATAATTCTAGAATAATTGGGGTGATTTTGTAGAAGAGTGAATCTGCATAGAAAATATAAACAAATTACAAGAATAGATTAACACAATAGAAGAAAGATACTATTGAAATAAGCAGTGCTTTATGTTTTTCAGGCATATCTATAAGTATCCATGCACATAAATTGAATTATCAAATGTCTTCACTGTCTAAATGAAATATAACTAATAAAATTAATTAATTAATACAATTTATCTTTTTTTAAAGCTACAAAAGTATTTTTCTTTTTCTCTTTTGTTGTTTAATCACCATTGGTGACACAAACAGCTGCGGGTACATTAGGCTGCTGTCCCTTTAATACAAATGCACGGACCTAATATAACATGTATCTGCTTTCTTTCACAATTGTTTGCAACACATAACAGACTGTATTTATGAGGATACTCGCAGAGACGGACATTTTTACTCAATTTTGCATGCACATGTCCATTTAAGCTCAAGAGAAAGAGAACTGAATTTGGCATTCATGTGCTGTCTGCGCTGCTCTGTGTGTAGATTTGTTATGGAGATTTGATGAGTAATTTCTGCACTGTATTTACTTGAAATCTTATGGAGACACCAGCATGCCTTTTAAGCAGAGCTCTTCTTTTTCAGATTAACAGCCTGTTATATTACTGATCAACACTGTGAAGTTGTGGCTTCAGTTCTACAATCTTCAAACTCCACTCTGAGAGAGCTGGACCTGAGTAACAATGACCTGCAGGATGCAGGAGTGAAGCTGCTCTGTAAGGGACTGGAGAGTCCAAACTGTCAACTCAACATACTGAGGTTTGTTTCTCACATTGATTCATTCTATATGTAAATGTCCAAGTACAGTTAACTTTCTAGAATGTTTAAGATGATGAATGTATGAAGTATATCACATTGACAGTATTGCCTTTTTTTTTTTTTTTTGTAACTAAGATAAGAATCATCTTAAGATTTCCATAATGGTCTAATGTAAGTTTATATGGCATTTAGAGCCTAAATAAAATGGTTATAGTATAACTTTATTTATTTTTTAAATGTTGTTTGGGATTCATGTTATAATGTTTGTAAGTTAGTAAAAAAAATATATATTTGCAAAAATATTATTTATATTATTTTAAACCCTCTGTCTAAAATGATTAGCTAATGGTATTGCATAGGAACAAGTGTAAATGCTGCCCAATTTTGGATGCAAAGTTTTTGAAAACTTTTGAAAATAATGACCATTATTTACAGAAAGATTATGAAATTGTTTACTAACACTTTGCAATATAGTTCCTGTCAGATCCAATATATTTAACTGCTTCAACATTCAATAAATGTTCTTTGTGAATTCTCAATTAAACTCTGCCTCATTTAAAACAAACAATCTGCAGTGAAATGCTCCAAACAAACATATAATCCTGTGGTGCGATCCTGGACTTCATAAAAACATGCTACATCTGTCTACTGTCCGCATCACGTGTGGACCGCGACATTGATTATAACTGTTTTATATTTGTTTTTGACGCAAAGTGATACAATACTCTGTTCACATTTGGGTTTGACAGGGTGTCATTTCCAACATCCTCATAATGAGCCATATTAGCACAACATCTGCCAATCTTACCCGACTTCTGAATCTATGTAAAACTACTTAAAAAGTTGCAGTAAGCTACTGAACTTAGAAGTTAAAGTAGGCGCTGTGTGAGGCAGTCAGATGCAAATGTCTGCAACAGTGTAATATCACAATGTAGCAGAAATGGAAAAAGAGTAGTTTTGGCTGCTGTGAGGAGAAATTTTTGAAGTCTAAAGCTCACTTTTTTTTATGGTAAAATGAACTCTTATTTCAAAAGATCAAACACAATGGTGGCATTACAATTGCAATTCAATTACACTGTAAGAGTGTTGAACGTACATTAATATTATAATGATAACAAACTGAGGTCATACTTTGTGATTTTAAGTTTAACATTATTCTTGTGCATGCAATAACACTGCGTGTTTTGTTTGTCAACAAAAGAGAAACTTTAACTGTCACCCCACATTTTGGCAAGTGGGGCATAAATGACATACCCAAAATAAAAAGGCTGCTGCTCATAAGTCATTCTGAATAGACACACAACCAACATATATGTAGAAAGCCAACATTTGAGTTTACAGTTCAAGACTCAGAATTACTCAGACTGTTATTAAAATGGAGATATATAAGCTCAAGCATAAAAACTTCTTAATGCAGATTTTATTCATATAATGTCATTAAAATGTAATATTTAACATTTTATATTGAGCTATTCGACAAAACTGCTTGGTGTAATGTAAACTTTCTTTATTCATATGATTATATCTCAAATCGCATGAAAATCACACACACACCATATACCAGTGTAATTGTGTGTTTATTAGCTTATTGTTTCGTGTGTAGAAATGTTTCTCTGGGTTTGTTCTTCACGGAGCTGCAAAGGAAGAAGTGTACAGGACAGCGTCATGCAAAAGGGCTGGAATATCATCTATGATGAGAGTGAGAGAGCGATGAGATCATAACTGATGCAAACCAGGAAGAGGAGAGACAGAACTTGCAGTGTACACTGTTTAAGCTCTTCAGATTGCATAATTCAGTGTGAAATGAAAATAAATTGTATTCTGTATGACAAAATATTTTGCAACGGTAATAATAAATCAATATTTCTCAAAATATGCACACTTTTGTACTAAGAGCTCTAACGGACGCTGTTCAGTGAAGCTATGTGAACACAAATAAACCGGAGCAGACGTGAGTGAATATGAAAGAACTTAATTATTCTATTCTAAAAATTACAGATTTTGCACTCATATGACATATATTAAGAACCCAGTTTTATCATAAACAGTGGTCCAATATTGAAGCTTGAATCTGATTTTTTTTTTTATGAAATCAGATTTACAGCCCACTAACAACATTTAAATGTCTTAGTCACAACTTAAAATGTATTGATTTGTTCCTGCATTTTTTCAGTGTTGTATATTTACAGTCCTGTATAAGGGGTGCAGCAGGACCCTCTGCATCCCATATACTTTGTCCCTGCTGCTGTATCACAAATCATAGAAATAAATCTAAAACATTTGTAAAAAATGAATACTAACATTAACACTTACTGTTGTTGTAGATTATCTGGCTGCAAGGTGACAGAGGAAGGTTGTGCTGTTCTGGCATCAGCTCTGAGTTCAAACCCTTCACACCTGAGAGAGCTGGATCTGAGCTACAATCACCCAGGAGATTCAGGACTGAAGCGACTCTCTGATACACTCAAACATCTGCACAAACTCAAGTATGTTAAACAGAATGCATGTTAAGAATCATACTGTCTGATGTGTATCTTATTATATTTTAATTGCTGTACCTTCCTGCTGTAAAGAACAGAGAGTGAATTGTCTACCAGCTTGTTCTTTTATCTGATGTGGACGGACACCTGCATGCCTTTAACCAAAGTCACATTTTTCAGATTAACAGCCTGTAAACTCACTGCTCAGCACTGTGAAATTGTGGCTTCAGCTCTACAATCACCAAACTCCGTCCTGAGAGAGCTGGACCTGAGTAACAATGACCTGCAGGATTCAGGAGTGAAGCTGCTCTGTGCTGGACTGAATAGTACACAATGTCAACTTGACATACTGAGGTATTTAAGGGGGTATTCAACTCAATTTTGATAAGTTCAGTGGGCAGCTTCACTGTTATCATTGGATACAGAGGGTACTTGGTGTGGACAAATGTAAATGTGCTCTATTCAACTCATTTTTGTACAGTGGGTAGCTTCACTGTTATCATTTATATGGATATAGAAGGTACTTTATATACTGAACAGTAACAATCATCATATCTTCTGTGTACATTCATCATGTCTGCTCTGTGTTTTCAAGAGAGATTTTCTTGGTTCTCACAAAAAAGACTGCTCAAATAGCCCAACCTATATTTGTAACAAACAGCCAGTAATTTAACAGTGATGTACAAAGCTGACATAACTGCATGTGAAGAGAGACAAAAAATTCTTTTACAGTAATTTGCATATTGCCATTTGTAATTTATAATCCTCGACTAGAAGTGCATTACACAATTTTAAGGCAAAGTACCACTTGACATGAAGCAAAGTGCATTAAAATAGTATAATACACACCTAGCCATGGGGCTGGGCGATATATATCGTGAGATTGTTATGCGCATCTCGTCAGTAAAGCCGGTTTCTTGATTAGTAGTAAATCACCATCACCTGCTTTCAGATGGAGCGGCATTTACTACAAAGAGCCGTAGTTAACTGACAAGCTGAGCCATATCGCATTAATATTGCGGACGTATCGCCAGCGATAATTAATGCGATATGGCTCAGCTTGTCAGTTAACTACGGCTCTTTGTACACAGCAAAAACTCCAGTGTTAAATTAACACTCCTGGGAGTGTATGAGTCCACACTCAAGAGTGTTGAAGGTAATGAGATAATTAAGTGATTGATTTAGTGATGATGGAACATTATTGAAGACACCTGATGTTAACAAGCAGAATCACTGAAGGAGAAAATCTCAAATTGTAAGTTACCGTTATGACGATCAATGGTTGCATAAGTTGGACTCTTGACCCATATATTATTAACTTTAGATTTTGTTTGTCTGTTGTTTCTGAATTATAATCACCAGTTGAACAAAGAAAAAGATGATCTGATGGTGTTGATTATGTTATGACAATCATCATTTGAACTTGATCACTGAACTCATTAAAATCCTTCTTTCTGACTTCGATTTATGTTGTTGGTTAGTGAATCTGCATAAATGCCCAGAATTTTTGATATAATATAAAGGATTTCTTAAAAGTTGTTTAAAAAAAAAAAATCATTCTTCTAGGCACACACAGATGTCAAGATTCAGTCTATGCATCTCAACAATGGTGAGGAGCAGAATATTCAATTAGGAAAAGTAAATTACATAGACAATTCAGATCATAATTTATTCATACCGCAATGCATGATGGGAGCCATTAATGAGTTGTGATTGGTGGCAGCCACTGCAACATGCTTTATTATTGTCACCATTGTTGAGATTCACAGGCTGATTATTGATGTCTGTGTTTTAAATGAATTTATCTGAATGTCTTTTGATCAGAACAATGTTTATTAAATATTTAGAATTATAAGTAAAATACTGATAATCATAGGCTGAAGAATCACTAAACTGCTGCTAACAAGTTAAACCAAACTATCTCAATAAGTTTCCTTTTTCAGATCACAGCATGATTATGTAAAAACATAACCAATACTATAAGATAACATTTTACTTTGTTCATTTAACTGTTATAAATCAATAACAGCAGACAAACAACAGTAAACATTAAAGTAAACATATAATGGTCTAGAGCCCAACTAAAGCAAACACCCATCACCTTAATGGTAACTTACAATTTGTGATTTTCTTCTTCAGTGATTCTTGCTTGTTAACATCAGGTGTTTTCAATAATGCTCAATCATCACTAAATTAATCACTTAATTATCTCCTCAGCCCTAAATGCCGCTTCATCTGAAAGCAGGTGATGGTGATTTACTACTAATCAAGGAACCGGCTTTACTGACAAGATGCTCATAACAATCTCACGATATATATCGCCCAGCCCTACCTAGCCATATATTATCCCGCTTATGTCATCGTCTAGTGCTGCACGATATACTGATACTAGAAATGTATTGTGATACCCTGCTGTTAAAATGGTATGATTATCTTTTATGGTGAAGCTGGTTAATCAATGTTCTCTTGAAATCTGATGTGTATACCAGCATGCCTTTTAACCAAAGTCACATTTTTCAGATTAACGGCCTGCAATCTCACTGATCAGCACTGTGAAATTCTGGCTTCAGCTTTACAATCATCAAACTCTCTCCTGAGAGAGCTGGACCTGAGTAACAATGACCTGCAGGATTCAGGAGTGAAGCTGCTGTGCGCTGGACTGAATAGTACACAATGTCAACTCAACATACTGAGGTAATTAAGGGGGTATTCAACTCAATTTTGATAAGTACAGTGGGCAGCTTTACTGTTATCATTTTTCTAGGTACAGACGGTACTTATTGTGGACAAATGTAAATGTGTGTCTATTCTGATACAGGTGATGATTACATGTTAATGACAAGTATCACAAAAAGTCATTGATGCTTGGGGAGGAAACAGATACTAAAAATAACCAAGAGTATTTACTTTTGAACAGGATCATTTGTCTAAATCAAGTTTTTATTTAGTCTTGTGGAATGCTTGGAAGGCTTTAAGACCAAACAGAATTATCTGCCCTCTGGTCTCTCACTCCAGTGAGCTAACTTTGCAAAAGTGATAATCCCCTTTCAGACATTAATTTTAGCAAATCAAAACGTGATTATTATTCATGATCCCAACAGCCAACAACACATTAGTGTGACAGATGCTATTAGCTACTGACAACATGCAATCTACCTAAGACATAACCAAAAAGAGAAGTCGTCTTTGACCAATGTAAGGTTATGTTTTAACACCTTAAACTGCACCACCTTTTGAACCCAAACTATAAAAATCACATGCCTGGACTCAAAACGGTTGTCTTTCCTGAACTGTTTGGAGTATGTGCATAGTTGTGGCATCTTTTGAAATAAGACAATTGGATCTCTATTTTTCTAGTTTATATATACTTCAAATTAATGTATTTGGTTTTTAGAATTAATATAATAAAATATAATATACATTAAACTATTATAAATTAATTTTTCTTTAAAAATATAGTTAAAATATTTACAAACAATTTTATGATGTTAAAAGTTTTTATTTAACCCTCATGTGGTGTTCATGTCATTTTTGACTGGAGAAGATTTTCTTTTTCCTGAAAATACTAGTTAATGTTATCGCATTGAACTGAAACTTAGTGACTTTGTTCACAGAGACTATAACAACTTGTCCAATTTTCTTTTTTTTTTTTTTTTTTTTTTTTTGTGTTGTTTTTTTCACCTTGTTACACCTATGGTGTTCGCGGTCAAAAATGACAGGCCTACACAAAATAGCTTATAAATCCCTCGTTATGTTATATTATCCCTAAAAATTGGATTCAATCTTTTTATCAACTTGTTTTCTTTCACTTAGAACTGGTTTTGTATTCAATTTTCAAACAGTTTAATTGTAGGAGTCATTTATCCGAGCTTATGCACCTCAGTTTTTGAGTGAAAAAAGCATTATTTGTTAATAATTTTGGCAATATTGAGAAAAATATGAAAATAAATTGCACTGTTGATCACACTAGTCTACTTTAATGTTTAACCAGGACATTTCTTTTGAAATGCTTTTATTTTGTACAAAATGACACAGAGTCACACTTGTGGTGTTCCCGGTCAAAAATGACGAGCCTACACAAAATAGCTTATAAATCACTTGTTATGCTATATTATCACCCAATATTGGATTCAATCTTTTTGTCAACTTGTTCTCTTTCAATTAGGACTGGTTTTATATTTCTATTTGCATCTGATTAATCGTAGGCCTCATTTATTTGAGAGTAGGCATCTCATTTTTTTAGTAAAAAAAACATTATTTTTGAATAATTTTGGAAATTTTAAATAAAATCTGAAGAAAATTGGCACTGTTGATCACACTAGTCTACTTTAATTTTTCACCAGGAATTTTTTTTTGAAAAACTTTTATTTTGTACAATATGGCACAGAGTTACACTTGTGGCGTTCCACTGGGCCATTGTGGGCCATTGTTTCAATGGGCCATTGAAAGTGAATGGGAGAGACCAATGCATCCAATGAATGGAACAACACAAAATATGTATCATTTTAAAGCTTAGAATCTCAGCTTTTTAATGCATCTAATCACTTTGATTAATCATCAATCAACTCCTAATGACTGCTGAGTTATCACTCTAAAACTGAGTGTACCCCCTGCAAGCGCCACCTAGCTGCGAAATAAATAATCATAATATTTTTCAAAACTATTACCTTGATCAACTTAAAATATGTGTCATTTGAAAGCTTAGAGTCTGAAATTTACAATGAATGTAGCCAATTTGATAAACTCCTAAGTAGTGCAGAGTTATTTGCTGATAATTAGAAGAAAAAAAATCATAATTTATAAACTACTTTTTTGTATTACATTCAGCAATATGTTAAATACATCATACAGCTCAGATAGTCATGTGTCATATGTCATTTGAAAGGTCTCAATGAGTAGAATACAACAAGCATTTTTACTAAACTTGAGGCTTTTTACTAAACTTGAGCTAGGTTTTTCTAAAAGAAGCCCTTCAAGAGACCCATGTGTAAACCATGTATGGATTCTGAATTTTAAACACATTTCTGCTCGTAACTTCATGAAACATGCTCCGATTGTGGAAAATAACACATCATTATTTACAGCAGATGCTTACAATTAAAATGAGTCCAAACTCAACATAATCCATCACTCAGAACTAAAGATATTCCTCATGGAGTTCTAACACAAAAAAATACCACAGACGCACAGACTCACGTAGCCAATCAAGGTAGCTTAGACTTGGCCTTTTTACTCGTATCTTAATGAAACATACATCGATCATGAAAAGTGGCACATCGTTATTTACAGCAGGAGCTCACGATTAAAAAGAGCCCAAACTCAATATATTCCATCAATCAGATCTAAAGATATTCCTCATGGCGTTCTAACACAGAAAATACCACAGACGCATCTAGCCAAGTATATACTCATGAAGCACTCACGTTTGGTTTTCGCTCATAACTTCACGAAGCATGCACAGATCGTAGAAAACTGTACATCATTATTTTCAGCAGACTATCATGATTAAAAACAGCCCAAACTCAGCATAATCCATCACTCAGATCTAAAGATATTCCTAATGGAGTTGTAACACACAAACCCCAACAGGCGCACACAGAGCCTTGAATATAGATGTAGCCTAGCACTTATGTCGCGTTTTAACTCATAACTCAATGAAGCATGCATAAATTGTGGAAAATGGCACATCATTATTTACATGAGATTGTTAAGATTAAAAAGAGCCCAAACTCACCATAATCCATCACTCAGATCTAAAGATATTCCTCATGGACTTCTAACACGTGTCTCTCCCATTCACTTTCAATGGCCAACTGAAACAATGGCCCTCAATGGCCCAGTGGAACACCACAAGAGTAACTCTGTGCCATTTTGTACAAAATAAAAGTTTTTCAAAACAAAATTCCTTGTGAAACATTAAAGTAGACTAGTGTGATCAACAGTGCCAATTTTCTTCAGATTTTATTTAATTTTTCCACAATTATTCAAAAACGTTTTGTTTTTTTTACTAAAAAAATTAGATGCCTACTATCAAATAAATGAGGCCTATGATTATTCAGATGCAAATCAAAATATAAAACCAGTCCTAATTGAAAGAGAACATGTTGACAAAAAGATTGAATCCAAGATTGGGTGAAAATATGGTATAATGAGTGATTTATAAGCTTTTTTTTATGGGCCTGTCATTTTTGACCGGGAACACCACAGGTGTTATAGGGTTTTGAACACCACATGAGGGTTAAAAACTTTGTCATCAAACAGTGCACTTGAGTTTTAGCTCCATCATAACTAAATTCACACATAACCTATTTTTAAAAAAAAGTGTTTTACAGCCTTCAAAAACATTTTTTTATTGCCATAAATACACGGAAACCAAGTTGATTGACAGTCATTATCTTTTGTCTCACAACATTCACAAATACTACACTGATGGCTAGTCATTCAGGCAGCAGACAGCATGCAGTCTCCAAAAAACAATCTTTTGTCTCAATACATACAAAGACATTCTGCTGATGGCAGGTGTCACTGCATACCGAATGAGCCATTGATATGATTTTGCCGCTGACATCACTCTCTGTGTCATTCTCCTCCTCACTTCTTCTCTAACACGTCCAGTACATTTTAAAACATAAAAGGTGCTCAGATTGCATGATTTCTTGAAAAACAATGATGGAGGGCAGATCGTTCAGGTGAAATATGGCGTGAACTACTGTATGTGTAATATATCAATATTTCATGGATTTAATGCTTTTGTAGACAAAAAGTGCTGTTGGATGTTTTCTACTGGACACTTTCATGGACATTTTAGTGCAATAGATTGGATTCATCTTGCTTTTTCTTGTTGTTATGTTTACTCCTGACAGAAATTACTATATTACTATTGCTGGAGCATGTATATCGTAAAATAGAGACTGTATATTGACACTAATCCCTTAGACCTTTCAAAATTTGTATACTTTATTTATTATTATATATATTTTTAGACAGTAGTCTCTATAGTAAATATAAACAAAGGTAAACAAAGTGACGCCAGCCTGAGAGTGGGTATAAATGCAAATCAAGAAGTTAAATAGATAAAAACATTTCACATTTACGTAAATTTTAGTGTGTCCTTAGTCTTGTTATTATTATTCATTATTATTATAAAGTCTTTTTTACCAAAATATTGAATGACCAATAATTTCTCCTCAGGGTTCCCACGGTTTTTGAAAGTACTTGAATTTCAGACACATGGATTCAAGGCATGGAAAGTCTGTGAAAACAAACATAGGTCTTTGAAAGATCTTCAATTAAACTGCAAATAAATTTTGTTTGAGTAGTATGGTGCTTTTACAAAAATTGGCCTTTATGTGCTGCAAAAGCCAGAACGGAACAGTGCTACTGATTGGGAGGGTAGCATAAAACAAAGCGGCATGAATGGATGGATCTTGATCACTTGCAGGCAGCCCTGCATGATAAATGTGTGGTGCTATTTAACTAGCTCAGCACCAGGGAAGGGCAAATTCAATGATGCTTGGCTCAGCATTGATCTACATAAAAATTGGTTATTCAAAGTTCCAACTAATAATGCCTAATAAAGTAGTGTTTATAAGCTCAGGGCTGCTTTTTTTACAGAGGCAACCAGGGAAACCAATATAATTCTGCCGTTCCATAAGCGCCATCTATTGTAAGAGATTGAAATTGCATTTTCTTTCAGCGCCACCCGTTTTTGTTCAGACCAATGCGAAGATCCGCCCATATTTTCATACAGTGTTTTAAATGTTAACCAGTGGATTGATAAGAAGCTAATGTGCTTTCCAAAAGTTTTTGAATAATAAGGTCTCTAGAATATTATATACAATCATATTTTAAATCAATGATTATAATCATTCATAATTTTGACATCCATTTTCTTAAAAAAAAAGGTTTAAAGGCTAAATGTGTTTTTTATAAATTTTAAACATTTTTTTAACTTGTTTTTGTCCAAACTTGTATGTGTGGTCCGATAGAAGGCGGACATATGATTTCTATGAAATGTGATGAATATGTGCAGTGTCTTGGCCACACGGCTGCTCGAATGTGCGTAAGAGATTAAAATATTAGTCAGTTTATTCTGAGTACAAGCAGTTCTTAAAAAGTATTAGCGTAAATACATTCGCTCTTTCTCTGGTGATTTGAAATTATTATTGTACGCTCCTGAGTGTGTCATAGAATATGGCAGCGACTACCCAGAATGCAATGTGCAATGACGTAGTTTCCCAGACTCTATTAAAAAAGGCCTTATAAGCCTTAAAATTAATTTTTAAAAACCCTACATATTCAAAATAATTTGTTAACCACCTCTAAAGAGTATATTTTAACGCCTAATAATGCTGCCCTGCAAAGGCAAAAGACCTTAAAGGAACACTCCACCGTTTTTTGAAATAGGGCTTATTCACCTTCTTTCCTACATTTAGATAGGTGGGCAAATGCATTTTTGTCTCAGTGCATGCATTGTTTTAGTTTGACAGGGTCGGCACTAGCTTAGCTTAGCATAATGAATGGAATCCTTTGTTGCCAGCTAGCATGTCCTGAGTAAAAGTGATATATATAAAAAAAAAACACCTAATTACTTCTTGTGGCCTGCGTATTCACAACAAGTACAAATAGCGATGCAGATTAACACTAGGCGATTTCCTAGGCAGATATTGACTTGGGACTATATTAGGGGGAAGCACAGGCGAAGCACTGCTACTTGGGCGCAGAGATATCACGCCCAAGTAGCAGTGCTTCGCCTGTGCTTCCCCCTAATATAGTCCTTAATATATAAGTCAATATCTGCCTAGGAAATCGCCTAGTGTTAATCTGCATCACTATTTGTACTTGTTGTGAATACGCAGGCCACAAGAAGTAATTAGGTGGGTTTTAAAAAAAAAAATATATCACTTTTACTCAGGACATGCTAGCAGGCAACAAAGGATTCCATTCATTATGCTAAGCTAAGCTAGCGCCGACCCTGTCAAACTAAAACAATGCATGCACTGAGACAAAAATGCATTTGCCCACCTATCTAAATGTAGGAAAGAAAGTGAATAAGCCCTATTTCAAAAAATGGTGGAGTGTTCCTTTAACTCGCTAGAGTGTGAAACTGAGAAAAATGACTTTAAAGTTTCTGTTTTGTCCAGACAAAAGTATTATAGGTAGGACTCCCAAAATGTGACAACTAGTTGCTATAATGAAGAAATGTTTGTATGCAAAAAATCTTGAGCTCAAAATTGACCTTTGACCCTTGTTTGGCAGTTACTGTATTCTGCCTTTGTATCATGTGCCAAAAATAAGGAGTCGTGCAAAGGCAAAAGGCAGTAACTGACATATAATCAGTATTTGCTTGCTGTCAGCGTCCCCCATACTTACAACCATTATAAGAACACCTAACCAAGGTCATCATGGTATGTGTTTTAAATTATATAGAAGACCTTTGGTTGTTCCTATTTAGTGCTATAATGATCAGGGTAGTGCGGCAACACTAACAAAGTTAAACAGTATGACAGATAAGTTACTTTGCAGTACAGTATGTACAGTATGAATAAATACAAGACATATTTTCACAATAAAGATAATTTAATTATAATTGAATACAAATGTTTTTAAAATAAATTACAGAGGAGCAGTAATTTATCAGTTTGCAAAAAGAATATTTCATATTCATTAGGCGTGTTTAGGCCTTTATTTTGAAATAGCAATAAACATGAAAAATCATGAAAGATTGGTAGAAAGCTCAGTTTGTTTTCATACCATTTTCATTTGTTTTCAAAAAATAACACCAATTAAATTTTATTTAAAAAAAAAAAAGTCTGAATTTTTTTTTATATATAAACAAAAATATTATGGATTCTCGATTTGTGATGCGGCTGCCAGCTATAACGCACATGCTCTTTTTATGCGTTTATTAGAGGTTGAATTCAAATCAAATACTGCCTAACCACCCATACTACTTCTGAATAGGATGTCTCCTTCATAAATTGTATGAAAATTATGGAAATACTTGGTTCAGATCACTCAAAACATAATGGAGGCGCCCTTATATGGTCAGTAAGGAAGCTTGGCTGTCCATCTAGTGAAAAAGCTTGTTACTGCGCCCAAATAAAATCTTACTGAAAGCTCATTTTTTTAGATATCAACCTAAAATTTGGAATACCACCATAGGTCTATTACAAAGCATTCTTGAATTACAACCATTTAAGTTTGGATAGTGATTTTCATGTCTATGCGAAATAAGGGAAGGGAGGGGAGGGGTGGGGGGTGGTGACAGTTAAAGGGTTAAGGGCCACCAAACTGCTCAAGATGCACAGTCAACGAACTCGACTTGGATTACTACTTTTTAATTCTGAGATAATATAGACAGAGTCAACCGAAAAAAAGTTGGAATTACTTTTACCATTTAGGTTAGTCTACTTTGTACGTTAGCGATAACTAGCTTAGTGCTATGGATTTGTGTAAGATCTGACATGAACACCTGCAAGAAGGAAATATGGCTCAAACACGTATGGATTGTTGTGGATACAGCAGATGACATGCATTGCTAAGGATTGTGGATTATATCGGATTGCATGGAAAGGTAGGATGCCTGTGTATTTAATAATTGGTTTTCGGCGTCTGATGTGAGGCGAGTGTCAGCGTCAACGTTAGCGCTAACTTACGTGACACGGATTAAATTTAGCTAGCTCCGGGCTGTCACTGACATTGACTGAACGAAAATAACAACATTTATGACAACCTAGCTTGCATACCATCTAAGTATGGCTTGTTCACCTTGCTTTGTTTCTGTAATAATACAAACAAGCACTCGGCAGTCTACACTTTATTTCAAAGATGTGTCGTGTGTGGTTTGTATACAATGTGTCGGTGGTTTGGTGACAATTAAAGAGCGGCAAACTTTGACAGTATGACAAAGCCAGAGTACAGTAACATCACAGCGGCACTGTAACATCTCTCTTGATGCCAGGCTAAACAAAGTCAGAACACCTTAACTCAACTTCAGCGTGCTGGAACAAAGGCAAAGAGCCGTAACAGCTGTTACGGCGTTCTGCTGTGGTTTCTCGTATGGTTTTGGAAGTTACGGTTGTCATAGCCCTTTATTTTCTCTCTAAAACAATCAAATTGACTCACGATATTTATTCACATGATAAAGGAGGTCTCAAATACCACAAAAATGACACTAACTCATTTTTGACCAAACATGATGTTACGGCGTTTTGCCTTTGTGGGGCAGAATTACCTTATCCATATTATACTTAATTGCAAAATGTTCTCCCTATATTTGAATGTTTTAAAATATATTTTAAATAATATTTAAAACTAAAACCAGTGTGAAATAAATGTTAAAAGTAGGATTGATAAAGCAACAAACTGCATCTATGGTTTAAACCCAATCTCTTATCAGTCAGCTTCAGAAGTTTGTCACTAGTTAAGGGCTACCTATAGCAATCCATGGAGCAAAAAATGTGCAACAAAAATATCAATAATAACAATAAATAACAAATTGCCCATCTCATGTTAACAAGTTTATAAAAAAGAATAAAGTCTGTGAAATAATTTTCATGATTTTTCCTGCATGCATATGTTGACAGATTAATAGTGATCAACAGCAAAGTTCATTTTAATACAGTCATGACAGTTTCATATTGTGTCCATGCCCAACCATTCAAGATTTGCTATATTAATGTCCCCAATCATCTTGTTTTGGTGGCGGCACATTTTCACTGAAGTAGTCATTAAAACTAAGTTGAGCAAAATGTTCCATGTCAATTGCTCCAACAAGATTTGCCCGAGCGCAGTGAATATGTACACCTTTTTTTTTTTTTTTTTGCTATATCATTACCTTATCATTATTTTAATATATCATTACCTAGAGAGATAATTATACAAAATTCAAAAAGTAGTCAAAACATCTAACATCTAACAGAACATAAGTTGTTTATTTTAATCAACATTATGTGCTTTATTTTTTTTTAATTTAACAAAATCTTAATATTCATCTTTATAACAGAAGATACAATACAATACAACAATCTTCAAGATACAGTACAATCTTCACATGTATAACAGATTGTCACCTTAAAGGAGAACTCCGGTCAATTTTAACATTGAGCTCATTTTTTTGTACATTTGGAGTGCTGTCAATACAGAGAACAACGACAAAAATCGGTGTTGCCTACACCGAGTTATTCTATTTTTAAAATTTGCACCCTGTTGACTTCAATGGGGCAAGTACTAAACCTGCTTTTAGCCTCTTAATATCCTTGATGTGTCATTACAAGTGCACAGAAAATGTGAGTGATTCCTTCTGAGTGAACACGAGTGAATCTGACTGCAGTAGATGTGAAAGATATGTATAAAAATGATGTTATTTAAGCCAGCGCAAATACCTGTGTTTACATCCTGTTTTCGGTTGAAGTCCAAAGTAGTAGATTGCCGAGTTCACGCGCGTGATCATAGGTAACTAAACCTATGTGCGTGAACTCGGCAATCTACTACTTTGGACTTCAACCGAAAACAGGATGTAAACACAGGTATTTGCGCTGGCTTAAATAACATCATTTTTATACATATCTTTCACATCTACTGCAGTCAGATTCACTCGTGTTCACTCAGAAGGAATCACTCACATTTTCTGTGCACTTGTAATGACACATCAAGGATATTAAGAGGCTAAAAGCAGGTTTAGTACTTGCCCCATTGAAGTCAACAGGGTGCAAATTTTAAAAATAGAATAACTCGGTGTAGGCAACACCGATTTTTGTCGTTGTTCTCTGTATTGACAGCACTCCAAAAAAATGAGCTCAATGTTAAAATTGACCGGAGTTCTCCTTTAAAAACAGTCCTTTGTGTGGTGGAACAAGCAATACTATATAGAAATATATAGTTAGCATGTTAATTTAATATTTGTTTTATTATTTTATTAGTTCATTAACTAATTATGTTAACTCAACTAATTTAAGAAAAAGAGCTGCAGTTGTTCCATGTCAGACGGGTGGGATCAAAATAATTACTTCGTTAATAATTCATTACACAAAACTTTATTATATTAAACATTAATCAAAAATGATTCACACATTCACAAAATCCAAACATTCAGTGTAAGAGTAAAAAAAATACATAACATTATTTATAATAAGTTAATTTGACTCACAGCTTAGGCTATATAGTGTTTTGACTTCGACAACCCAACTGCATTTTTCCGCAAACTTGCGACTAGTTAACCTTCTAAAGAAGGCGTAATCGCTTGTTTGTCTGTTTTTTTGTTTATTGAAAGTGTTTTTTATGTCAGCTGAATGTGCGGAACGCTTTTCAGAGAAGATAAGGCAACGTTTTTTTAGCACAATTCACACCCAGCGGTAATTCAGGAAAAAAATCTCAGAATGCTCCACGTGAAACTTTGGTCTTCCGATCTTTTACCATGGTGTCAATTCTCAATTGATTTTGATTAATATGCGCGAGGGAGCGAGAGAGAGCAAGACAGTTTGAAGACGCTGGGAGTGCGCGCGCGTGGCCGGGGCTCTCTCTCGGCTCGTTCTTTCAGTAACATGCGCCCTGTCACAAGTGCAGCAATCATCTACATCACTCACCTATCAAATAAGGCTCTGGCGGGACAAAAATTCGCTTTGGTGGCCTCAATATGAACATTTCTGATTGTTTAAATCATCAGCCCTCAGGGGCCCCTTTAAAATGTGGGGCCCCAGGCAATTACCTGCCCTATTGCGACACCTCTGACAGTAGGTCTTTGATACTGTCCAGATTGGCAGTAACAAACTCACCTTTATTGTCTTTATTGTGCTTGATATAAAATAAAAGGTGCTTTAAAAAGTAATTGAAAGTCCTTGAATGTGGTGTCCACAAAAGAGTGGGAACCCAATGTCTCAAGCACCATCAGCCAACAATTCTCAAAATTCTGTGAAAAAAGAAAGAGAAGAAATTGCATTTTATTTTGTATATGGTTGCAACAACATTTGGTTCTATTTTTTAAGTGTTATTGTTTAAAAAAATGCTTGATTGATATTTAAAATGGTGTCATATTGTGAAGAGAGGCTGATGAGATTTATAGCATGTTTCCATGTAAATGAATGTTGTAAATCAAAGTGGACTTGTCTTTTGCATGTGTGTATTTTGGGTTGAGTGTATATACTGTAGGTTAGTTGTCTATGAACATCAGGACTACAAGTGTGCTTAATAAACAAATAGCAATATACACTAGACCAGAAGTACCTGTCCCGTTCCTGTTGATCCACCTACCTGCAGAGATCAGATCCAACCCTGATTCAACACACCTGTCTGTAATTAACAAGTGCTCCTGAGATCTTAATTAGCTGCTTTAGTTGTGTTTGATCAGTGTTGGAGCTGAACTCTGCAGGAAGGTAGATCTCCAGGAACAGTATTGAGCACCCCTGCACTAAACAAATACATTTACTTGTATGTGTGTGCACATGTACATGGGTGGGATAAATTCACAGTATGTCCACCACCTAAGTCACTACTACACCACTGTAAATAATGTAAAAATAAAATACATAAAACTGTGTTGAACTAACAAATAGATTATCACATTATTAGCGTTGTCTTTGAAAAATTGTAATTCTTTTTACAGTGCTGTCATATTGCAATAGCATTAGATTGCTTTATTGGATTTACATTTAAATAACAATAAATAACAATATAATAATAATAGTTGTTGTTTAGTCATTTTGAATGGTGGAAAAAAATGGATTTCCTTCTTTTTTGTCTTTAGCTGATCACATGTTTGCATATTGATGAGAACATAAAATCTACAATTAAAAATCTTTAAAAATCATTAAAATGAAGCACACTAACAAGAACACTTGCTGTTGTTGTAGATTATCTGGCTGTATGGTGACAGAGGAAGGTTGTGCTGCTCTGGCATCAGCTCTGAGTTCAAACCCTTCACACCTGAGAGAGCTGGATCTGAGCTACAATCACCCAGGAGATTCAGGACTGACGCTGCTCTCTGATACACTCAAACATCTGGACAAACTCAAGTATGTAGAGCAGTAACAATCATCATGTCTGATGTCGAGATAAGTTTTTTTTTTTTTTTTTTTTTCACACTGCTCAAAAAGCCCAGTTTATATTTATAATAAACAGCCTGTAATTAAACAGTGATGTACATGGCTGACAGTGCTTGAGTTAAAAAAGTATATAACTGCATGTGAATTGAAACACAATTTTTTATCAGTAATTTGCATATTGCCATTTAATATGTAAGAGATAATCCTTGACTAGAAGTGCATTACAATATATAAAGGCAAAGCACCACCTGAAACGAAGCAAAGTGCATTAAAGCTGTATAATAGACACCTAGCCATGGATTATCCCGCTTATGCCATTGTCTAGTGTTGCACGATATGCAGTGTTGGGCAGTAGCATCGCTACAAGTAGTGACGTTACAAGTATTTACAAGTAGTGATACTACTAGTTTAACTCCATTTCTCAGTAGTGTGGTGGTAGCGTCACGGTTTTCTGAATCAAATTGCTTTTCAGTAAAGCTCTTTTTTTTGATCAAGTGTCCACACGAGCTACATTTTCCCAAGAATTTCTAAAGCTCAAGCTCAAATCGGAAATACAATTGCTATCACTGATGCTGGATCAGTAAGTGACGGTGACTTCTTCTTCTTCGTGTTTTACGGCGGTTGGCAACCATAGGGCCATATGATTTCGTTCCTGCTATGCGGAAAACCGAATTTACTGTATAACATGGACTTTGTCAGATCTTGGATGAAAAGTAGGTCAGTAAACTTAAATAAAATCGCGATAAAGACTAGTGTCTGTGAATATTAAGCCGCATAAAGACTATTTAAATAGGAATCATGCATGTTCTGCATGTCTCTGTGAATGAATGGCGCAGACGTGCGCGGTTTCATTTAACACACACACACACACACACACACACACACTGAGGCACGCATGACGCTTGCAAAGTTTTCAGCCTTCATTTGAGAAAAACTATCGTCATATCATAAAAACGCATAGCTTTCTCTCACACACAAAATAAAAGGTTGGTTTAACCTTTGAAGAAAGTTTTGCTTAAATCATTACATTTTAAATCATTGGTTATTACAATTTAATTAAACCATTAAAATGGAATCAATTAAAAATGAAGTAAGACCTATAGTCTAAGCTAAGATATAGGGCCAGATTTAGGGCCAGCGCAAACCCTCTTGGTGTTAAAAAACTACTATCAGGATGTACTAAAGCAGGGGTGCCCAATAGGTCGATCGCGATCTACAGGTCGATCGCGATCTACCAGTCGATCGCAAAGACAATGCTGGTAGATCGCACATAATTTTAAAATATGCTTTTGTTAAATTTGAATAAAAATCAATATAGCATTGTCCTTCCTTCTCCTTTTAGTTTCTGTCTGAATTGCACTTGACGAATGAATTTTGACTAGGCGTGATTTTTGTTTATTCGGTTGCCATGACAACTAGCCTGCTTCTGCTTTCCAGCTCAAGAGCTTCGGAGAACAGAGCGCGAAATTGTGAAGCTAACAGTATTTGGAATCGGTAGCGTACACAAATGACATTCATTCATTCATAAATTCTTCTAACCATTTGAAAATTATCAAAACACCGGTCCACCATGACTGATGACAATGTGGAGGCCTGTTTGAGACTAGCTATCAGCAGCTTCTGCCCGGATTATACAAAACTGTCTGATTCCAGTCAGTGCAAGTCATCAGAATAAGGCAAAATGCCCTGGCTATTGTAATCTTTTGAGCTGTAGGTATTTTGAGTTTAGTGTTAAAATTGAATATCAACAATGAACATTTATTATTATTTTTCTCCTTAATTACAAGATTACATGCAGTAGTAGCAACAAGCATTTGAAGTGTATTTTTTTATTTTTTTTATTAAACTGTGTTTTTTAGTTGGTAGTTGGTAGATCTCATTGTGTTGATCATTTTAAAAGTAGATCATCAAGCAAAAAAGTGTGGGCACTTCTGTACTAAAGACACACAGTGAAAAATTAGCGCTGAAAGGCGTGGACACAGTTATTTTTGTGGCTGACCTTATTGTATATACATTTGTTGGAATTTCCCTTTCAGATGCAGAATTTATAGGAGGAGAGTATTTAAATGATTCACGCAAGGTGATTTACTAAAGTTTGCGCTCATCAATGTACTGGTGTTTGCACCATTATTTACTGCCGAAAACAAGCATGTCTTAAACCAGATGCTAATTTGTCCTTCGGATGTCCTTCGGATGAGACGTTAAACCGAGGTCCTGACTCTCTGTGGTCACAAAAAAATCCCAGGATGTCTTTCGAAAGAGTAGGGGTGTAACCCCGGCATCCTGGCCAAATTTACCCAGTGGCCTCTGTCTATCATGGCCTCCTAATCATCCCCATATACTGATTGGCTTCATCACTCTGTCTCCTCTCCACCAGTAAGCTGGTGTGTGGTGGGCGTTCTGGCACAATATGGCCATATAAAAATAGCCAAACGAGCTTATTGTCAGGTTTATGTTCTGTTATGTGGACCCTTATTTTGACATTCTCTACATTTCACTTCACTTCCTGTTTAAACACTGTTTAGTTTCGGTTACATTGGTCACTGAATATGTCGTCGGTTTTTTGTGTATGCTGACCACATCGTAACACTTATTTATATAGCAACAAATAAATAAATAGATAGTGATAATACTGCATATCGCGCCACTCAAAATTACAGCAAGGGAAATTCCTTCACTGCGACAGCCCTATTTAAAAAAAATAGTCTTCTGAACACAAATGAACATCTTTTTGATGAAATCTGAGAGCTTTCTGACCCTCCATAGACAGTCTGTGTAACTGACAAAACGCTTCAAAACGTTCATAAAGAGATCGTAAAACTAATCCATATGAGTTGAGTGGTTTAGTCCACATTTTCTGAAGAGACTCGATCACTTTATATGATGAACAGATTTAATTTTTCCTATATTCACATATAAACATTCATCAACTCACATCAGTTGTGTGTAAACGTAAGCTCAAGTATGTTTGCTTGATGCCTGTGAGAACCAGTGAGGTTCATTCGTGTGTTACGCAGCACACTTTAACTTCTGCAAGAGGTTACATCATTACATCAAGTTACATCAAGGGTCAAATCAAATAGAAATGCCACTATATAGTGAAACTTTACAAAAGAGTAGTAGAGTAGTAGAGTTTCTCGATGGGTTCTCTGTGTTTACAAACCGTCTGTGTGTGTTTGTGCTCTGATGTCTCCTGAATTTGCAGAGCTTCATGCTTTCATTCGCTAGTCTCTCTCACACATTACACACTCATTCTCACCTTTTTAGCACACACATTTTCCTCTTCTCCCTTTGCTTCGTCCTTTTTTTAAGCTGCATCTGTCCATTCCCACTCTCACGATACACAGCTAAAAACTCTCGACATTAAGGAAGTTACTTCTCTTTTCATATATAAACTAGGGATGTCATGGTACCAAAATTCTAGTAGTCGGTACCGATACCATTAAAATTTTACGGTTCTCGGTACCAATTTCGGTACCACAGCAAAATCTGTTGGAACTATTTTTCTATTTTATTTAGGCTAACTATTTGTAAAAAAATATTAAATTCAATTCAATGACTTATTATGAAGTAAATTATACATATAAGCACTGAAGGCTACATGCTGTTTAAACGTAAATAGTACTTATAAAAATATCAAGTGAAACATAAGCAACCTTCAAATGCACACATTATTATAATTATTATTAGTTGTAGTATTTTTAATACATGGAGACGTGGCTAAATCTACTGTACAGTAGCCTAATATAATTATTTCTGTCAATTTCTTCAAGTTAAACCGAACTTTTATTTTGACGGGTTGCCGTGAAGACCTTTGAGTTTCTGTGTATGTATGATATGACGATGGTTTTTCTCAAATTAAACGGTAAAATGCTCATGAAGTGACTCTCAGAGTGGCTCTGGAGATGAATTTTTATCATGTCATCATATCGTGAGGCAGCAGAGACTGAAAACAGCGCGAGCGTCACTCGTACTTCACTGTGTGTGTTTGAGGTAAATGAAACCGCGCGTCTGCGCCATTCATTCAAACAGAGACAAGCAGAACATGCAGGGTTAATATTTAAATAGTCTTTTTGCGGTTTAATATTCACAGACACTATATATATATATTGTGGTATATATCGGCTACAGACAGTGCTCCTAGTAAAAAAGTTAGTCTGGAGCCGCGCGCTTAGATAAACACGGAGCGACTGAATGCAGCTGCCGAATATACCCGGTACTCGGTAACTTACTACCGGTAACTTACTACAGAAATGCTGGTATCGTCACATTTTAAAAATTTCAGTACCGACTTGGTACCGGTACTTTTGACAACACTAATATAAACTATTATTAAAATATTCAAAATGGAATTATTTATCATGCTCCTAAGAGGAGTTTTAACCCAATATGAAAATCACCTTATTATAATAGATCATCCTTCTGAGTTTTACGATTTATGTTCTCGTTTTCTGTGCTTGGACCCCTAGTAATAATAAGTGTGGCCACAAATGTTAGGTCACAAAATTAGAAACGTGTGTGTGTGTGTGTGTGCAGGTTTGGCTGTACATGTGAGGGCCAAATGTCCTCACCAATATAGTGAAATAGTAAGATGACATTTTGATGACATAGCGAGGACATTTCACTGGTCCTCACCAGTTAAAAATAATATAAAATGAATTAATCTTAAATCTAGTGTTTCTGTGTTTGGGAGTGAGGCTTAAGTTGGCCTTGGCCATAGAAAATAGCATTAACCTGATATGAAATTAAAGGTCTATGCAATGTCCTCACTAATATAATGGAACATACTGAGTGTGTGTGTTTGTGTGTTTTCTAGTGTGGATCACGGAGGAGAGATCAGGATGTCAGCAGGACCACGCAAATGTAAGTCCACAAACACACAGTTTTAGTTTTTGGTGTTTTGTTATTGGCTTGAGAAAGCTATTAAACTTATTATTATTAGTGGTGCTTGCGAAGCTAGCACACACACACACACACACACACACACACACACACACACACACACACACACACACACACACACAAACACTCTCTAACACTATCTCTGTCACTAGGGTTGCCAACTTATGGAAAGGAAAATAAGGGACAATCGTGTTTTTTTTTTATAGGAAAATAAGGGACAGAATAATGGACACTCAAAATATTTGTACTGTACCACACAGTGCATCATTTCAGCATCTGCAGTTAAATATGTGTACAAGAGATGTATAAAGGTTCTCAGACAAACACATTTGGGTCATTTCGGAAAAATCAACCAAATTTCAGAAACTTTCCCGGCTCATTTTTTATTTTGTTAAAAGAAAATATTCTGAAGAAAGACAAACGTAAATGAAGAGGAAAGCCAAAATATTAGGCTACATGTGATGGATATTTACTGAGTAATTTACAGTTTTGTAAAATGGGTCAAAATGACAATTTTCACCTAAGATTTGGAGTCAGATTACAGGGGGGTTAAACTGCAGCATTATTTTACTTTTACACAGAGATTGTTAGGTCTATTGGTTGACTTCAGCCATCTTGGTTTCATTATAGCTATGCCAACGGTGACATTTTAAAAATGGGAAAAAGCAGTACTTTTGTTTTTTGCCCAAAGTTTGCATGCCTGCAACTTATATTAAAAATATCTTAATATCCTTTTAGATTCTAATTCTTAACAAACTTTCTTTTGGTTTCTTAATTTTTAAGTCCCAGTATAGGGATGTTAATGTGGCTCCATGAGTAAGTTAGTTTACATTTTCAATGGTCGCACATTTTCTGAAGAACAAATAATGTTGAAACTAGAAATGTATCTTTTTTTTTCTATCAACACAATTGAACATTACTTAGTGCCTTAAATAGTATTTTTCCAAAGTTTGTGTGCCTGTAACTCTAAAAGTAATAAAGATATCTTAATATCCTTCTATATTCTCACTCTTAATAAACTTTTCTTTTGTAATCTTCATTTTAAAGGCCCTTCAATCCCATAGATATAATGTGGCTCCATGTTCAAATTGTTGAATTTTACCCATTTTCAATATATAGCTACCAACGAATATTACTGTATCATCAACCTCTATTCAAAACAATAAACATAAACTTTTTTTTTGGTCAGGAAGATACATAGATGGCATAAAATTTAAAAGCACAATAATTAAACGTCTTTTTTAAAAAAGCATTTAAACAATGGCACTTAAAATTTTGAACTAGGCCTAAATGTTTTTGCAACCATGTATGAATTAATGAAAAGTGCATACTCTCCAGATAAAGAGAACTTAGATGATTAGTATGGGCTGCTTTTGGTGCTTGAGATTTTATTGGTTATTTTGTGTTTCAGTAACGAGGTCCATCCAAGTAGCCTACGGTACAAGTAACTTTAATGTAAAATGTTTAACATTAACTTACAATAGTGAAAGATTTTGTAGACTGCATTGCATTGCTGAATGTTGGACTCATGAACAATAATCACATTGTTTGTAGTCGCCCAAACTGATTAGCCGGAATCAAAACGCGGACAGTGAAAGAATGGATTTTCCGTTAGCGCGAGTCCCGATGGCTGTGAAGTGGGAGCGTCAGCCGGAAGAGGATTCTGCTGGGTCTTAAACCCTTCCGCGAAAGGCTATGTTTGCAAAT
This sequence comes from Leucaspius delineatus, assembly GCA_023718395.1. Lineage (NCBI taxonomy): Eukaryota > Metazoa > Chordata > Actinopteri > Cypriniformes > Leuciscidae > Leucaspius > Leucaspius delineatus. Next base: position 51,054,817 of record CM043356.1, on the reverse strand, counting down.
CAAACAAAGATTTGTCTCAAAGAAATGGTTAATTCTTAATTTAGATCGTATGCCTGAAAATACAGGACAAACTGCGCTCCGTATGGCTTTCATACGGGACACTTCATTGATGCCTTAAATACGGGACGATTCCGTATTATACGGAACAGTTGGCAACCCTATCTCTCACACACACATACACTCACACAGTTACATACACACACTGTCACATACACACACACACACAGTCTTTCTCTCTCTTTCTCTCTTTCTCTCTCTCTCTCTCTCTTTCTCACACACACACTCTGTAACGTTAAGTGTGTTCAGTTCAGTCTAAGAATGTTTCAGTCGTTAATGTGTCTCTGGCTTTAGCGGTAAAAGCATCTGATCAGAACAACATGGGCATGTTAGCATGAGCTCTGCAAATTAGCACTCCAATAAAGTCACGTTTATTTATATGGCATGTTATTCAATAGATTGCTTGTAAAGCAGCTTTACAGTATCAAACATGAACAACAGTGTCAGAGCCTCAGATTATCAGAAGCACAACTTCATCTCCTACTGTAAAGCGGCTCTCCAGTGTGTTCATGTCTTCACCCGTGGAGATCTTTCCTCGACAGCATCAACAGATGAAATGAGTCAGAGAAGAGTTCAGTGTGAAAGAAGGCGGAGTCTCAGCGCACGCATCATATTACGCTACCGTCACGCGACCAATCAACAAAGCTCGTTTTGTGACTTCAGAGTTTTTCTGTGTGTCTGAATATTTCGTTGATTGTCATTATTGTTGAGATTCATGCGATTCTTGATGTCTGTGTGAGTCTGCATGATCCTGTCTAAACGTTTTCTGCATTTTCATTAGTGTTGGCATGTGAAGTTAACAACTAATATGAACTAGTTTAGTCAGAGATTAGACTCTGGTATCAGTGAATCACTAAATGATGACCATCATCACTAAACACTGACCAACATCTGATCAGTTTCTCTGGTGTGTGTTTGCCGTAACACACACGTGTCAGAAACACACAGTTAAAGCAGTCAGAGAGAAACTAATGTTCAAAACTCAAGAGTCGAGAGCAACTAAAGCAAACACTGAACACAACTATAATATCAACATCAACATCTGAACTGTTAATTCCCAATAAGAACTTCAGCAGGAAAGAAATAAAGTCTGTAATAAGTGGAGATGCAGAGATCTGTGAGAGAGGTTTAAAGTGTGTGTGTGTGTGTGTGTGTGTGTGTGTGTGTGTGTGTGTCATTGTGTTGAAGAGTCGAGCCTGTGCTTCAGTTCAGGAGAGAAACACTGATGATATGATGCTTATTTCACAGGCACTAAATTATATACACATTCATCTGTGTGTGTGTGTGTGTGTGTGTGTGTGTGTGTGTGTGTGTGTGTGTGTGTTTTATTTTACAGTGAATGTGTTTGTTAGTAATAATTCAGGAAATTCCTGTAAAATAAGTGTTTTTCTGTAAAACGTTTAATGAAAACTTGTGCACTTTAGAAAAGTTTTGTGCACTTTATTTCAATTTGGATATTTTAACGTAATTTCATGTTTTTTGTTTATCAGTCATTGACAGTTTTTGAACGATTATGTGTTTACAGTGCATGTATGAATCAGATCATCATAGAGACGAGTGGCTTTGCTCTTTTGATGTGGACAGACATCCAGTCTATTAGTTTATTATAATAGCATATATTCTATAATAATATATACTATTAATATCTACTATAATATAATATATCTATAATATAATTCTAACAGTTTATTAGTTTAACCCTGCTAACGGTCTAGCCACATCCTAGCAACCATTTAGAGCTCCTTAGCAACCGTAACATCACGAATAAGCCATATTTCAGCACCAGAACATAATGCAGACTTATGAAAATCAAGCACCTAGAACACCCTAGCAACTGCCTAGCAACTGTCTAGCAACCATCTAGCAACCACCCATAACACCATAGCAATCACCTTGAACATCTTAGTAACTGCCTAGCAAACACTTAGAGTAACCTAGCAACCACCTAGCAACTGTCTAGCAACCACCCAGAACACCCTAGCAACCACCAAGAACACTCTAGTTACTGCCTAGCAAACACTTAAAGTAACCTAGCAACTGTCTAGCAACCACCCAGAACACCCTAGCAACCACCTTGAACACCCTAGTAACTGCCTAGCAACCAGCCAGAACAGCCTAGTAACTGCCTAGCAAACACTTAGAGTAACCTAGCAACTGTCTAGCAACCACCCAGAACACCCTAGCAATCACCCATTACACCATAGCAACCACCTTGAACATCCTAGCAACTGCCTAGTACAGACTTAGTGACCTAGCAATCACCCAGCAACTGCCTAGCAACTGTCTAGCAACCGTCTAGCAACCACCCATAACACCATAGCAACCACCTTGAACATCCTAGTAACTGCCTAGCAAAGACTTAGAGTGACCTAGCAATCACCTAGCAACTCCCTAGCAACTGTCTAGCAACCACCCATAACACCATAGCAACCACCTTGAACATCCTAGTAACTGCCTAGCAAAGACTTAGAGTGACCTAGCAATCACCTAGCAACTGTCTAGCAACCACCCAGAACACCATAGCAACCACCCATAACACCATAGCAACCACCTTGAACATCCTAGTAACTGCCTAGCAAATCTGTGATCAAGACTGTATTTCTTTCAAAAAAACTTTCTGGCCAGTCTTTCTCAATAAATCTCTGGATAAGTTTTCAGAACGAAAAAAAAAAAAAACAGCCGTCTGAAAATACATGTCTATGAAATTCAGCCATAAAAACATTTCAATTCGTTAAATTTCAAATGTTCAATAAACGTATAAAGATTCTAATTCAGAAATATTTAAAATTCCACATAAAATTCAATTTTGTCAATTACACTGTCAATAACTCAAATTTACACAATTCAAATTAAAATAATTTAATAAACTCCATATCAAATCAACATCAAGAACTTTTTGATCTGGTTGTAAATGTTGGTGTTGTAATGTGTGTGTTCTTGTGTTCAGATGCCGTTGATCTCACACTGGATCCAAACACAGCACACACTCATCTCGCTCTGTCTGAGGAGAACAGAAAGGTGACGTGTGTGAGAGAGAGTCAGTCGTATCCTGATCATCCAGAGAGATTTGATCATTGGTATGAACAGGTTCTGTGTGGAGAGAGTCTGACTGGACGCTGTTACTGGGAGGCTGAGTGGAGTGGAGATGATACTGGTATATCAGTGTCATATAAACGAATCAAGAGGAAAGGAGTGAGTGACTGTGGGTTTGGAGATAATGAGAAGTCCTGGAGTCTGAGATGCTCTGATCACACACTCTCTGTCCTTCACAATAGTAACCCCACTGCTGTTTCTGCTGGTTCAGGATCCTGTAAGAGAGTAGGAGTGTGTGTGGACGTGTCGGCCGGCACTCTGTCCTTCTACAGCGTCTCTGACACACACACACTCACACACTTACACACATTCACACACACATTCACTGAACCCCTCTGTGCTGGATTTAGACTTTATAATGTTAACTCTTCAGTGTCTCTGTGTCACATTAAACACACACACACAACTGACTGACACACACACACACACACACAACTGACTGACACACACACACAACTAACTGACTAACACACACACTGATGGAAACACACACACTGACTGACACACACACACAACTGACTAACACACACACACTGACACACAAACACACAGATGAACACGCAGTGTTGCTGTTGTTGTTTCTTTTCTCGTGTGTGTTTTCTGTGATCAGTGTATACACTCACTGTCCTGTTGTGTGTGTGTGTCTGAACGTTTGTTGATGTTGGTTGAAGATCTTGTTGATCATATTAAGAATATCATCAGGATGTTTTCTGGGTTTTTGTTGTTTCTTTAAATATATTTGATCATCTGTTGTTTCCAGGAGAGGAAGACGAGCCGCTGAGTTTCTGTTTCCAGTTTCATTTGTTTGGTCACTTCGCACACACACACACACACACACACACACACACACACACACACACACACACACACACACACACACACACACACACACACACACACACACACACACACACACACACACACACACACTTGATGCTCAGGCTTGACTGTATTGTCCACATTAATATTGTGTAATATTCCTCAGGATGTATCTTCAGGAGATCATGTGATTTTACTGTATTAGAGTCACAGAATGATCCAGCGTTCAGAAGCTCTGCTGGAGAAACACGTGTTTATGACTGAACTCTAGACTGTGTTAAACCTGTTTGACTCTCGCTGCACATTCATTCCTGTGAAGAATTTAAATATGACTAAATATATATTAATACAAACTTGATTTGTCTAGTACTTGTGTCTAGTATTCTGTTAAACGATCAGCTCTATCATGAGTGTGTTCTGACTCTGGTTCAGTCTCTGTTTGCTCTGGTTTGGTTTCATCAGTGTGTGTGTGTGTGTGTGTGTGCAGGAGAGTCAATGATGATCAAACACCGTCTGACTGGATGTTCAGCTGGAAACACACAATCTCTTTATTTTCTGTTTCTAATCCTTAAACACGTTCTTTGTCAAAATGTTTAATAAATACCAAATGCCAAAATAAATGTTATTCTGCCTTTAATCCAAGAAATCAAGTAGGAATGTGTAATAATATAATATAATACTATTTTATTAAGTGAATCAGTGGGCATTATTCGACAATAAACATTTCAAACAGAATATTGTCACATGACCTCATTATGATTCATATTTAGTTCAGAGTCCAGTTTTCATCTCGGAAATTAATTATTTTACATTATTCAGTTTCGAGTTTAAAAAAAAATAAAAATCTATATTTGCCAATCGTCCAAGTCAAGCACAGTGCATTAGTCTTCAGTTCAGTCGGCTCTTCTAGCAAATGTATTTGATCATTTTAATAATCAATACAGAAAATGTGCATAATGTGCTACGAGTTCACATGCTGTATATTAAGAGGAGTTATTAAAAACACAGTGGATGTAACTCTGAACGAAGAGAAAGCATTACCGTCTACAGCCGCGAGAGGGCGCTCTAGTTGGCGGAGTTGTTCAGAAGCGACACCAAGGATGAAGAAATGAAGATGATGTGGAATGAGATCGCGGGAGCTTGGTGAACTGGTTTAATGGTAACTTGCTTACTGGTAACTTGCTTGTTGGACTCGCTGGTTTATGTTAATTTAGCCTATTCAGCCTCCCAGGTATATGTTCTTAATGTTATCGTGTAGCTGAAGAACTGTTAATGTGTTGCGTTCACACACCGGACACTTATTCAGCCTGTTGTTCTGTGTAGTTGAATAACTTGCCTTTCCAGATTAAATGTCTGTTCTTGGTCTTGGATTTTGTGAAATAAATTTATAAATAAATGCGACTTATAGTCCAATGCGACTTCTATATGTTTTTTTCCTCTTCATGACGCATTTTTTGACTGATGCGACTTATAGTCCGGTAAATAAACCAGCAGGATCTGAACACTCAGAGGAGAGAGAACACAAGATGACAGAGAGAGTGAGTTTAGCTCCACTGTTCTCTGAATAATCACACTAACTCGACTCAGCAACTCTGCAGCGTTTGTTAAATCTCTTTAAAGAGATGAACGTGTGTAAAGATCATGTTCAAGCGTAACGTCTCAGCATGAGCTCCTGTATATGGTGTGTGTGTGTGTGTGTGTGTGTGTGTCGCAGTGGAAACTCACTCATTAAATGCTCTATAAATGTCTTTGAGTGTTGCGGTGAGCAGCATCTCTAACACATACACACACACACACACACACACACACACACACTTGAGCTCCTCCATGTTCTTCTACTCCACCTCACAGCAGCTGGACTCCTCATACACACACACACACACACACACACACACCTCACAGCAGCTGGACTCCTCATACACACACACACACACACACACACACACACTTGAGCTCCTCCATGTTCTTCTACTCCACCTCACAGCAGCTGGACTCCTCATACACACACACACACACACACACACACACACACACACACACTCTTCTTCTACTCCACCTCACAGCAGCTGGACTCCTCATACACACACACACACACACACACACCTCACAGCAGCTGGACTCCTCATACACACACACACACACACACACACACACACTTGAGCTCCTCCATGTTCTTCTACTCCACCTCACAGCAGCTGGACTCCTCATACACACACACACACACACACACACACACACCTCACAGCAGCTGGACTCCTCATACACACACACACACACACACACACACACACTTGAGCTCCTCCATGTTCTTCTACTCCACCTCACAGCAGCTGGACTCCTCATACACACACACACACACACACACACACACACACACACACACTCTTCTTCTACTCCACCTCACAGCAGCTGGACTCCTCATACACACACACACACACACACACACCTCACAGCAGCTGGACTCCTCATACACACACACACACACACACACACACACACACACACTTGAGCTCCTCCATGTTCTTCTACTCCACCTCACAGCAGCTGGACTCCTCATACACACACACACACACACACACACACACCTCACAGCAGCTGGACTCCTCATACACACACACACACACACACACACACACACACACACACACACACACACACACACTTGAGCTCCTCCATGTTCTTCTACTCCACCTCACAGCAGCTGGACTCCTCATACACACACACACACACACACACCTCACAGCAGCTGGACTCCTCATACACACACACACACACACACACACACACACCTCACAGCAGCTGGACTCCTCGTTCACACACTGTGCTGTTACTTTATTTAGATTTCATTTCTAAACCCTCTTCATTTATTTTTACAGACCCAGTTTTTTAAATTACAGACCCATCAGAGCAGGACGAGACTCAGTTCAACACCCTGTGAACGACCAACTGGAGTTTTCTGGCTTTTAGTCCGTGTCTGTTAGTTCTGAAGCCATTGATACGCTTGTGTTCTCCAAAACATTGACAAAATTATATTTTTGCACATTTATTTAAAACTCCTAAAGCCAGAAAGTTGTTATGACTGTGCAACGCACAACTTCCCGTTCACTAGACAGAAAAACACAGTTTACCTCTTTTCTTTAAGAAGAAATCAAAATAATATTTATTACACTTGTACAATAACACAAAAATATGACAACAGATTGTTTTTTAATGCCATCATGAACACAGATGACACTATAACACTGTTTCTCTGGCACTGAGGGAGAATATCATAATTTATGACGGACATCAGGAACCGCACAAGTAATATCAATATGAAATGTCATCAATATGAAAACGGTACAGGTGTAGTTTCATAACATCAGCAACATGAACCATTTAAAACAGCACTTTCATAGTGATACTTTGGTTAAATATTAAACACTAATGTAGTTCTGGCTGATATTTACAGCAGTGTTTGGATGTTATGAACAGAATGAAGCTGTAATTGTGTGTTTCCAGTTTGAGCTTTAAGGAAACTGAAATAACCCTGTCAGGACCACAACTATTTCTCACCAAACCAGATGACAGACGGACAGATGCTAAACGAAAATAAAACACTGGTTTAAAACATGTGCTAAACTATATTACATTAAAGATAGAGAGAAGAGTGAGAAATAAACGCTACTGTGAATGGGAGATTTCCACATATTATTCTGGCCTTTTGAGACAAAGAGTTTTCCAGCAGAAGCAACAACAAGAACATCTTAAATAACAGCATGAATGAATCAGTTCAATCGCCTTTACTTTGGTTTCAGCTCAATATTAGAGTTGCAGATTTGTCTGAATGGATCACTGAGGAAAGATCAGCTCAATGATGGAGTCGAGCGTCCAGGCGAGTCTGTTCTGGTCCTCAGCATCTGGTGATGAAGCTCCTGGATTGGGTTTTGGCCACCAGTAATCGCAGCGAATCGCTGGACGTCCGGATGAGTTCTCTTCCACTGACAGGGAAAGACAGAGCAGAGGAGGGTTATTCTGTCCGTTTCAGAGTCAAGAACGTCTGTGAAACCTCAGACGCCTGTGTTAAATCTTATAAAGTGAATCTTATGAACATATTCAAGTTTCTTATTTCAGAATCAGAATGATCTTTATTCACCAAGCAAACACACACTGAATTTGTTGTAGTTTTTCAGGAGCTCTGGGTACATACATGCATACATACATACATATGACATTATTTCTCTCCAAAAAAGAAAGAAAGAAAGAATATTTAGCGTAAAGAAAATAATAATTTAGAATTGTTGTACTATAATGCAAACAATAATGATTATAATAATGAAAAATAATAGTTTAAATTGGGAAGTAAAAGAAAGAAAGGCTGGGGATAAAATGGGAAACTTGAGTGTTTACACATGTTAGTAATTAGTTGTGCTGGCTTTAATGCTGATTTATATATAAGTAGTAATAAATTAAAAACTACTGTAAGAATGTAAGAATAGTGTGAAATAGCGCAAAAAAAACAAAAACTTTCAGAAACATAAAATCAATTATTTGGGCACTTAATTATTGTCAAAATGCAAAACATTTTAACGGTCATAAAATATGCTTCATTTCTTATTAATGGAAGTTATAAGATATAATTGAAATGAGTAATTATTGCACCACTAGTGGCAATTGCAAAAATAAAACAAGTTGTCCTTCCTATGACTGGGCCATATCACTAAAACAATACAATATTTTTCAGCTTTTTGACAATATTCTATACATTTGCTCTCAAAAAAGATCATTTTTCAGCTTTTTTTCAATCAGAGGATCAATTCTTTCAGCCAAATCAGTGAAAATCTAGTCAAAAATAAAGTGAATGGGAATGTTTTTTAATCAATAGAGACAAGATGACGTATTACAGCGGTAGGTCAGCGTGTCAAATGTTTTGATAAGTGGCACTGTAAAAACAAAAGTAGAGCTAACTTTTAAAAAAATAAGGCAAACTATCACTCTCAACTTGAAGTTAACTCTACGGATTTGCTCATATTAAAGTCAACTAAAAACTTTTGTTCATCTAATGAGTAACAGGTATTCTTTTGCAACTATGGAATGTTTAGCATTTAGCAATGCAAGCAGCAACAATCCTTGTTTTTCATCTCCTTGATGATTTTCAAAGATAACTTCATGACATGACCATTGTCTCTTGAAACTGTAGTGCTCACCTGTGGTAGTCTGCGCCCACCAGACTGACTCCGTTCACAGCGAGGATCCGGTCGCCCACTCGCAGTCTCTGGCTGAGCGCTGCTGGGGAGTCTGGCACCACTGACTTCACGTAGATCCCGCTCACTCGCAGGGGAGTTTTCTGTTACCAACAAGACAAAACAAAGAGAAGACTCGAGATTAGCGATGACTAGATGAGGATCTGCACCAGCAGGAAGTGAATGATTGGTTTCTGTATCACCTTAATCACCACTGATGCATTTGTTTGAGAGCGTCCTGAGTCACATGGAGAAAGTGGATGTTTTATTGTCTCTGAATGCTAAACCACACAGTCATCAGGTTCTTACTCAGTTCATCTTATTGTTAACATCAACCTCAATGTCAGTGCAGTTCTGGGAAACACAGGAGATCTCATGTTCAGTCAAGCTCTGGACTCATTGTTGGCTTCGAAAGACGATCGGTGTGGCCAACGCAAACCCATTCGTCCCCTACTGAGCAGTTTCTCGTAAAATGTAACCCCCCTCATAGCTAACACCTAAGTCAGCAATTCCAAGTCATTTACAGGGCCAAAGTCTCTGAGCAAGTGAACAAAATAGCTCGAAGTAACTATGGCTCTGTTCCAAAGCATAGTAAGCTGCCTATGTAGGCAGTATTTTAAGGTCTCACATGATGCAAAATCTGTTAGAAAAGTTAGGGATCAGCATTGTCCTGCCGTCCAAGACATCATCTTTGACCAAAACCAAATTCCAAGGTAGCAACACATGTATCCTTTGCAGAGAAGACAAATCCCATAATGCACCGCAACAATTTCAGTGAACAAATCTAGCCAGATAGTGGATAAAGTGAGCTTATAATTAAAAAAATAGATATATTTTACACAAAATCTTTAGAAGACGTGGATTAAACCACTCGATTTATATGGATTCACTGTTAAAAATGTTCGTAATTTTAACAGTAAAAAAATGTAAAAAAGCAACGGAAATTGTTTTTTAATTCCTTAACGGTATGCACCCTTACTATATACAGTAAAAAACTGTAATAGCTCTCACGGGACATTTCATGTAATTGTACATTAATATACTGTTAAATGTATGGATTTCACTGTAAAAAAAAAACTTACCGTTGCATTTACCGTACCTTACCGTAAAAAATACGGTAGCAAATGCTTACTAATTTTACAAAGTTTTACATCATCGAACTAAAAATTACGGTGAAAAACTGCCAGCTGGTTGCCAGTACTTTACCGTAAAAAATACGGTATAAATATTTATGTTTTACGCCATTGGACTAAAGTTTACGGTAAAAAACTGGCAGCTGGTTGAAAGCGATTTACCGTAAAAAATACGGTAGTAATATTTTAGGTTTTACGGCAGTGATCTAAATATTACGGAAAAAAACTGGCAGCTGTGGTTGCCATTACTTTACCGTAAAAAATACGGTAGAATTGTTTTTGCTTTTACGGCACTGAACTAAAGTTTATACGGTAAAATACGGTAGTAATATTTTAGGTTTTATGGCATTGAACATTGAACTGAACTTTTATATAAAAAATAAAAAATAAAAACCTGCCAGCTGTGGTTTCCTGTAATCTAATTATTTAGAATTACCAGAGGTTTAGACGTTGATGTTTTATTGAAAATGATAAAGTTTGAAGTTACCATTATGGAGATGAGTGTTTGCTTTAGCTGGGCTCTCTGACTTTTTAACTTTAGATTTACTCTGACTGCCTTAACTGTGTGGTTATGTAACACAAATGTTATGGCATGAAAATCAGAGAAAAAATGTGACTAGGTGATGATGGCAGGTTAATGATGAGAAAATCGTCATATTGTGGCCTGATTCACTGACCTCATAAAGAGTCTTATCTCTTACTTTGAGCGAAGTGATAATATTGATTATAATATTACAAATAAATATTTCATATTATTGAGTATAATATTTCTGTAAATGAGCAACAGATAATCTGAAGAACTTTAAAAATACATGGTGTAATAGAAAAAAGGATTTAAACTACTGCTTGATTTAAACCAACACAGACATCAAGATTCAGCGTATGAATCTCAACAACGGTGACAATCAACACAATAATCAGATAAAACTCTGAACATCACAAAACAAGCTACTAAAAAGCTGCAACAAAAACAACATCAAAAATAAAAGCAGATATAATAATAAAAGAAAATACTAAGGCAATTCAGCATAATGTATTCCTGCTGTAAATCGCTGTAAATTGTAGTAAATCGCCATCACCTGCTTTCAGATGAAGCGGCATTTAGGGCTGAGGAGATAATTAAGTGATTAATTTAGCGATGATTGAGCATTATTGAAGACACCTGATGATAACAAGCAGAATCACTGAAGGAGAAAATCACAAATTGTAAGTTACCATTAAGGTGATGGGTGTTTGCTTTAGTTGGGCTCTAGACCATTATATATTTACTTTAACATTTACTGTTGTTCGTCTGTTGTTATTGATTTTGTAACAGTTAAATGAACAAAGTAAAATGTTATCTTATAGTGTTGGTTATGTTTTGACATAATCATGCTGTGATCTGAAAAAGGAAACTCATTGAGATAGTTTGGTTTAACTTGTTAGCAGCAGTTTAGTGATTCTTCAGACTATGATTATCAGTACTTTACTTATAATTCAAAAATACTTAATAAACATTGTTCTGATCAAAAGACTTTCAGATAAATTCATTTAAAACACAGACATCAATAATCAGCCTGTGAATCTCAACAATGGTGACAATAATAAAGCATGTTGCAGTGGCTGCCACCAATCACAACTCATTAATGGCTCCCATCATGCATTGCGGTATGAATAAATTATGATCTGAATTGTCTATGTAATTTACTTTTCCTAATTGAATATTCTGCTCCTCACCATTGTTGAGATGCATAGACTGAATCTTGACATCTGTGTGTGCCTAAAAGAATGTTTTTTTTTTTTTAAACAACTTTTAAGAAATCCTTTATATTATATCAAAAAGTCTGGCCATTTATGCAGATTCACTAACCAACAACATAAACCGAAGTCAGAAAGAAGGATTTTAATGAGTTCAGTGATATCTGTGTGTGCCATCATTGATTCACAACTGCCATCACACGATTCATTTTCTCTCTGATTTCCTAGCCATAATCAACATGTCTTATAAACACAGAGTTACAGCAGGCAGAGAAAAACTAAAGTTAGAAAGTCAAGGGTCAAGACCCCATCTAAAGCAGTCACTGATCTCCATCATGGTGACTTCAAATGAAACAATAAATCATCAACATCTAAACCTCTGTTAATTCTCAAACAGAACTGTAGACGTCTGACAGAAATAAAGTCAGTCTGGTTAGTAATAAGTGAAGCTGGTAATGCTGTTTGTGGAGTTGTTTAATCCTCCTCTGCTGAGATCTTCACAGATTTAATGTTTTTTTATCTTCAGTTGATTTCATCTAAGGCTGTGGCTGAAGTCAGTTGTAGTTCTTGTGTTTCTGCTCGTCTCTTTTTTCTGTTCCTGTTGTTTCTCTAAATGGACATTCCCAGAATTCCCTGTGTGACACTTCACATTTGATGCTATTTAATTTAAATAATTATGTTTCTTCTTGGTTTTTGTTACCAGTTTTATACATTTGGGGTTTATATTACATCATATATTGTTTAACGAATGTTTATGGCATTATTTGGAGTCATGTGTGTGTATCACCATGATGGTGTTTTGTGTTTGTGTGTATGTGTATGACATTGTGCACCTTCTCAATATTAACATGTACCTCAGTTTGTGAAAAACTAATGGTATACTTATGATGGTTTTCAGTATATTGCAAAGATATAAAGCAGACTTTAATACTTCAGTGAAATGTAATGATAACATTTATGTTTATGTAATATAACGGTTGTCCCGTGAAAACTAAAAGGTTCCTACTGTATTTTTTATGGTAAAGTACTGGGAACCACAGCTGATGTTTTTTTTTTACCACACATTTAAATCCTGCTGAAGGTTTTTTTTTTTTTTTTTCAAAGTAAGGTTGCTGCCATATTTTTTACGGTAAAATACTGGCAACCAAGCTAACGTTTTTTACCGTAAATTTCACAGGGGTTTTTTTACATTGTGTTTTTTGCCCGTAAATTTAAATCCCGTAAAACATAAAAGGTTGCTACCTTATTTTTTACGGTAAAATACTGGCAACCACAGCTGCCGGTTTTTTACCGTAAATTTCACGTTTTTTTTTTAACAGTGTTCCTTATATGAGGTCTTTATGAACGTTTATGAAAGTTTTGGGTGAATGGACTTTCAATGGAGGGACTGAAATCCCTAATTTACACGAAAGACTTACTGGGTTTGGATCAGCATGAGGGTGAGTAAATGTTGACAGGGGTTTCATTTTGGGGTGTATTTCCCTTTAAAGATTAGGATGCTGTCTATGTAGGCAGCTCTCTAGGTTTTGGAGCCCAGACTACATGTCCGGACCTAATCTAGCCCTGTTATTTTTAATCATAACAGCTGTTGACTGGCCTTGATTTGAAGGTGTTGTGCAGCGAGCTCAAATGGCATTACAGTTTGCATTCGACTTATACAGCCGTGTGTCTACAGAGAAATGGATATGAAATACCTTCTATATATAAAACAGGGTAATTTCATAAGCATGATCACAATGAAGGAACAACTATTAAAGTCAATATGCCAATCAACTCACCAGAGGAACCATCATTTATTTATCAGCTTCAAATGTTACGTCGTCTACAGTAAATAGAGAGTGTGTATTCAACAAAACTTGTCCAGGTCATTTTCCTATGGAAGCTTGTTTCCACCACAAAATAAAAAAAATGTACAAGATAATTGCGACTTTTTATCTCACAATTGCGAGTTTACATCTTGCAATACTGACTTTATTGCTCAGAATTACGAGATATAAAGTCGGAATTGCATAAAATAAACAATTCAAATCATTATTATTTATTTATTATTCAGTGGCGGAAACAAGCTTCCATATTTTCCTGCTAAATTCCCATTACCGCAAAGCACAAACATTTTACAAAAAAGTTTACATACTATACACTGTAGAAAGAGTAGACAAGTGTAGAATTTAAAAATAGGACAAAGATATTTCTCACCATTCCATCCACCAGTGCCAGACCAAGACCATGAGGTCCTCTCATCAGCTCTACTGTGAACACCTCATCTCTGTCCTCCTCGTCTTCCTCCTTTCTTTGGTCTGTGTTTCCTTCCAGGCCGTTCTTTACTGAGAAAACAACATCAAAAGCATCATATAATCAGCTCAGAGCCTTCACTAGATCAAATAAAGCATAAACAAATTCAAATATCACTGAATGTCCAGGTCAAACACCATCCCAAAATCAGAAGAATTTTATTTTGCATGAAGAAAATGAAGGTTGTTTTCAGGACTATCAATATTATTATCATGGCATTAAAGTCAAAATGAAATCCGAATTATAGGTCAAATTTGAAAGGTCAAAAGTCGCCCGTAAACAACTGAGCTGACATAAACATCAGATAATTCTGCATGATGATGATACAAGAATGACTGTTTTCCTGTTCCCATGAAGATCTTCTGCTGTGGGCTGGTGGAAACACAAAGGGCTTTCCTCCAGCGCTCGGCCACCCGGCCCGCGTCCTGAACAATGCCCGTCCCGATTAAGATTCCACCCAGCAAGTCAACTGTAAATTCCCATGATGCTTTATGCTTTTGTGTTTGAAGCTGTTGATAAAAGCCACAATTTGCTTGGCAACATAAACAGCCATATAGTAGAGAACGTCAACACAACACACATCAGAGATAAACGCTATGTGGAAGTTGAGCTATTTTGTGAATTAAAAGTTTTTTGTTCTTTTTTTTGTGTGAATACAAAGCATTTGCATTGATTCATAAAATCTGGATTGAACCATGAGGGTCAGATTGATTTCTATTACAATGCCTTTATTACATTTTTGAAGTTTTGTTGGAATGGGCTTTTAATGGAGGACAAAATCTCTTAGGTTTCATTTAAATACCTTCATTTTTGTTTTGAAGGTGAGCAAAAGTGTAATGGGTTTATAACAACATGAGGGTAAGTGAATTTTAATTTTTGGTAAACTAACAAAATATGTTTTTTCAGATCTGAATCTGTATGCTTTCAGTTCATGAAGGCTTCCTGTTGATTGGATTCTAATCCTTTAAAAATGTATGACCTGTCCTGTCATCATGGAAATCATTCCTCGTCATTGATGAAACAGCAAGAGTTTAACATATTCCTCCAAATGCTCCTACAATAAGTGTTAAAGCGCTGAAGAAACTCTGTGATTTACCTGATCTTGAGAGAGAGAGATTGAGGCACAATTTGGATTGCACAATTTCGGATATTCGGATAATTCCCAATAGGTTATTTTGTTTATTCTCACCTGACCATTGCTCATTTTATAAATATATTATGCGTGGGAAAAACATTCTGAGAGGAGATATGCTGGTTTCCAGCTTCTTCACCCGATGGAGCCAGAGCACACAAACCCAACTCCACATCAACACCAGCACCACCCATACGCCTCCAAAGACAATACACCCTGCCTTTGAAATCAGGGAACACACTACAGGGTGAACATGTCTGAGGTGTTCCTCAGAGTACAGCTCACAAACAAACAGAAGACAAGTAGTACGAGAGCTACATCTCTTTTCATGTAGCTTTACATCAGTGTAAAATCATGCATATGCAAGGAACGCTGTTTTTTCTGTTGTTGTTTCCAACCCTAGTGACTAAACAGACCTTTATCCAGGATCTGGTGGAGAAAAGCAGATCAGCCAATGTCTTGGTGTCTTGCTTGATCATGGTCAAGTCAGGGATTGATGCTTACATTTTTCCCAAGCTCCACATGTGCTCATAAGTTAAATCCTTTTATAGGCCTACTTAAAATTAGTAACAACAAAAGCTACAAAAATTTGCGTTGACTTTAATGCCAGATACAGTTTATTGTGTAACCAAAATACCAATAATAACCAGGAAAAACTTTAGTCATAATGGACTTTTATTTATAAACAAGCATAAAAAAAACACTGGGACTCTTATTTTGAAATGTTAATGTTTTACTATAGAGTGCAACAGTCTGGTTCCAGAAGTAAACAATAATTTTCTCAATAAGAAAACTGAGTTTGATCATTTTTAAACGAGTAGTTTTATATTTCTCAGACATTAATTTGATCATGCTGTTTGCAATGCTTCGTGGGATTGTAGTTCTTTCCCTCACAAAAAACGTTAAGTACACAGACTTAAGTCTTTTTTTCGATTTTCAAATACTTTTTTTACTTCAAATCAAAGTTTGTAATGTTGTGATTCACCTCGTATCTGGTTGCTTTGCTTCATGGCTTATAACTCTTTAATGAAGACTTTTTAAAAATCCCTATGGGAAAAAAATGAATGGGAAAATATATACGTTGGGAACCAGTGCCACTGAAAAAGAGGGCTCTATTGCCAGCTGCACATTCAAAAAGATGAGGGAGATAAAATAAGCACTCTTACAACCATCTACAGCCATCCACATCATATTACAATATAAACACCATAATGTAAACATCGTCTTCGTTCATCAACAGAAGATCATAAGCAATCGCTTGGCATAAATGTGCGGTGTTCATTGTTGGAGAACTGCTCTGAAACCACACGCCTGTAGAAAGTGCATTTTTACTTTGAAACGTGTCATGCTTATTATATTTAGTTAATATATAATATATAATGTTGGCCTTTGGTTTTTTCCATCCACAAATTTACGTTAGCTATACTATTTTAGATATTAAAGACTTTTTATAAGCTTAAATTTCACAAAGCTGAGGACCCGCAGGGACCTTTTTTTATTCACACACGTGCGAGTTACCTTTCCTGTGCTGGCGTGCCGTCTGCTGCGTCGCCCCCTCCAGCGGGCCGGTGTCCAGCTCGGCCTGGTCGAGATTCTGAGGGGTGTTGGGAGGCGTAAGCAGGCAGGAGGGGTCGAGGGCCAGACTCTTGTGGTAGCCCAGGTCTGTACTCCCAGACAAGCTGTTTTGGAGCTCCAGACTCTTGAGTTTCTGGGTCAGGACGGCCTCACACGAGCTCAGGTTGCTGTGAGACTCGCGGAGCTGAGGAGGTGTCATGGTGGCGGGGTGTTGATCTGTTGCCTCTGAATCCTGGCAGGTGATTGGTTCAGTCGTTGGTTCAGTCTCTTCATTCAGGTTACTGCTGGAGCCCTGAATTAATCCAAAATGACAAAAATAATTATCAGCCCATATTTCAAGACATGTTCGATTGATTTGTAGAGCACTTTTCAGAATATGCATCACTTCAAAGCAGCTTTGGAAAAAATCAAGTGACCATAAATCAAGTGATCTTGGATGATATGACAATGTAAAACCAGGATACAGGTGATCCGGATTTAGATCTATCTATATTGTATTTGTAGTGTTGTCTAGCACATATATCAGTGGCATAATGACATCTGAGCGCTCAAAGGCAATTAAGATATAAATATTTGTAATTTTGTTCTATCAAGAGATATAAATGTTGGTTGGTTTTGTTCTATTACGAGATGTAAAGTGCCCCTATTATGCTTTTTAGAATATTAGGCAAGGCAAGGCATATTACAACGCAATATTACTATTCACACAGTGTGTACTGTACTGTACTGTACTGTATCGTATCGCTCGGTAAAAAAAATCGCAACAGAATGGGTCATCTGACCAATCAGAGTAGAGTAGACCAGTCACGACAGACTGGGAAATCCAATCTTAAGAAGACTCGCGGAAAGGAGGGCTTTAGTGAGACCAGATCTTCAAACAAACCGTTTTCCGGACTCTTTGAGAAATGAGGTGATGTGAAATGTTTATTACAAAATATATATTTTTGAGAAAATTTTTTGAACTTGGATGCATGTAAACCAATTATAGGAGACCTCAAAACTAAATAAGGAACCTTTAAAATAGCATAATAGGGCCACTTTAAATATTGGTGGGTTTTGTTCTGAGATATTTAAATATTGGTCAGTTTTGTTTTATTAGGAGATTTAAATATTGGTTGGTTTTGTTATAAACAAGACTAAACAATTCTCAAAAAGCATCAATGAAGATATGATTTGGTTGTCTTAAGTGAAAAATAGCCAGTTGTCAAAGAGTTTTATCCGAGTTAAATATTTTATTATTAAATTAACCGTAATTTAACCAACAGTGTTGAGAAATATGCAGTATGGATTTAACTTCAATTAGTAAAGTACAGGCAGAAAAACTATAACGTGATGGCATTCCTTACTGTGAAAATTGACAATTATTTGTTTCTAAACTATAGGCCAACATTTCAAAATATACAAAAAAAAAAATGTCTATACCCTTCAACTAATTGAAGTTGTTCAAGTATATTGTTGCAAGTATACCCTTGCACTAAATGTCTGTGCATTTTGTGTGGCGTCAAGTGAGTTCACAGCATGGATGAGGTGTACCTGTGAGGGCTGATGATCAGACTGTGTCTGGCTCTCTGGGAGAGACTGGATAAACTCCTGCAGATTCTGCAATGGAGGGAACAGCCCTGGCTCTGTGATGGGATTTCCCAGCTCCAGATGAAAGATGCTGCTGGGCAGGATTAGAGGAGGATGGTTGTCGAAACTTTCCAGGATATTAGCTAAGACAAAAAATATTTTTGCTGTCAGGCACAGAGAATCACAGCGAGCATTCAAGACATCATTTGAGCCCTTTATACGCAGGCCTCCCCCTGATAATGAATCACCCAATGCTAAAAAGGTTTGTTGACACTGTATTTTAATGTTTATTGCTTTAAAGATGCCGGCTTTAAATCAATAAATTTTATAATGTGCGATATACAAATAAATGTGATGTTTACTGGAGAGTTGAATTGCAGAGCTGGTGCAAACATATCCACATCTCTATGATCAGATGCTTTCTTAACTGCTGTTTTCTCACTGCTGTCATTTTTGTTGTATGTTTATTTTGTTATTGAGAGAAAAGCATGCATTACATATAACATTTTCATCTAAACGCTTGCTCTCAGCAATTTGGGTGGTGTCGCGGACATTCACTTACACTATACTGCTGAAAAGGTATTTCAAACTTCTTTTTACCTCCAAGTGAAGAAATAAAAATAACTTTGTCATGAGTATATCAGGGCCTTAAGGCAAACCTTTTAAAATACACATATAAAACAGTATTTAATCAATTTAGGCTGTAGGTATACTATATTATGGAACTGACAATGGTCAAATGTCACTGTTCATCTGTGATTACAGGATGATGTGTGTGTTCATATTTGAGCTCACATGTATGGAGGGCCGCCGCTGCATCCTCTGGAGACGGGGTCCAGCATGGAGGGCACGTGCGGGCTGTGTTGTACTCTCTCATCATATGATGCAGCTGTGCAGGGTTCAGATGAACAAACTCAGCTCTCAGAGTGGACCATGATGCCTGTAAACACACACAGATGCATAGAAGAATGAAAAATTCACATAAAACTAAAAGGGCTTTTAGGGCCCAGCCAGATTTCTCAGCAGGGTTAGCTAACTATTCAGGACAGGAGAAATGTGCTGGTGAAATGTCTTTAGAGATGTGTTGACTCACAGTTGGTCACATAGATTGTAATCTTGATTTTGCAGCACACAATGGGCACAGAATTGTATATGGCTTACAATGCTTTTGGGAAACACAGCCCAGCATGATTTAGCAACGGTAACTGTTGGTGAAAAACTGCTTTCAGTTAGTTTACTCATTCACACATCTCACAAGTCAATTTAGATGAAATCTTTGTGTTGTATAACAATGAAAATACATTTTTAGTAATATCACCTAAAGGGAGCATGTACAAAGAAAATAGCAAAGGACCCAAGACTGAGCCTTGTGGTGTACCCTCCTTTACCATCGAAAAGATGTTTTGCACAATCACATTTACACAAACAAACGGGTAAATCTAAACTAGTGTCTGTCCAGAAATGGGAACACAATATAAAATGAATGTGTCAAATGTAGCACTTAGTTCAAGTAGCACTAGCAGAGATATGCAACCCTGGTCAAATATCATTTGGTCTGAATGTTTTAGTACATTTCTATGTAGTAAGGAGAATAATTGGGTGCAACAGTTTCCAGTATTCTGATGAAAAAATTATTTTCACAAGGGTACATATTCTCTGACAAGTAAACTCTATTGTCGACCAAACAAAACATCTTTAAAATACCGCAAAGGAAATACAGCCAAAACACTTGAACAAAAGACAGCTCACCAAATATCACTCCACATTTATTGTTTCATTCTCCTTTACTGGTGTCTTGTGAATAGCCTGTCTAAATAACAGAGTAGTGTTTTCTTCTGTGTCATTTTTTTTTTTTTTTTGCATCCAGAACAAAATAACATCCACTACTTGTATGTAATTAAACCAATCTCTTCACAAAATTATATAGGAAGCAGTGGCTGGGAATGAACATTGTACAAACTCACTAGAACAACAGACTCTTGCTGAACCTGACAGGATATGTTAGGCATTTCCTTACAGTTACAGCTTAGTTTCATTCAACAGAGAGTTTATCTTTAGAGTTTTGTTTAGGTTTATTTATTTTAGTTTAATTAGACCTATAACGCTCTTTTACAAATTCTTGATTTTGGTTTTGGGGTCTTCTAGAATAGGTTTTCATGCTTGAAAGTACAAAAGACAATATTTTTCACATATTTGATATTGTTGCAGCACCTCTCTTCCTAGTCTGTCAGTAACACTCTGTTTAGTTATGAAGCCTCTCCTTTCCAAAAGTTTCAGAAATGCAATGCCTGATACCATAACCGCAAGTTTTAACATACTCAAATTATTTGACGTATGCCTTGGGTGGGAATTATTTAAGAGGAATATTGACAGGTTTGTTCCTTGAAGAAAACTCAAGACTCCCTCTGGAATGACACTGTAACTTTGCAGACCTTATTCATGCTCAAACAGCAACATTACACACTAAAGAAATGTGAAAACATGAAAGCATTAACCTATTTTAAAATATTCAATACACTGTTTGGAGGGTTGCATGCCAATTATACTGATAGTTGCTTAATTGAATTTACCAATTAAATATAAATCAAAGTAATGAAATATATTTAGGGTGAAAGTAGGGAGAAAGTTACAATGTCTGTAGCACTAAGATAATAAGTTTGCAAACATTGCTAAATATTACTTCTTATTTCTTTATTTTGATTTGGGAAAGAAATGTCACGTGGCAAGATTCACTATTATACCCTGAAATGAAGCATGAGAGATTTTTCATAAATCATTTAGCTGATGCATAGACATTTTAAGACGCCTCAAACACATGTGATGGGTGGTGTTACATGAGTCTGGGAGGGGCTGTGATCTGTCGGACCGCAGGACTCACTCTTGGCTAATAAAGCCACAACACAGTCGTGCATGTGCATCAGACGCATGTTTATGAGTAACTCATTTTCTCCAGCTGAATGTGCAAATTATTTGCGTTTCCCTTCTATCCGTAGCCAGGTCTGGTTTTGGTTTCTCCTGGGATTTGACTGTAAAAGGGCTAAACAAGTAACCAGTCCCATGAGTATAACAGGTCTGGTGTAGATGTTGGATCTACGTCTTGGTTCACCATTAAATAAAATATTGCTCAGAGACCAAAAATGGAAATGAATGGAAATGTATCAAATTTGTTTCAGATCTTACTCCTAAGCTTTCTTAAACATTTTTTTTTTAAAACACACAAATGAGACAAATGGCAATGAATGTGGACAGAAGCTCAGATCATTTGGACTTGGCAGAATTTGATGAGAAATGCTGGAGATCTCTGATTTTGACTGCATTTTGAATATGTGACAAATCTGAGAAGAACAGTTTAAGAGACTGTTGAGAGAACTTGTGTCATATTGTGATTTTTCTTTGCTATAGACACCCACAAAAGGCTGGACTGAATAGTCAGAATGGCTGTCCCAAAATAGATGGATGGAAAAGGGGAAAAGACATCTGCAACTATGTGCAGAAATGGATGTTTTACAAACCACAAACTGTGCGCTCATGCCATGGGTGGAAACTTAACAACCAGTCTCCCAGCAACTTTGACATGCAACCATTGTTTGTTGACGGATAGAGGAAGTTAACATTCTCTAATTGCACACTGGATGATTCTGACAGACACATGCTGTCTCTTTACTCTCAACAAGTGCTACATGTGATCATATTATTAGCCAGAAAAGTACAGTTCCTCAAGACAAACTTTAATGTTGGCTTGACCTAAAAGTTTCAAATCAATACAGTATCATGGGTTAGATCGATTGAGTGTTCGGAGTGGTTGGTGCGGTTGTCTGTGTTGTAGCTATGGTGCTCCATAGAGGTTGATAGGGTGTTTTTAGGTTACTTTTTCACACTTACAATTGTTAATCCCAGATGATTCAAAATCCTAGGTAAACTATTCCTCGATGAGCACGCAACCGGTTTAAATGGAATCTGTGGAAATGTGTGAAACATTGCTGAACCCAAAGTTAAATTTCACCTTCACTTAGGGTATAAATAGACGTTAACCCACAGCCTTTTCACACAAACACAAAAACTCGGTCTGATATTCACATGTGATTTCTCTGTTCCAACCAATTCGTAGCGAACAGCAGACGGCCTGAATGAAAATGCAAACTTTCTCTCACAGTAGGTGGTGTTTATAGAAAAGCACAAATACTCCGCTTAACGTAGTTGTATGTAACAGCAGCGACTTTGGGAATGTGACCAACATGTAGTGTGAAAAGTCTTAGATGGACAGAATGAGAGAAAGTCCAATCAGTTATAAAAAAATAAAGCATACAGTGTTAGAACAGGCTGAAAGACTGTGCTGAGTTTGGCAGATTCAAGTCTTAGCACAAACTTATAAAATATCAGTGTGTGTGCTTCTAAATATTTACACGGGTTATATTCCCTTCTGAAAAAGAAGCGTGTTAAATTACTTGCAGATAATATAATATTAATGAAATAATATAGCTGCGAGCAGCGATTACGGGCCCAAGCTGGTGGCACCGCAACCCCGATGCCTTTAGTTACCTAAAGGCACCGGGGTGGCGGTGCCGCCGGCTTTGGCCCTTCATCGCTGCTCGCAGCTATATTTATATATATATATATATATATATATATATATATATAATCTTGAATGTATTTTTTATCATGTTGAAAAAGTTTGGTGTGAATAAAATAAACCACTTAGGAGGAGTAACTAAAAACTCAGAGTCTGACATATCCAAAAAATCCACATTCAAACCAAAATATCTGACTTCCTGTTGCTCGGAGCTAATGACTGTAAATTAGAAAGTTGTCCGGCTCGATGAGACCAATATGCGTACTGATTTTTGTAACTGTGGGTAAAAGTAACCCCCCCACTTTTGATAAAAGCATTTTGAAAGTGACACACTTCCTGCTACCAGTTGGTGGCGCTATAACTTTGACTCACAATAGTTACATCCATCTGACCGGCCTCTTACCATGAACACACTGCTGAAGTTTCATCAAGATCAGTTAATGTATGCAGAAGTTATAACACTTCGTGTTTCTCTTTTCTCGCCATAAATTTGTTTCCTCGCCACGGCCAAACCGTTCGAGATATCAAAAATCCGTCCGCAATTTAGCATCCTCAATGTCTTGACTTCATGCACACCGAGTTTGGTGGCGATTGGATGAATTCTCTAGGAGGAGTAGTTCACATTCCACAGCAAGCGTTTTCCAAACAACCCATAATAGCTGACTTCCTGTTGGGCGGAGCTAATAACTTAGACTGCGGAAGTTGTTCGGCCCGATGAGATCTATATGTGTACCGAGTTTCATATTAATTCATGCAAGTGTGTTTGACATATGGACCAAGTTTTCAGACCGTGTTCAAGGGGGCGCTGTTGAGCCCCCTGCCACGCCCGGGTACCAGCTTCAGCCCGGCACTGATGGCCGTGGGTTCTGACCTGTGTGTAAAGTTTCAAGAGTTTTTGAGCACGTTAAGGACCCCAAAAGCCCCTGAAACCTTGATTAACAATATAAAAGCAATAGTCAAATCCCCCCCTCCCCTCACACACACAGAGACACAGAGAGAGGGAGAGAAAATTCTTCAGAAAATCCACATTCAAACCAAAATATCTCTTTTCCTGTTGGTCAGAGATCGTTAATGTAAATTAGAAAGTTGTCCGTCTTGATGAGAACAATACACATACCAAGTTTTGTTGCTGTTGATAAAACTAACCCCCCCCCCATTTATGACTAAAGGTGGCGCTACTGAGCCCCTCACCACGCCCGTTTCTGAAACTTTGCACAAGTCTACGGGCTAATAAGTGTGATGTGTCTGTCGAGTTTCATTCAATTTCAAGTATGTTAAGAGTCTCAAAAGCATCAAAAAACAATATTAAAGTTTGATGCGTTGCCACGACAACAGTATTAAAGATATCAAAAATCCTTTCACAGGTCTACATCTGCCGTGTGTTTACATTATACACATAAAGTTTGAAGCAAATCGGGTAAAAATAAGAGGGTGATTTCAAAGCATTTTGAAAGTGACACACTTCCTGCTGCCAGTTGGTGGCGCTATAACTTTGACTCACAATAGTCACATCCTTGTGTTCGGCCTCTTACAACGAACACACTGCTGAAGTTTCATCAAGATCAGATAATGTATGCTGAAGTTATAACACACTTCCTGTGTCCCTTATTCGCCATAAATTCGTTTCCTTGCCACGGCCAAACCGTTTGAGATATCAAAAATCCGTCCGCAATTTAGCATCCTCAATGTCTTGACTTCATGCACACCGAGTTTGGTGGGGATGGGATGAATTTTCTAGGAGGAGTAGTTCACATTCCACAGCAAGCGTTTTCCAAACAACCCATAATAGCCGACTTCCTGTTGGGCTGGCGTGAAACTTGACAGAGGGAAAGTTGTTCGGCCCGATGAGATCTATATGTGTACCGAGTTTCATATTAATTCATGCAAGCGTGTTTGATATATGGACCAAGTTTTCAGACCCCGTTCAAGGGGGCGCTGTTGAGCCCCCCTGCCACGCCCGTTTCTGAAACTTTTCACATGTCTACTGGCTAATAAATGTGATGTATCTGTCGAGTTTCATCCAATTTCAAGCATGCTAAGAGTCTCAAACGCATCCGAAAAGAATATTAAAGTTTGATGCGTTGCCACGGCAACAGTATCTAAGATATCAATAATTCTTTCACAGGTCTACATCTGCCGTGTGTCTACATTATACACATAAAGTTTGAAGCAAATCGGGTAAAATTAAGAGGGTGAATTCAAAGAATTTTGAAAGTGACACACTTCCTGCTGCAAGTTGGTGGCGCTATAACTTTGACTCACAATAGTCACATCCATGTGATCGGCCTCTTACAACAAACACACTGCTGAAGTTTCATCAAGATCAGTTAATGTATGCAGAAGTTATAACACACTTCCTGTGTCCCATTATTCGCCATAAATTTGTTTCCTCGCCACGGCCAAACCGTTTGAGATATCAAAAATCCGTTCGCAAGAATTCATCCTCAATGTCTTGACTTTATTCTCACCGAGTTTGGTGGCGATCGGATGAAATCCCTAGGAGGAGTATTTCACATTCCATTGTATGCGTTTTCCAAACAACGTATAATAACCGACTTCCTGTTGGGCTTTTGTAAAACTTAGAGCACGAAAGTTGTTCGGCCCGATGAGATCTATATGTGTACTGAGTTTCATATTATTACATGCAAGCGTGTTTGATTTATGGACCAAGTTTTCGGACCCCATTCCAGGGGGCGCTGTCGAGCCCCCCTGCCACGCCCCGGTACCAGCTTCAGCCCGGCCCTGATGGCCGCGGGTTCTGACGTGTGTGCAAAATTTCAAGAGTTTTTGAGCATGTTAAGGGCCCCAAAAGTGGCAAAAAGGCAAAAAAAAAAATAATGAAGAAAAAAAAAAAAAATAATCCTTACGAAAACAATAGGGCCTCCGCCCTTTCAGGGCTTGGGCCCTAATTATGTACTATGTACACACTTGAGTACACTTTTAAAAGTTCACTTCAGTAAAGCTAGTACATTTTTACGTCAAAGAACATTTAAATCATTGTTGTAATAATATTTTGTCATGTTTTAAAGTGCACTTATTCTGATGTGTTGACTAACATACTAAAGCACATATAAAGTACTTGAATATAATTTTAACTGTTTAAATTATCTTTAAAGTTAATTTCAAAATTGTAATTTTAAGAGTGTAATTACAAATAAATGTATATGCAAGTTTCAATATAAATGAATATAATTCATTAAAATATATTTTAGTTTACAAAAAAATGCTTGTCAGTAAATTCAATAGTACAGTTTAACCTGGCAAAAAAAAAAAATATGAAATTACATATAAAGGTTTACTTAAGTCATACTTAAATTTAAACTATAACACATTTTCATTCAATTGTAAATTACATTCTGGTATTGTAGTTTTGTATTTGTGTGTAGAATGTTTGTTTGTTTGTTTGTTTGTTTACTCTTTGTTAATAAGTTCAACATTCCTAGGGACTATTGATGAAAAAAGTTTGCCAATTTGGCAAAATCTGCCACATTAAAAAAAAAAAAGATCTTGTATTATTAATGTATATTGTATTAATAAATTATATACAAACATGCAATTAAAAATATTATTTTACTACATTATTTCTGTAATAAGTACTCTTTTTAAAAGTAAGCTAAAGTGTACTTCTTTTTCACAAGGGTATCTTTCCGAGTCCGTCATAGTTTTAATAATGGAGAAACACCCTTAATCCAATTGGGAATGAAATGTGGTTCAGTTTTTGAAATATTTACATTTCCTTCATTTACTGTAAAAAGTGCATTTGAGGTTGACTGCGTAATGCAGGACAAATAAACACAGAGATCATGTGACAGACTGAGTCGTGTATATGTTTGTTTGGAGTGTGTTTAAAGTAAACTCAGTCACTTAAGACATGAGATCATACTAGCCCCTCCCACCCAGAGCTGTAATCCAGCTCTCTGATAGGCTAAGAGGCTTACCGGTCAAAGTTCATTTACTGCAGAGACTTCACGAGACCTGTAAACCCCCACGGTACAGGATGTGTTTGGGTGACGTGCTGTAAACCTTACACTGTCCTCTGTTATTCTGCCTTTCTTTTATGGTATGATAAGTTAAGTGAAACTCACTTCCTTATGCACAAAAGAGTAAACAATGCGTCCCCCCACTATCAATGGCTTTTGAAGAAAGTTAACAGGTTTAAGACCAGACAAACAGCAGTTTTGACTTCTTCCATGTCCTGTTCATCAGGTCCTAAAGTCCCTCCTGCCAGCGGCGCTCCGTCTACATTGTATTTACAAAATGATTCAACTTTGAATAATGCATATTATTTAGGATTATATGACAGGCTGAACGCGGTGGCATGTTGTGGCAAGCTGAACGGGTTTTTATTTACGTGGTGAATGGAAAAATGGCATGACTCAAGAAGTAAATATGACGTTTGTCATGAGTTTGATGCCATCATGAGGTTATATTGAATTAACTTGGCTTGTGAAACAGGTTTGCTCTGTATTTCTTGAAACATCACGTCATTTTTATGTCTTTTCCAAGGGTTTTATTGGTGTTTCTATAACTGATACTCACACCTGTCCAATCAGCAGTCAAACCCAGATCACAACCTCCAGCACACCTTGCTGTCAAATCCAAGTTAATTCTTCTTTGCAACTGAAGAATTTCCTTATTTATTCACAAGGAAACTCGATCAAGCTGTTTGTCAAGTGAACTGAACAAACAATATAAGGGTGCACTCGCTTTATGACCGGAGCATTTCCTTTCTGGTGAATTGTTATCTCTGGATGAGGACCTTTAAAATGATTTAGCCTTCACTAATGAATCATTCAGACTGATTTGTGAACTGTTTTGACTTATTCATTCACGGGAACAACTCGAGATAAAGTTTCTCTCACAACACTATAGTTTGCAAGTAACTTTGACTCTACACAAGAGAAATATCTATAGCTGATGGAATATTTCAGTGTGTGACAACAAAAATGTACAGGTAACAATTTACAATAAGGTGCCACTTGTTATCATTAGTATAACTAACATGAACTAACAAATAAACTTTTATTTTTAGTTAGGGTTAAGTTTAACATTTACTAGTACATTACTTAACTAAAAATTGTACCTGTTAATGAACAAAGATCAATAAATGTTTTAACAAATGTATTGCTCATTGTTAGTAATTTTATAATAGGACATTATTGTGAAGTGTTACAAATTAATATTCAGTATAGAAACTTCCATGATGTTTAAAGGGTGTGTTCACACTTGGCAGGTTTGATTCATTTTTTTTAAAACTTTAGACTGAAATATGAACGCAACACAGAACAAAGACATCTAAACGAACCAAAAACAGGTCCTGATGGCACAAGATGTGACCCTTAAAAAGGACAGAATGCTCAAGCAAACCTGTTTTATCTGGTCATAGTCGTGATGTTGACAATCACAGTTCAGTTCAGGCACAAAAACTATGTCTTCTTGAAGCAGATCTTGGTTTGTGTGTGTGAGACGAAGGGATTCCTGCCACTGTTTTGCCACATGACACAAGCTCTACACAAGTTCTCAGCTGGTCAAAATACTATCATACTGTGTGTACGCACAAACAACAAGCGCATTTACCCCCAAACACAGCATTGTTTTGGATGTTTGGTAAGTTCCATCGTAAAATATACGTCATAAAAGCTGTTTTTGTTTTTGTTTTGTATCTTTATGTGTGTTGTTAAAAACACGAAGCAAACCAAGACTAAATGTATCTTCTTCTTTTTTTTTATTATCCGGATCAAACGAACCAAGAGAACCCAACCACAAGTGTGAACACACCCTTAGATTTAATTAATTTCAATGACTTTTCCATGCCTGGAAAACACAATTTTAAAATTCCCAGATAATTCCAGGTTTTCCATGACAATAGGAAACAAAATATTGGGTAGATTCACCTCAGATGGTTCAAATCATATTTTGCCTCAAAACTGAGAGAGTATAAAATTATCTTTAGCATTTAGAAAATGAAACATTTCCCCAAAACTCTCATTTTCTCATATGTACTGCAATGAATGAATGAATGAATGAATGAATGAATGAATGAATGAATGAATGAATGAATGAATGAATGAATGAATGAATGAATGAATGAATGAATGAATGAATGAATGAATGAAATCAGGTTAAGGCACATTATTAATCTTATATCTGTATGCAAAATAGAGTTTTCCTAAATGTACAAATATTGTCTTTTTTTCTGTGTGCAAGTACATGAGCATGGTACTGGGATCATCCCTAAAACAACCCTTTTTTATCTGTGCAAGCACTTGAGGAGCAGCTGTAGGGTTTCTGACCTGCAGAAGGGTCTCTTTGGGAGTCGCGAGCAGGTTGACGGCTGAAGAGAGTTTCTGGAAGGAGTCGGCAGCCAAATCTCCCAACCCGATGCTTTGAGTCCAGTCCATCAGCAAATCCAGGTTGGCCCGGATCTGCACTCCTCTAGACCACTGGTAGAAACCACCGCCAGACCCTTCAAACACAACCACAACTATATTTATTCTGAACTCCCAATTAGTGCAAGTGGTAACATGTTCATCATATGAAGCTTCTCTTTATTTTTCAATAATCATCAAAAGTCACAAGCTGGATTTGAACTCAACCAGTTTACATTCTGTCATAGTTTTGTCTGGCTTCAGCAGAATATTGCGCGCAAACAGGCCAATTAAATTTACACCTGGATGCAAATATTCACTCTGTAAAATTCACACCCTTGTGAGAAACACGTCCCAACAGAGAAGCAAGACCACTGGGGTGAAAACAGCCGGTTCTACAAAGTAGTTTACAATGCACTCTCTCGTCTTCTATTGTGCTCTTATTTTGGTGTGTGAATCCATATAACTTGCATCGAAACCTCAGTGGTGATTTGCATTCAAAAAAATCAAAGAGTTCACGCACAGTAAATGTACTCTATGTTTGAGTGCGAATCACCATCAGGTTTTGTTGAGTCTTCAGAAGGACAGTGCACACACGTGCTCACCTCTCTCCATGAGCGCGTTGAAGAGCGAGGCGTTGGTGAAGAAGAACAGGTAGGTCAGCAGTTGAGACGTGATCTCGCTGTGCACCAGGAAAGTCTTGAGCAGCGTCAGGGCCTCCTTCAGGACGTCCAGGATCTGGCTGACTCCCGCAGGCGTGCGCAGCTGTCCGCTCTCAGAGAAAGGGTTACTGTCCAGCAGCTCCGGCAACACAGCATACATACTCTAACAGAGGGGACGGGGACATAATGTGTGATTAATGTGCTTAACAATCCATTAACTGTTGTATCCTGTACAGAATATTATCATGTGAATGCTGCTCGAATAAATACTAAATAGTAGCTTTATTAAAAACAACTTTATTAAGAGGACCACCCCATATATAACACGTTGTTTACTGAAGTATATACCCTGTATTTTAAGCATGAATCGTGTAGTTATAATAATTACTACAAAGTCATTTTTGTGCACAATGCAGTCATAATATCTACAACATATATATCATGGGGGGCACACAGGACATAAAGAAAAATCTCTCTGTATATAGAGTTGTAAGTTTTAATATACATTTATAAATCTGAATATATAATAGAAAATCTGAATATATTGTTAAAAAAATCTTGATTTGTGACTGAAAAATGAATATATCATTTAAAACCCTGAAAATATCTAAATAAAATTATCTCTATCTATCTATCTATCTATCTATCTATCTATCTATCTATCTATCTATCTATCTATCTATCTATCTATCTATCTATCTATCTATCTATCTATCTATCTATCTATCTATCTATCTATCTATCTATCTATCTATCTATCTATCTATCTATCTATCTATCTATCTATCTATCTATCTATCTGTCTTTCTGTCTGTCTCTATCTGTCTTTCTGTCTGTCTCTATCTATCTGTCTGTCTGTCTCTATCTATCTATCTATCTATCTATCTATCTATCTATCTATCTATCTATCTATCTATCTATCTATCTATCTATCTATCTATCTATCTATCTATCTATCTATCTATCTATCTATCTATCTATCTATCTATCTATCTATCTATCTATCTATCTATCTATTCCAAATTGTAGATGTAAAATATAAGTTTTAAAATACTACATTTTAAAATCTTTAATAGTTGAATAGTAAATCTAAATATATGCCTCTGTTCCGTTTGGGATAAGTATGATTTTTAAAAACATTTTCTTTGAAAGAAATGAATACTTTTACTCAGCAAAGATGCATTACAGTTTTTCTCAGTCGCTTTGGTGCATTTCTCACATCACTATTTACATTTGCACAACAGTTAGTTCAATCTCCACAACATTTAGTCATTTGTGCACATCATAGTAGCAGTTTCTCATTCCTTCCAACAAATTGCAGATGCTTTTGGACATGCATCAATTGCTTTCATACAACTCTCTGCTGTTTTATAACATTATCATTTGCTTATGTCATGTCAGTCAAAATTAACTATACTTGTGAATGCTGAATAGTCATTCCATATAAAACTAATAGTCCTCATTTCATTGCTTGAGTCATTACATACAAAAATGTTGAACTAGTTGTCAAAATCTGTCAAGCAAATTTTACACATTTTTTAAAATCTTTTTTTTTTTTTTCTGAAAATGTCTCCTAAATAAAACAATTTCTCTCAGGTGAATCTCAGCTTTCACTGATGATGAGGAACGTCTGGATGTATGAATGATTAAAGTATGTTGGATGTTCAGTTCCAATATGTACTGCAATATTGTTTACAGTTGTGCACAGCTCTACCCAAAGGGAGTTTATGTTTGTTGTAAATAAGGGTGTATTTTTTCTTTTGCACAATGCTGTGAACAAATTAGAATTGCAAAGAGCATATGCAGTAAAAATGTGAAACATACATATATTCAGTGTCTTGTACTCAGTTACCTCATAAATACAGTAATGTGTAACTTTACTGTATTTTTCAAATGGCTGTGCAAATAGTATATAGTGCTGTGTTGAGCATTTTCAGGTAGTGTCACCAAGATCTGACTTTTATCATTGGAAAACATTCACAGAGTAAACTGACATAATGAAAACATGACTAAGCCATTTGACTATCTTGTTCATAAACGATGGTGTCAGGACTTTTCATCTTGATGACACTGACACTTTCATTGACATAAATACTTGCTTTTGAGGAATGAGCTATCCATTTTGAGCAAGTGACACGCTTTTGCAGGTTATCAACTAGGTTTTGCAGTTTGTACTAATTGTTTTGAGAACTGCATTAACTGTTGTGCAAATGTAAATAGTAATGTGAGAAATGCACCAAAGCGACTGAGAAAAACTGTAAAGTGTTAAAAAGTGATAGTAAAGGTATCTATAATGTTACAAACATTTCTGTGTAAAAATCAATGCTTTAAAAAAATGTTTTTATTAAACATTTTATAATTTTATCAATAATAAGAAATCTTTCTTGGGCATCACATAATAATATCAGAATGATTTCTGAAGGATCATGTGACACTGAAGACTGGAGTAATGATGCTGAAAATTCAGCTTTGATCACAGGAATAAATTACATTTTACAATATATTAAATTAGTTTTTTAAATTGTAATAATATTTCACAGTATTACTGTTTTACTGTATATTTTATTGAATAAACTTTGGAACGGGAGTGTACATGTATAAATTCTGAATATCTGAATATAAAGTTTAAAGCTCAATAATTATTTATAAATCCTGAATGTGCAGTGGAATACATACATATGTAACTACGAACATATATGTAAATGCTGAATGTGCAAATGCAACCCTAAAACATAGGAGAAAACACAGGATAGATTAAGGCAGGTCACATTTTTTGTGCTTTCAGTAGAGAGGACATACTGAGCGTCCCGTCTGAGCCGACAGGAAGAGCGGCACGGGCCGGCTTCCCCTCAGCGGGAGATATGTGACTGTGACTGGACTCTGGAGAATGTCTCAGCCCTGACTGGCCATTGTTACAGCAGCAGTGAGAGTCTTGAGAATCATTCAGATAAGACTAGACCAGCAGATGAATCTCACATCCACACTCACTTTTCCCACTGACTAAACCACTGCTGGAAGAGATAAAAGGATTCTGTAAACAAATAAGGGCCATGCAGATAACTGTGCCAGACGGGAACTCTGGCAAGGCTAAGAGCCTACAGGGAACGCGTTTTATCACAAAGCTGACAAAAACACAGCAAACTGAACTATAACCCTGAAATAAAGGAAAATATTGATGATTCTTTAAGCACAAGAAGAGACAAAGGTTTTGTTTTTTAGAGATTTTTAGAGATCATGACAATCCATAGAAGCTAATGAAACGTCAGGTTTCAAACTAAAGGTATGGGCACATTAGCGAAATTTCAGCTAAATTTAATGAGCAAAAAGTGTCCATTATCTCTTGTCAATAGTGTAGCGATGTATGACACACAGCTTACCTTCACTATGATCATCCATTGCGAATGAAACGTCAGATCTCAGTGTAAAGGCATGATCACATTACCACAATTTTGGCAACGCTTTGCAAGAGAACAATGGTCCATTGCCTATTATCAACAGTGTACTTATGTATAAAGCACAGCTCACTATCACTATAACCATTGATTTGCGAAGGAAATGTCATATTTCACTGTAAAGATGTGGTTACATTACAAACATTTTGGCAAAAGTTCATGGGCAAAAAATACACTGTCTATTGTTAACAGTGTAGCAATTTATGAAGCACAACTCATCATCACTATGATCATCCATTGCCAATAAAACGTCAGATTTCAATTTAAAGGTGCGGTTACATTACTAAATTTTTCCAAGCAAAAATGGTTCATTGTCTCTTATCAACAGTGTAGCAATATATGCAGCACAGCCAAAGT
The DNA here is from genome assembly GCA_023718395.1 of Leucaspius delineatus. Lineage (NCBI taxonomy): Eukaryota > Metazoa > Chordata > Actinopteri > Cypriniformes > Leuciscidae > Leucaspius > Leucaspius delineatus. The sequence goes on along the minus strand of CM043356.1, from coordinate 51,020,779 downwards.
CCTTTTAGGCAAGTCGTGCCACTCGGCCGCCATCTTGGCAACGCCTCCGGGCAGCTATTTGCGGACTAACAAGACCAGGCTCCTATCTAAATGAATGGGCAGAGAGTCAGAACTGCACTTTCACTGGTCACCGGGACATAAAAACTGCATATATAGAAACAGCGGTAAAATATGATAAAAATCGCTGAAAAAGTTTGATGACTTTGCCCCAAAATAAGGTTTAAAACGCCTTTTCCCCCACAGGTTATACTTTTACTATGCATGCGCAAGGGTTCACGTTCACGACACCAAACTTAATTTACGTCTCTATCCAGAATGCCGATGTTGTGCCAAGCACTTAAACAATTATATTTAAATGTCTGAAACCTAAAATAAACATTATGTGGTTAAAAACACTGAACAGTTGTGATATAGCCTATGACAAGCGCCAGCGCCAGCCACAGCGCGCAAGCACAGGTTGAATATGGCAGTTATGTCACGTCACTGTACATTCGCTCCTTAGTGGTCAGCTGCTGACTGTTAAAAGCAGATGATTGGCTTTCCAGCGGGAGGGGCGGGACATGTGCATACAACCGCCATCTTTGCCGTAACGGGTTTTCCTTATATAGTTGTATTGAGGATTGAGGAAGTGGCATGTCTCTTATATAAATTGTCTCTGGCACAGCTCACTATTAAAATTTCATGAGCAAAAATGGCCCATTTTCCATAGTCAGTACAGTAGCGATGTATGAAGCACAGCTCATCATCATTATGGCCACTGATTTGCGAAAGAAACGGCAAATTTCAATCTAAAGGTGTGGTCAAATTACCGAAATGTTGGCGAAATTGCCAACCAAATGAACCATGCAGTGTATTTATGTAAAAAGCACAGCTCACTATCACTATAGCCATTGATTTGCGAAGCAAACGTCAGATTTCAATGTAAAGATGTGGTCACATTACCAAAATTTTGGTGAAATTTCATGGGGCAAAAAATACATTGTCTATTGTTACAGTTTTTCTCAGTCGCTTTGGTGCATTTCTCACATCACTATTTACATTTGCACAACAGTTAGTTCAACCTCCACAACATTTAGTCATTTGTGCACATCATAGTAGCAGTTTCTCATTCCTTCCAACAAATTGCAAAGGCTTTTGTACATGCATCAATTGCTTTCATACAACTCTCTGCTGTTTTATAACATTATCATTTGCTTATGTCATGTCAGTCAAAATTAACTATACTTGTGAATGCTGAATAGTCATTCCATATAAAACTAATAGTCCTCATTTCATTGCTTGAGTCATTACATACAAAAATGTTGAACTAGTTGTCAAAATCTGTCATAAAAAAAAAAAAAAATCCTGAAAAAGTATCCTAAATTGGACAATTTGCAATTGAGCAAGAGATGATATTCACTGTGATGTAGATTAAATTATGTGACCAGACAGAGAGGAACGTCTGGATGTGCATGAATGATTACAGTCCTATGTATGTTGTATGTTCAGTTCCAATACAGTATATAGGCCTACTGCAATATTGTGTACAGTTGTGCACAGCTCTACCCAAAGGGAGTTTATGTTTGTTGTAAATAAGGGTGTATTTTTTTCTTTTGCACAATGCTGTGAACAAATTAGAATTGCAAAGAGCATATGCAGTAAAAATGTGAAACGTACATATATTCAGTGTCTTGTACTCAGTTACCTCATAAATACAGTAATGTGTAACTTTACTGTATTTTTTCAAATGGCTGTGCAAATAGTATATAGTGCTGTCTTGAGCATTTTCAGGTAGTGTCACCAAGATCTGACTTTTATCATTGGAAAACATTCACAGAGTAAACTGACATAATGAAAACATGACTAAGCCATTTGACTATCTTGTTCATAAACGATGGTGTCAGGACTTTTCATCTTGATGACACTGACACTTTCATTGACATAAATACTTGCTTTTGAGGAATGGGCTATCCATTTTGAGCAAGTGACACACTTTTGAAGGTTATCAACTAGGTTTTGCAGTTTGTACTAATTGTTTTGAGAACTGCATTAACTGTTGTGCAAATGTAAATAGTGTTATGAGAAATGCACCAAAGTGACTGAGAAAAACTGTAACAGCAATGTATGAAGCACAACTCTTCATCTCTTCACCTCTTGAAATGACTGCATTTCGCTTGTGAAAATTCATTGAACAATCGTAAATGCGACTGCACCTTAACACAACTCTTTAAGTCATCGTGAAATCAATATGGACAGTTCTTTTATGTTTTTTTATGGAATATTGCAGTATTGATTATAAATGATTTATCTATGCACGTAATTTTTCTTTTAAGTTATTGTGCCTTTGTCATCAGAATAACTTGCAGTGATATCTCTTCTCTTTTCTGATGAGGTGTTTACTGGGGCGAGGGCGAGGGCGAGGGTGAGGGCGGGACAACCTGTCACTCCACCATGATCTCCACATGAGATCCACCAATAGCAAACCACAAGCATCCAACCATCCAATTAATTCCCCATGGACAAAAGTTCTACATTTGTTCTTGTTTTAGAAGCCGTTTCACTCAGATATACGTCATAAAAGATTATCGCAACTCCCGTTTCAATGGCGACTTTGAAACACACATAAACACACTGCCAGTCTGTCAGGGCACAGCAGAAGTTAATGAAGCTGAAATAAGTGCTTCAAACTCAACGCACTTCAGTCGTATGAGGTCATTGAGGAACTAACCAGAGCCAAAGGTCCCGCCTCCGATGACTCATCACTGAATGACACATTCTTGCCTTTTAAACATCCATGACATCACAGCATTCATGGGCATGACTAAGACATGGAAGAATCGCACCATTCACAACAATTAACAATTGATACATGACTGAAATATCTAAATGCATGATGAAACATAGACTATTAAAACATGTGTCAACAGGAAAGCAGTATAATTTCATTATTATAACCTGTTTAATATTACATACGTTCTTTTAACAGGAAAAAATACAATTTCCTAACACCAACCAATCACCTTACACAGTCTGACTTCACAGGTAAGCGAAAAAGACAGAGTTTATGGCTTGTTAAACGACATTTACATGCTAATTATCCGGTAACCGTTAACTTTCTGGTAGGCATAATGATTGCTTCAACTGGACACTCATCTCCCTTTCTGGTGATGAGAACAGAATATTTCCTGGTCAGGAAACAGATGAACTCTCCGAGTCCAAATGTGGAGGTGCACAGCTGCTTCCCCATCAGGCAGAGGATGGGTAACTCTGTCCTTCCTGTCCGCTACAATACCTCTTAACCCCTTACATGCCAGTTGTTTTCTAGTTTAGGACCGGAGTGTTTGAACCGTGAAGGACCTAACCTCTCCACTGACTATTTACCCACGAAGTTAATCTGCAACAAACACGCCACATATTTCTTGTCTCCAACTTGAGGTGACTTCATTGCGTGGATTTTCCGCACCATCGAAACGGATGTAACATTGATGTAATATAATGGAGAATGAGTAACACAATGTTTCCTTTCATTTTCAACAAGCGATTTTTAATCGTTTTAGTAAACCCTGGTTTCCTTGAGAGGTTCCCATGGAGGCACATCAAAGATTCATAGAAAAGTAAACACTTATCCTTATGTTCCATTGAGAAAATAACAATGGACAGAAAATAACAATTTCAGACTGATTGAACTATTCCTTTAAGACATTCATCACGTACAGCAACAGACAAATCCAGCAAGAAAATAAATGTTCCAAAACATTCCCGCTCATCTGAGAGAGGCAGGGATTTGCCATTAACTTGAGCCTTGAGAAAACACTGTTAATGTGTTTGTTTTTGATTCTTTGTGAACGAGAGGACAAGTTATCTCGCTCACCAATAGCTATGGCCAATCCCTGTGTCTCCACTGCTTTGTTATGACTTTACTTTTGGCTTACAGACTGGAAGTACAAAATGCTGTTTACACGGTTATGTCCTGTTTCACATATTTTACATCCTTTCAGGGCTATGAGGAACATATTTAAATATATAATATTTAATAATATTTAACATATGTAAAATAAACATTACATATTTGGAATGCATATATAATAAATATAGTACTTAACCACAAGAAATATATGCAAATATTTCAATCAATTGGCAGACCTAATGGCCTTTAATTTGTACTTACTTTGGTGAGATAGTAGACACACTGCTGGAAGGTGAACATGATGACTTCCTCTAGGACCGTCATGGCCTCTTCACTGGCAGCACGCGTGGACTGGATCTGACAATCCAGTGATTCTGAGCAGATGGAGACATGATGTTACTGCACATTCGCAAGAGACTTATAAGTATAGATCTACCAGTGGCTGGTAGATCAAATGATAAAACAGTAACTAAAGCAATGAGCCAACGAGGCCAGTGATCTGACACATATTTCGAATAATATGGGACAACACATAGGGAAGGCTAATACCTTTGTCCTGTTCCTGTCTGTCCTGCTGTCTCCATGTTAAGAGCAGAGGGACCTCGTGCTGGATGAAGTGCAGCAGCTCAATGGAGTTGGACATCCACAGTACCAGCGGCTCCAGGCCTGGGATCAGATCCTTCATGTTCAACACATGCAGCTCTGCTGACATTTCACTGGAGCTTCTGTTGCATAAAGAGCACAATGTTCACATGTTATCACAACACAGGCAGACAGACAGATGGATAAACTTGTGTGAGTCTATACAACAAACCAATAATCCATTAATTATCAGGCCAACCAACCAACAAAACATCCATCTATCCACCTATATATCTGTCTGCCCAAACAAGAAACCAAGATTCATTTGTCTAACCAACCAACCATATAAAACAACCATCCCTTCATCTGTCTTACTAACCATCCAGCTGTCTATCCATAAAAATATCTGTCCAACCAACTAACCAGCCAGCCATCTTTCTGTCTATATATACTTATGTATAAGCTTGTTCATTCAAACAAACTATCATAAGTCTATCCATTTGTCTGGCCAACCATCCATCTACCTTTTTGCCTGTCAGTCTAAATATCCGATCAAAAAAGCAACTGACATCCATCCCTCTAACCATTTATTTATTTATTTATCTGTCTGTCTGTACAACCAACCCAACAAACAACTATCCATCTATCTTACTGTCTAACCAAACATCTATCTATCTATAAATATATTTCTATCCATCCAACCAACTAACCAACCATCTCTAATCATCCAACACCAATGCATTGGTTTGTCCAACCAATCACCCAGCATTTATCAATTAGTTTTTCTAACGCAGTCATTCCCAAAGGCGGGGTCCCGACCCACAAGTGGGTCGCGGGAGATTTTGTATGGGTCGCCAAGTCGAGCACTATTTTTCAGTGTGCTATAAACGCGTTCTCATCCTAGGGCGTCATATACTGACGCTTTTGACATTTCGTCCACATGCAACGCACATGGCACCCTTTAGCGTCAATATGAGACGCACAGGTTATGGGTAGGTTTAGGTTTAGGTCTGGGGTAGGGGTAGGGTTAGACCGCTAGGAGGCGCCTTCTGGCCCATATCTATCTGCGTCTCATATTGACGCTAAAGGGTGTCATGTGCGTTGCATGTGGACGAAATGTCAAAAGCGTCAGTATATGACGCCTTGGGACTTTGTCTCATTAAATATAAATTGTGTACATTGTAAAGATGAGAATATGAAAACAATGAGATGTCCTGTCAACTCTTCCTTTCTCATTTCACCTCTGCATTTTACTTATTGTCAACAACAGGTAAATAAAACAAAATTGTGCTTTGTCAAATATCTGTATCTCTTTTAAATAGTTAAGTGGAAGCTTAACTGACCTTAAAAATGGTCATACATATTTTGTTAATGCATAAATTCTCTTCGTGATAAATGAACTATATGGGCCTAATGTTTATTGGGTCACAAGGATTTATCGACTTTAAAATGTGGGTCCCCAGAAAAAAAGTTTGGGAAACACTGTTCTAACCAACCAACCATTCTGTATTTTTACGTCTGTCCAACCAAAAAAGCGATCACCAACCATATCTAACCATTTATGTCTAACCAACCATTCATCCATCTATTCAATTGTATGTCCAACCAACCAACCAACCAACCAACCAACCAACCAACCAACCAACCAACCATCTGTCTGTCTGTCCATACATTTGTCTGTTTGTCTAAATGTCACTGGCTTCTACACCTATGCTTGTAAAACCTGTCTTTTTTTATTTTTTCATTTTAATACTTTGAATAGCAGCAAGCCAAATCAAAGTTCAAATCATTGAGGAATTGAGGTTAAGTTTCCACCTTTAATACCTACGTTTTAACTATTAATCTCACCACAATATGGAGGGAAATGACTAAAAATCAGGATGTGGACTGATACCAGCTGATAGAAAATACCAGCTCTCTGCTAGCCAAATTCACTATTTAAACACAAGACAATCAGAGCCTGAAACACTTTAACACTGCTGTCTGTCAGCAGACAGATTTATCACTGTACAATTCAACAGTAAATGACACGCTCAAGTGGCCCTGTCCCGGGTCGAGAGCGGGCACCACAAAGAAAACAAAAGTGAATTGAACATATACAGCACCATGGGTGATAATACGCTAGTTAAAGTCGTACTTTAAGTTCCCTGCTCTTATTTCAGAGGCGTGTGAAAGAAGAATGGTTTCAAGAAGAAATAAGCTCTCTCACATGTCTGGCTGCAGAGCTGCAAGTTCTTTTGTTCTTTCCTGTGGAGGAGGGAAAAAAAGAAGAATCTCAGAAGAACAGCTCTGTTAAGTGTGCCACAACCTTTAATCCCCTGATGACAATACTGACCTACTTTAGCTCTCCAAAAGGGGTGTCAAACAGGACAAGTTCTTGTGTCCAGTACTCTTTTTTGTTGGTAAATGTAAATATGCATCATATGGACATCATGGACTATTCCACCAGCCCACATATTGAGTTATAAACATAAACAGAAGGGCTTTCCAGACTTGAAATAGTACACCCTGGGTCAATCTACACCTTGGGTAAATGGGACCCTGAGTTATCTCGCTTCACATTTCACACTGCTCAAAATTGACCTGGGTTAACTGGACTTTTCACACTGTACATTCCTAAACCGTCCTACGTCATACGCCGGCATCCATCTCCCGTGAACGCGCGTCGACCGCTACCGGAAGCCAGTTATTTTCATTTATAAAGTTTTAAATATGTATATTTTTACAACAAAACCGCACGGATTACCCTCAGAAGGCCTTCGTTTATCCCCCTGGAGCCGGATGGATTACTTTTGTGAAGGATGCATGCACATTTTTGGGACTTGAAGGAGTGGACCCCATAACTTGACATTATAACCACTGAAAGATCTAAGACATTTTCTAAAATAACATATGCATCTCGAATGGCTTGAGGGTGAGTAAATCATGGGTTTAAAATCATTTTTGGCCGAACTATCCCTTTAACATTTGCGGTGTCAGTGTCATTGATGAACGCAGCAGGTGACCTGTTTACACAAAGGCTCTAGTGTTGTGCATCATCGTAATGTATATTGTTGACTGTACAACCATGTTTTTCCTGAATGGACTTTTCAGACCATGAAGGTAAGAATTAAACATCTTCTTCTTCAATTCAATTGTGGCGCTTTCAGTAATCATCTGACATATATCAACCCAGGGTGTGAAAAGCCCTACAGTACCTCAAGTGGTACTCAAAGGTATTTCAAAGAATACCATGGTATATGTCCAAAAAACACAATTACTGTGGTACAACATTATAATAGTGTGCTTTTCTTGTTTTTGGCATGTGGTTTTTTTTCTCACTCACCCACATGGTGAGCTGGATCTGATTGGCGATAGAGAGCAGCAATTTCCGAAGGTGAGCCAACTCAAAGTTGGTGGCGGAGTGTTGAATGCACAGACACAGTAGAAAGGCTGGAGTGAGTTTGGGTTCTTTCCCTCCTGAATCCACCATATTGAGAATCTTCTCCAAGACCCGATCTTCGTGCTGCACCTGATAGGACAGCGACACCACCTTACCATCCAAGTCCCTCCATCGGGCGGCCATTTTTTGAGTCCTCCTCCTCCTGACAGATGTCCCGCACAGTTTACAGGGTGACGTCGTGGCAGGGGGACACAGGGTGGCCATCCAGGACGGGGTCTGGAAGGCTCCTGAGGCCGTAGGGTCCTTGAACATGAAGAGATAGTGCTGACCGAGCCCCACCAAGTCACCTGGACACAACTCAACCTCGTCATCAAGAGGGACGCCGTTGTGTGTTACACATGCACCGTGGAGGGGTCTGAGCACGGTTTGCATCTTACTGCCGCCCTCAGTTTGGTCTTTGGCGGCGTCTAGGCGCTGTACGCAGCAATGCTGAGGTAGAATGTCGGGGGCAAAGAGTAAGACGTCCACCTTTAGGGTCTCCTCATTCTTACCAGCTGAGGATTCACTGGAGCAGCCAAACACACAACTGTTCCCACTCATCAGATAGATCAGAAAGTCCTGACAAGAGATTAGCAGAAGAAACAGGAGATTTCGTTAAATTGAACAAGATAACCTTGGGCTAATAGAATATTAAACCAAACTAACAAGCAGTAAGTTCACTAATGGCTGAGTACTGGGACAAAACAGTATGAGGGAAAATGATTTATATACCAAGGATTAGAGATTTTTGGGATGAATCTGTAAAACATGTATTCACCTTTGTTTTGGTGAAACTTCCTGCATTTCATTTTCTCTGTTATTTTCAAAACTAATGGCAGTTAAAGGTGTGGGACATACATTGTTCATTGTCTCAAGAATCAATGAGTGAACTGACAACTACTGGTAACAGAATTTAAGAAGGAAGAGTGAGGACGGTCTTATCTAAACTCTTCATCTGCTTATTGTGGTGTCAAAACAGACCGCACTGTTAATAGATTGATCCACTTAGTGCTGCTAAACCACATGATTATTCTGATCTGAAAGAAGCACCTCTCAGCACTATGGGAAGTGATTGACATAGAGCTGTTCTAAGTCCCTTAACCAGAGATAATCTCCCAAGCACCTGCTTTAGGCCAAAAACTCACTCTCATTCAGCCCTTTATAAAAACCCTTTTGCTTGACATGAGCAACATGTGATGAGCAGAGCAACTCGGATTTAAAACATCTGTCACTCACAATGCTCTACTCATCACTCGTTTCTTGTGGAAATGGACTGAGGATTGAGGCTAAAGTAGACCAAAATTAAAGCCCATGTTTAAGGCCAGGTTCAGTGTAAATGTCAAGAGTTTTTATGCACAATTAATTATCCTTTGGTATTACTTAATCATCATAATTAATTATACTTTAGCTGTTGGATCATAATAAAATCACTGATATCAAAGTCACATGATCAACATTTCTTTGAATTCATATACAAACAGTAATATAATGGTGTGGGGGACAAACAACCTCATATCTGACTGAATGTATTATGTATTTATTTTTTATTTTTTATTAAACATCTCTTCAGTTGCGAGTTATAGAGTGCATTAGTGCACTTTTTTAGTGTCGTTGGTTCCTGAAATATTTTTTCCATTAATTTCTCCCATAGGGATTTTTTTATAAGGTCTTTGCTAAAGCGCCATAAAGCATGCAACAAGCCAAACCAGCTAAGAGGTGAATCACAACATTACAAACTTTGATTCCAATCAAAACGTAATTGAAAATTAGACACAAATTCAGAGGTACAAGACTGTGTACTTAGCGGCCTTAGTGAGGGAAAGAACTACAATCCCACAAAAGTCATTCGCAGTGCTTCATGGGAGTAGGCGGAGCTAAAGCGCTCTTTTTGTGCGTTATGTTTGTGTCGACTCTCCGATTGGTGGAACTTTCCCCACAGCATTATGGGTAATGTACTTTTTCCACCACTAATTCTGCAGCTGAACATGATTATTTTAAAAATAAGTTGAATTTATGTGGGCTGGCAGCTTCAATTGAAGCAAAGACCATAGATAACAACCTCAGTAGGGCTGTCTTTAACGGTTTATAAGTTAGCATTAAAAATCTATTTAAAAATTAATGGAGTATTTACTCTCCGGAACCCGACTGTTGCACTCTATAATGGGAGAAAAGACATTGTGCATAACATTTCCAGCTAAAAATGTAGAGACTCAAGGGACAAAGAGCAAAAACAATAAAGAGAAACTGTACTGCGTGGCAGAGTGAGTTGTGTTTCTGCCTTGACTGACCGCAGGCTTAGTAAACAATGCTGATTATTACCTACAGTAAACTGCAGTGCTGCACGTATCCTCATGGCACTGGAATTTCTACTCCTGATTATAGTTCAGCATTTTAACGAGATATAATTACTGCTATAACCACAAACTTGTTTATTCCTCTCTCCCATGCATGTTTTGAGCAAGCAAATTAAATGTTTGTCTTCATAATTTTTTATTCACTTTTTTGTGCCTCTGCTAATTTTTATCTGGATGATATCAGTGTCCGTTCTGGTATGTAATGCCCACTTTTCACAATCCAATCAACTGGATTATCATATGGATGGATTATAATTTAACATTCTGTTTCAACTGTGAATATTTTGCATTGAAAAGGCTAAAAAATGTGGTTATGTTCTAAGGTTGCAGTTTTCCCAGTTTAGTGTGTACATGCAAAAACTCACACACCCTTGACAATGCGTACTCAGCAACACTGACTGTGAGGAATAGCCGGGTAGCAGATTTCCTGTCTCTGAAAACATGTGTGGCTTTTCCACACAGTTTTCCACAGAGATGTTTAAAATGTTCTACAAACACTAGAAAAACAACTGTAGTTGGTTTTGACACCATTGTCCTTTTTTTTTTTTGTATGAACTACTGATTTTGTTTGTAATTTAATTGATCATATTGATTTGTCGTGGTATCTTGGCACAAGCACACTTTTCATGCAAAAATTCACAAAAATAACTCAAAAGTGGACATTTGATGTGCGAAACAGGCCTAACTCAATTTTTCCTTCACTGTTGCCTTTAATCTGTTGGATCTCTGGGTTTATTAAGGGCTTTTGGGATTCTGTGTGTTCTTAATGTGTGTCTCACGCGCTTCGGTTTCTTCAAATCTTCTCCACCTGTGTGAGAGCTCATGTTGAGCAGAGCTCCAGTTTAGCTCCTCACTCACTGATGGCCAGTCCCAGGATGCCTTGAGACACATGGATCATCTGCCGTCCATATGTCCGCCTGCCTGTCCAAATCATGTTGCTCTGACCTGGGCTAATCCTATAGAAAACTACCACACACACCACACACTCTCTCTACAGTGAGTGGCTCCAGATTAAACTGTGCTTAAGTCAAGACTTTACACCACTGTCAACAACAAGGGATGAATGTGCCAATGTCTTATGTAAGGTTTGAGATCTGCTGTCAGGGATACTGTGCTTTCTTTGATTCATTTACAACAAAACAGCAACACTTGGGTTTGTACAAGCAGAATACACATAGAGCATTAGAATCATTATTTTGACAAATATTGTGATTTTTGACCATTATATAAAACATATGTAGCATCTCAGACTTCTGCTGCAAAGATATCAAGTCTAATAACACTGAAATGGTTCAATGGTTTGCGAAAACAATAGACACAATGACTTTTGTCACAAAAATAAATCCTCATTCTCCCATTCTCTGCTGCCAAACAATTATTCTTCAAGGGTCTTCACACTTGAGTCGTTGTTGAAAAAACAAGCCACAAACCTCAGTTTAGAAAGAAATCAAAATTTTGCTTAAAAAATTGCTATGTAGTTGCTTACTGGCTCTAATAAAAAGAGCCTATACTCTCAACACTCTATGATATTCTGGTCACTAGCCCTTGTATGCCTATTTGGTTCGAAATTGACCCTAATTGATTGCATTAGCATTCAACACTACGCTATTATCGTATCTACGGATGCGGCAGCAGACGGACATGAGGATTCTTTCCAACGTTTAGCAAAACACTGCGGATCACGTCATTTCAACATGGCAAATTACATTGAGCCACATGATTGGATAAATCACCAATGTCCATAATGCCAACTGTGTGGGAAGAGCTGCGTTCCAAAGTTCGATTCTTTAAGGTTAAAGGTTACAGAAAAAAAAATCCTAAATAAGAGTACCAGTACCAGAAAAAGTTATGCTAGTTTTATGCCGGGGTCAGACTACATGATATTTTGGCACAATGCTTGATGTAGGGTTTCATGGTGATTCGTAAACGACAATGGCCGTGGGGACGCAAGAATTGATAGTTTTATCTCGTATAGTGGCGCCGCACATGCTTCACGATGTCACGACTAAAAACATAACATGTTTAAAAAAAAAAAAGTGGCCCTCCACAACAGGTTGAAGCACAGAAGCTCTTTCAAACATGGCGAAACGAAAGAGAGATTGGTATTGGTGCTGCTAGGTGGACTTATGTCAACAGTATGTCAACAATCCTCCTACCTTTATGGTGTTTCCTTGAGGGACAAAAACAAGAGAGTGAAAAAAGATAAATACTGGCGAACGATAGTGGAGGCGCTTCAGCAACCCGGTGAAGTACTAGCATTAGGCTAGTACAACCATTGTTTGTTTTAGGCTCTTGTTTCCAAAAGTCAGTCGCTAGTTCCGCCTTCTCGAGACATCATGCACATCATTAAAAACCTCAAGAGATGATTGGTCGAGAAGCAACGTGTAGTTGACATGAATCTTGTCGAAGACACAACAAGAATTAAGGAGTCAAAATCGCATAATCCGACACAGTTACTATCGTAACAGACAAAGATATTGTGTAGTCTGAACCTGCCATTACCTACAGTTTCAGAACCATAACTAGCACCCTAATCCAAATAGCAACATCACTGAGGGTCCAAGGAGCCACTGTCCTACCTGTCTGTGGCTGTATCCTTGCAGCAGAAGGAAATATGGGAAATCAAAGGGCAGGTGGATGGAGTACTGTGTGTTGTTGTCATCGCTGCTCTCCGTCTCCTCTTTCTCTGCGTTGAGGCGGTGAGCCTCTTTATCAGCCTCTGCCTCTGGATCCTCCTGCTGAGGTGCATTATGGGTCTCACTGGCTTCTTTTCCCATAGTGGAGACATCCATTTCACTCAAGCTCCTCCAGATACTCAGAGCATCCACCCCTTCATTCGTCCCATCCACGAACAGGGAGGTGACCCGCGAACGGGCGTGCTGCAGCTTTCGGGCCTGGGCATTAAGGCCTAGGGGATCAAATAAAAAATTAAAAACTATGATTTGAACAGAAAAAATATGTACATTCTCACAGAGTCATAATGACAAAAGATGGAGCATATTTGCAGAAGAGGATAATAGCACTGATTATGGCTTAGTCAGACTTATTACTGCATGAGCAATGTCATAACAGCCTAAAATGATGAGGGAAATACTATTAAATGCTTTGAGATAATGCTTGCATACATATAGCTGTACATTTCTTTCAGATGCTCGGCTATTAGATGACTCTTCGGTTGGATGGTAGTGACGTAAACATAAACAGCATTGAAGTGCTGTGAAAGGTTCTCAGAGGTCAGGCTTTCACACCCATCGGCACTCTGGGCGTTATCAGCTGTGGAAATGGGCGGTCGTCTACATTGTTCTGCCAGAACACACAGCTTCCCCCCCGTCACCGATTCTCAAGAGAACCCTGTGGAACAGGCACAGTCCCGCGCCAAAAAACACCCTCAAGAGTGCAGGAAACACGCTCAGAAAAGAAAAACAAGCGGCCATTTCGATGTTGGCGGCCGGAGCGCGGTGGGAAAGCGCAGTGTGAGTGCTGATAGGACTATCCCAATAAAACACACTTCAGAGAGAGCAATTTCACTAAGCTTCTTGCTGACGAGCTTTTGTTGGGATAAGCTACGAGGCACCTCAGACTGTTAAAACATTCCTAAATTGTGTCAACTGAAACGTAGATCAAAGGTCAGCTAGTCAAAACATCTCTAAATCACACCAATGCCGATAACTATGATGATAGCTATGTTAGCGTCCACACCAGTACACAACACCATTTCGGTTATTGTGAGTGTGGTGCTGTTATGTCGTCTTTAAAAGCTCAAGCTCGTTAAAGTCAGGTTGATTCTGATTGGCTGACAATGTCTTGGGCAAAAATCAGTCTGAAAGTGATTCCAACGATATTGTTTCTCTGTGTTTGTTAGCATTATAGTCGTATATTCACAGAATTACAACGTTTATTAAAACTTTATAGGTATAGTTAACATTAGGGCTAATCTAAGGATTTATCTAAATAAAACTAAAATCATGAAATTAATGATGATTAACAAATTGCTGTGATTTAATTAAACAAATATATACGCAGTGTGTTTTCGCATGAAACGTGGCATTGTGTTCTTTTACACTTGAAATGCTGCTCCACACATATTCACTCTCTGCATCTGTTCTAGATTTGAGTCGCTTTAGACATTATTATTAGATTTTCCCCCAAAATCGTGCAGCCCTATTTATCATCCTTGGTGCAAAGGGGCCTTAAACTATTGAAGGTCCCACTCACACTCACTCAGCCAAACTGATATTGCCGCAGTACCTGCAGTGATGGTGTCTGTATCCTTGGCACTTTGCGCCTCCACGCTTGCTCTTCTCTGGATCTCGAAGCGCCTGGAGAATCCCTCTTTGGGTTTCCAGAGCGACTGCAACACGAGGGGCTTCTCATGGTCGCCCACAACCCGAATGCATTCAGACTTCCATTCGTGGTCCAACCCGGTTCGGCCAATCACATCGCAGAGCACATATGCACTGGAGTCTTCCTTTTCCAAGCAGTACCTGTGAGACCGGAGAACAGCTCAGGTGAACTCGCTGGCTGGACTAACAACGAGTCAGCGAACAATGGAAGCGACCAGTGACTTGAGGTTGCAAGCATTTCTTGTCTTGTGTTTGAACTTTTCTTGGGTTTGAACCGAAATTTCAGCAACCGAAAATATTCAGTTTTTCTTTTTCGGTTTTGCCTAAAATAGTTTTGAAGGGTCAAAATCATGGACCGAAAGAGATAAGGTTCATTCACAGTACGAATGATAACTAGCCCATATTAGCATTCACACCAATGAACGATAATGTTCTGTTTAATATATGCACATGGTGCAGTTACGTCTCAAGGTCTATAAAATCGTAGAGTCTCATTATCCAATTACCCAAATTTAATTACAGAAACTTCGGCCTTGTCCACACTAATACATTTTCGTCTGAAAGCGCAACTTTTTCTCTCCGTTTTGGTGTTTTTGTCCTGCAAAAACAGCTTTTTGACAATGCTTTCCCAAGTGGATAAATCTGAAAACGGCGTAGTGTGGACTGTTAAAACGGAGGCATTTGAAAACGATGACGCATGTTTAGTTTTGTGACGCATATTAAACCGATAGATATCTATGTGTATACTGTTATTGTGCCTGTTATGTGCTATTCACTTTCACACTGTTGCTAAATATATGTTTCATTGTACGCTCTTCATGTCACAGTCCTGCAAAGATGACATAACATTTCCTCACATTTGCTGTCCTGCGGCAAAACATGAGCGCAGTCGCGTTTCAGACCAAACATATAATGGTGACTGAGAGCGACCTGGACTCATCAGTGAATTTTAGTGTTTTCCGACATTTCAGTGTGGATGAGAAACTTTTGGAAAATGCTAGGAAACGCTAGTCTGGACGGAGATAGTTTTGAAATGAAAGCCATTTTCAAATGTATCCGGATTAATGTAATGCCTTTTTCGATTTCTTTAGCTAAAAGAAAACTTTAATTTCTGTTTCAGTGTTTTGGTAAAAAAAACAACAACAACATTTAAGTGCATCACCACATCGACACATACACTCTTAAAACCAAAGGTTCTTTATGGTCTTTTGTGCTTTCATGAAGAATCTTTAACATCCATGGAACTCTTCCATTCCGCAAATAGTTCTTTATGGTAGATTTAGATTATTAAAAATAGTACTTTTAAGAACTGTTCACTGAAAGATTCTTTGGGGAACCCAAAATGGCACTTCTCCACGAAAACCCCCTTTATTTTTAAGAGTGTAGTGATGTGACACCCAATCGCACACACACTGCACCGACTCATCCGGCCCTTCATCCCTCACCTCTCCAGAGCCTCTCTGACCAGCTCTTTGGCACTGGAGTGACCGGTGGCCAGAACGCTCTTATAGTGGGTCCCCTGACAAATGTCACTGCCAAATATCTTGAGTATCCCTGGGACGGTCCTCTGACTGGACAGCTCTGCAGGGTCGTCCGATTCCAGGGTCCTGCCCTCCTGTCGACCGTTTGGCAGAATAGGACTCCGGTTGAAGACCGTGGTCAGTTTGTTGTTGTGTCGGCGTATCTTGCTCTTGGCCGGCTGCCTGACTCCGGTGCTCTCCACAGACTGAGCTGTGCTGTCAGACGCGCTGGACCTGGCACACACACACATGGTTAACATCACTGTAAAGATGTGCACATCTGCACACAGTCGACTTGAGCTGCAACACTGGCAGATTGAGTTTAACAGGCGGCAGATCAAATACAACCCCCTGGTAAGAAGACGGTTTCACAGCTTGAGAAAAAGAGCTGTGAGTGTTTAATACTGTCAGAAATGTAATATATATTAAGGTTTGAGACTTTTCGTATGATGTGTAGAGTTAAGTTGAATGTCATTTTAAACTAATCAATTTTATCTCTAGGTTGTTGGTTATAATGTAACATGAATGACAGATGCTCACTTTATCACTAGTAGCTCCTGTACAAGATTGGATGAATTATAACACTTTTTAAAAATCGGACAATAAATATTATTTTATTAAAGTATCTATGAGATGTTTTTGTTTACTCATCAGCTATTAATGTATTTTAGTAATACTATATTTTTTTAGCTTTTGCTTTAAACTTCTATTATTCCTGACAGACAAAGGAATAAATACTTTATAAAGACAAAAACTATACATAGATATTAATATTACATTAAATAAATATAAAATTAAGAAAATAAGTATAAATATTAAATATGAATAAGTATTAAAAAAATTGGTAACACTTCACAATAATTTCTCATTTGTTAACATTAGTTAATGAACTATGAACAATAAATATTTACAGCATCTATAAACTTATGTTGATGTTAATTATTAAAAATCCAGTTGTACATTGTTTGTAGCTCATGCTAAATAATTCCGAAAGTAACGTTAACAAATGAAATTATTATTATATAATAATCGACATATTTTAATGCATTCTTTTATGTGAGATTCTGTAGGTTTTTTATGTAACATAAGCCAATGTGACATTCTGATCAATAAGATTGATTATGTTTTTCCTCATATGTAAATATTTTAATATTAGGCTACTATGACTGGTAGTACACGTGTATGTTTCAATTCTTATACCAAAAGTTGGCTATATTTGTAATCGTGTATATATTTTTGTTTTGTTATTACAGAAGGCAGCAAATATAGCAATTTAGTGCCAGGTCTCAAATGTACAGTAATTTCTATAATTTTACAGCAGTGTTTTCCAGGTCAAGGACCAGAGACAGTGCATTCTCTAGAGTCTAGACTATATCTGTGTGTTGTAACAAATGCATTTTTGTGAAATACATAATGAATAAAATATTTTTTTGAAATAATAATAAATAAATGCCACTTGATTTGTTATTTTCTTATCTAATGCCATGATTGTCACATACATGTTTAAGTGTGATTTAATCCCCATACATACTTTAGAAGTCACTTTATTTGTTTTATAAGTAAATGTATGCAATCAACGCACGAGTGTGTATTAATAACTCACTGTAGAGATCCGTTGCTTGGCTTTCTGGTCAGCATCGCCAGGCGTCTCTTGGGCGAGCGGATCAATAACCCAACAGGGAAGCCGAGAGCTTGCTTAGAGATGTGATTGCTTCTCTCCTCCGAGATCATTTTAACATGTGCACAAATATCATGTATTAATACAAATGCCAAGATAATTTCCCAAAGCTATATCTGACTGCTGCGCGCGCTGTCAGAGTAACCCGCGTCAGGGAAACACATGTTGCGCCCAGAAGTCGCGCTACTAGAATACACTGAAACTTTAATAAGCGCTGAACATCACCAGACGTCCTGTCTCATGTCCTGTGAACGCTTCTATAAACATATTCCATTGCGACGTTTATGAAAAAAACATTAAATATTGTTGCTGTATTATCCAGTCCGGTTTGAAGAAGTCCTCTTTAATTAGACATTAAAACGAAAGATAATCCGATACAGTAAACCACAGCGTTTCTGTCCGCTCCAATGCCCGTGTTGAGTGTGTCCTGTCCCGTGTGTGTGTGTGTGTGTGTGTGTTTGGGTCCCGTTTGAAAAGTTAAGCGCTACTATACTATACTGACGTCAAGAGGGCGTTTGGGAACTCTAACCGGAAGTCGAATCCTACTATGGTGTGGGTTTAGCTCATGAATATTGGGTTGTGTGACTGAACGCACGAGGAGGAGGAATCATCAGCTTGAACACAACACACACTCCTGTGTTCAAGAGGGTTTGTAGTTGGAAAAAAGGGCCAAGCCAAAAAAAAAAAAAAAAAAAGGAATATTTACATGGTCTTTTAATGAGCTTAACCACTTTAATCACTGGTCAGGAAATTAGCAGGAATTGTACAAAGTAGGCCTACATAAAGTATTAGCACGAAATATCATTCTCCTTTGTTTTCTTTAAATGTTTATAAGCCATGAGGGTACATCTACATACAGCTTTTTACAGGAATTAGAGGCAATGTTGTTCTTCAGTGTTTTCAAACAGTTGAGTAGTTGAAATTTGAGTTTAATGTGAGACCAAATATTCACTTTAGGGTACAAAACTGGACTCTAGGCAACAACATGAGCCTAATGGACTTGTTCTCAAGCCACTTCTGGGTTGTCTTTGCAATTTGGGCAGGATCATTGTCTTGTTGAAAAATCTGATCATTCCTCTTTAGATAACTTCTCATTTGTGGGAAGCAATTGCCATTTTGCAATATGGTCATGTACCCTAAAGCACTAAATGGCCTTTCACATTGACGCATCTCACCCTCTTCCTCGTGTTTCACTGTGAGATTCATTTATGATTATATTTCTCAGAAGATTTTCAAAGTCACTGGTCTGGTGCTTCACCGTGCAACTCGTGTTTCATTGTGGTTCATCCTTTCGCACACCACTTCCCATATTCTGACAAAAACTCCATTCTGTCTTTGACGTTTCTCTGAGACAGTAGAAGTTAAGTTGTGCATTTGCTTACATTCGGCTAATTTCCTGAGGAATAATTCGTGGTTAAGCCCATTCAAAGCTTGGCCCATTTTATTTTCCCCAAGAGTGCACAACATGAAATTATGGGCACAAACTTCACCACAGCAGAGACCTTAACTATTTTGTAGTATCACCACTCAAATGATTGACATAATTATAATATAAATACATACAGATATGCTTTATGCCATTAGTACCTTCACCATATGTGAAAATGAGGGGACATGCGGAAGATCTGATGTGAGGTGTCCAACTTTCCCAAGAGGAAAAGGGAAGGGTGGGAGAGGATTTCCCTTGCCCGGGTGTGAAAGGACTCAACAACGTAAAATATGCCATCTCTCTGCTTTCTCATAATATTAGCTCATTCTTCAAGTATTTGTGTGTATAACTTCCACACGCCCCGTTTTAACTCCACATAGCAGAGATCTGAGGCGTCCTCCATCTAGTGGCAGCAGCTGTGACTCCCATGGGACGGTCCGTTTCCTCCAGCAAGGGGTGCTTTCAACCTCAGAAAACCAATCAATTCTCCACTGGACAGCATTCAAATACCCACAGGTGTTTCTCTTATTGAAGGTATGTGTACACTGAAATCATTTAGGGCTATATTAATTCAATAGCAAATTAATTTACAGGTTATTTTAGTAAAAAAACCCAAGTCACCACGAACGACTGTGATTGGTCCACCCTTTTACAGCACTAAGAAGAGTAATGCGTGACAAAGGTGTACGACGTCATTGAACTGCGTTTCTAATGCTTAAGCGTGATTTAAGATTGCACATAATTACGTTATTATAAATGACACATGCTTCTATTTAAACTATCCCCAAAATACCTTGTAATTTGCCCGGCTTACAACACTTAAAGCTTTGGACATTATTCATGTATAAAAAGAGAGTGCACTATATGGACTATATTTGGGGACACCTGACATTACACCAACAGGGACAGTGATTTCATCAAATTCTAAATACACAGACAGACATTAATATGGAGTTGGTCCCCTTTTGCAGTTCTTCCGGGAAGGTTTTCCATGAGATTTTGGAGTATTTTAGTGCCAATTTTTGCCCATTTATCCAGTAGAGCGTTTGTGAGGTCAGGCACGAGAAGGACTGGCTCTCAATCTCTGTTCCAGTTCATCCCAAAAGTGTTGGATGGGGTTGAAGTCGGGGCTCTGTCAAGCTCTTCCAGACCGAACTCATCCAAACATGTCTTTACAGACCCTGCTTTGTGCACTGGAGCAGTCATGCTGGAATAGTAAAGGGCCATACCCGAACTGATCCCATAAAGTTGGAAACAGCATTGTCCAAAATGAAGAGAGGGGCCAACCCCTGAAAAACAGCCCCGCACCATTATCCCCCCTCCACCAAACTTCACATTCTCCTGGCATCCGCCGAATCCAGACTCGCCCATCAGAGTAAACGCAGACCGCACGGCTAGGAGTTTGATTTTACACTCCTGTGGTGATGGGTCTGGTTGAAACACCTCCATTCAATAATTAGCAGGTGTGTCCCAATACTTTTATCCATTAGTGTATCTTTGACTCATAGTCAGGAACCAAAAAAAAAGTACTCACTTTGTTATGAGCCACATGGTGGCTCAATTTTTCATCATTTGTTTAGTGTAAAACAACTGCAGGCTCATTAACTGAACCAGAAAAATGATTTGAGCCATACGGTTTACCATTAAAAACACATTATACCATAAACAATTATTTGTTATTGACACACCAGACCTGCAAACTCTCCACTGGAGAAAAAAAAGGTACTTAGTTCAAATAGAAAAAAAAAAAAGGTATATATTTAAAGGGTAACTAAACCCCTGGTCAGAGCTTGACTCCACCCACTGGCAATATTTGAAAAATGCTGGAAAAGTAGGCAGAGCCCAGCGGAGAGGGGGCGTGCATCTGAGACGTATCTCTCTGCAGGCAAGGGCGTGGTTATCTGGTACCCTCTGACATCAGAGTGTACCACAACTTCCAATAGGAAAATTCAACTGCAGTAGCCACCGTTCAACCTGAAGAGGGCAGCACTCAGACGTTTTTACACAATATTTTGTAAAATTAAAACACTTTAAACGCAAATGTCAAAAAAATTACTTGAATCAATGAACAGCACTAATAAAGCCCCATTCTTACAGATCATTAACTAAAAAAAGTTGGTTTAGGGTTTAGTTACCCTTTAATATGGGAAGTCAAAGTGTAGGCCATGTATTCAGATGCTTGTTCAAATACAACAGCAGAGAGTGGTTCTGGTTTCTTCCTTTGCTGTGTGAATTTTGACAGAATCAGGACAACGGCCTATATTAATGTCACTCAACAACGGTCTGTTTCGAAGTGTGCATTTAAACTTCATCTTCAGTTTTGGTGAATTTGGTCATTCCCCTTCAGGTGGGCATTGAGTGAACTGACAAGCCAGTCCAGGTTAGCTTAAAATCACATTCAGATTACTGAAAAACATGAAGAACATCTCTACTGTTGAAGGATGTTCTTGCAGATGTGCGGTCTAAATGCAATCTCGGACTAGACACGTAACTCCCATGGCATTGGGGAAAAATCAGACGCCAGCAACTTTTTTTCTTAGTTTTTATTCAAGACAAATACAGGTTTTAAAACGGGAACAAAAATGAAAACACTTCACTAAACTAAAATCGTATAAAGATTTGGGATTTGAGCATACAGAGGGAAATTAAGAGATAAAGCAGTGTAGAGACCCTTTAAGGCTTCCAGTCAAAATACTGAACTAAACCCGATCTTCAATATTTCCAACGTGTAAATTGAGAGCGGACTGTACAGAGCAAACATGCCACAAAGTATTTAATTCATTCTGAATGCATACTAACAGAAATAATGGTGGACTTGCATGTGCATCTATGCCAGCGTATAGCAGTAAGACCAAAGAAAACCAAACAAACATAATAAAAAGAACACGGAAGGTCCTGTGGAAACGCTGAAAAAGGGCTACAGAACCATTTTTACATTTACAGCTTTATCATATAGGCCACTACGTCTGTGGTTCACCTTGTTTTAAAGCAGCGGAGCTGAGTTGTAGGATGGAGGTCTTCAGGTCTTCCTCTTGCAGCTGTTCAAACTCCTCCTGATGTACACAAATGGTCAGAGAGAGCTCGATTAGTGCGTGAAACCACACACATTTACAGCATTTAAGTACATTTCACAAGTTCTGGAAACAAATAAAAAAAGCTCCATTCTTTCATTTAACACAACTTTGTAAAAATGATCAAACTATTTTTTTTTAAGACAAATTATGTCCTTAGTCCAATCAGAAATCAATCAATTTGATCACTTTTATTAACATTCTCTTTATTTCTATCCTCTTATCAATTATGTAAGTCTTCATATTGTACATAGCAGCAGTGATAGCAACTGCTCAGCTGTAAGTAAAATGATTGAAGGTAAGCACACAAATAAAACCATGAAATATTGAAAAGAATTGATATCCCCTCGTCTATACGGCCAGACTTTGACATTAAGGAGGCTGATCTCGTTCTGAAAGCATGCACTGCTATCTTAAGGACA
This sequence comes from Leucaspius delineatus, assembly GCA_023718395.1. Classification (NCBI taxonomy): domain Eukaryota; kingdom Metazoa; phylum Chordata; class Actinopteri; order Cypriniformes; family Leuciscidae; genus Leucaspius; species Leucaspius delineatus. The sequence goes on along the minus strand of CM043356.1, from coordinate 50,998,073 downwards.
ACACAGGTAGGGAATTTAAACAAAACACGAGAGAGAAAGTAAAAGTTTACTTCAAAAAAAGACACCTGCATTAAAACAAGCTAATTAATACTAGGGCTGAGAGATATAGCCAATATGCCCAATACAATTAACCTCCACTGTGAATAACGCAACAATTTTAATGCTTTTTGCCATTTTTCCTTAAATACCAGTAGCAAAAAGATTTGGCATGTTTGATTTATTCCAATTAAAAATATGAAAAGTGATGAAAATTGGCACACTTGTAGTGATGGTAATGAATAGCAATGTAACCAACTTTGGGGTCTCTAGGACCAACTCTATAGCGCCACCACCAGTTCAAAAAGTTACATTTGAAATGGTTATAATTGGAATTCAAAACTATGATTCAACGTAAGTAGGTAAATATTACTGTTTATTTCTGTGTATTGTTATATACACATGAAAAATATATGTATTCATTTTAGATTTTATATAATTTCCACTTTACTATTTTCATTTTTAACCTTACGATGGTGGATTGGCTGAAATGTCGGTTCTACTAACTAAAAAAATCCTTCCTTTGAACCGTTTTAGAGTAAATAAATAGAGTACTTTGAATATCATCAGCTATGTTTCCAACGTTTCCATTTGTATGCAGACGGGGGGAAAAAACCCACGCTGAATCGAAACGCCAAGATTAGGAGAGTATCGAAATGCGCATAAATTCTAAAAATGCGCATTAAAAAATGTATTTGCTCAATTGAGGCAGAACTTTTTTTACCCGATAAGACGGCATTTGCATATACACTACGATGGAAACACACTTCCTATATAAATACATGGATCCGCAAAAAAAAAAAAAATGCCTCAACAGTGATTGGATAACTGGAGTAACCAGTGGACCAATCGCATCACAGCATCTCAAATGTTGCTTAGGTCATTCTGCAATGCCTGAGCCAAAGTCTCATCCGAATGATTTGGTTTAATTCCCTCCAGAAAGCGTCTCACATGATTGCATTTCCAAACACAAGCGTCCGAACGCAAGAGAACATGGAGGATAAAAGAGCCACAGTTTCTTACTCGATCGCAGCAGCTTCCATTTTTACTACACCAGTTTCCCAGGAAGTGATGATTATGTTCACTTCCAACACTGGGATGGAAACGCCGCTTTATTCGCAAATGTTTTAGGCGACATTTCAAGTTATATCTGCAACTTTGAATGGAAACATAGCGTGCAAGATAAACAGACATAGCCTACGGTTGTCTAGCTATACCGCCCAGCCCTAATTCAAACCTATTACTTCTTTACTAAACAGGCAAAATGAAAATAAGCGACACAAACAAGGAGAAAGAACTGTTTTGAGCTTGATCTGGTTTGATAGGTTACTGTGGGATATCAATTGGGCTCATCTGTAAACCTGACACTTTTACATCCACCCGTTTTCAGGTGTAGAATAAGCCATTGGCACTTTGAAACCAACAGAAAGCAAAACTGAGGACAATTAAAACTGGGGAAAAAAAGAGATATATAGGGTATATAAACATCAAGCTCTGAGACACGTTCACAGGCAACAGCATTCAAATGGATGTGGGTAGTGAAAGGAGTACCTTGGGTGAGTACCTGCATAGATTGACAGTATCCTTGATTTTTAAATGGGCTTTTCATGGGGGTCGCTCACAACACCAACGCTGTGTGAGGTGTGGAAGTCAGCTGCAATAATTCATTAACCCTACACTTCCATCATCCCAAAGCTATCGGATCTCAACTTTAAGAACAGACGGTATTAAAAGTGCAACATATCCATGTAACTCCAACAAAAAAAGAAATATATTATAGATAGATCAGTATTCATTGCAGTTCAATGAACCTCTTATGAACACCTTATAGACATCAGATGGTAAAATGCTGTGTGTTTATGCATGTACTGTACATACATATGAGCACACAATCATTTTGTAAGTGCAATAGATGTGTAAACAAAGTTATCCACTAGTTTAATCTTACTGCGAGCATAGAGTAAAACAGGTTGAGGTAGTAAAAGGCAGAGTTAGGAAAAAACTAAAAAAGAAAAAAAAATAGGAAAAAAATTAAATAAAACACGTAAATTTGGAAGAGAACTTGTCTAAAGAGACAGATATATGACCGATACAAAACGAGGTACCTCCAGGCATGTTTTTCAGGGCTACACTGGCCTTTCCCTCTGGGTTTGTTTCTTTCTACTTTCTTCCGTTTCATCAGCCTAGTCCCCATCTTCAGTGCATACTTACGATGCACTATTAAAAAACAGGAAGAAAAATCACAGACAGAACTGAAAGAAAAAGGGGGGAAGGGGAGAGGGGGGAGAGACCGGGGCCGGGGAGGACGGTGCACTTACCTGGGGCTGATCTGAGGTCCTATCAGATCAGTTTTAATTGGACTGTGTGTCACCTTCAGAATGTAGCTCTTGGGCGGTGCCGTTCACTTCCGCTTTGGGAGGCTCGGCCTCCATGGGCTCGGGCTTGGAGAGCTCAATTGACTTCTCAACCGAGCCCTTTCTGCTGCTCCGTTTCTCATCCGAGGAGTCCTTGTGCTCTGCGAGAGGAGGCACAACCGCATTAGGTAAACGTACATGGCTCTCTGGGAGATATTCAGAGAAATAGCTTTGGAGAGTTTCAATACATTTTGAAAAGTTTAATTTGTCATGTTCAAGAAAGTCTGCACATTTTTCTTATATTAAAGGGTTAGCTCAGTGAACCAACATTTACTCACCCTGGCGTTGTTTTAATGCAGTATGCTATTCTTTTTAACCCTTTAAAACCGGCTGTGTCGTCGCCGACACATACCAGCAAGCTGTATTCATCTTCAACCGTTGGCACTATCAAAACCATTCAAATTGCCCCTGACAGTAGACAACATGCGCTTTTCGGCAATATACGGCTTATTACGGTAATTTGTCACAAAAAAAAGACTTGTATATATGTATTATAGTTCTTTTTCAACTTTAAAGTGTTAGTTTCTTTCATTCATGATTTTTTCAGTTTTTTCTAAATAGAAATCAGTAAATTTATTCTCATTTTTTTATTTTTGTCTATTTAAATTCTATTTACAAACTCACCACACACAATAATGGTCAATAACTGTAATTTGTTGAAAGTTAATCTTTTTCTGAAAAAGTCTTATATTAAAGGGTTATTAGCTCAGTGAGTCAACATTTACCCACCCTGGTGTTGTTTTAACGCAGTATGTCGCTCTTTTTTTTTTTTTCACACCATAACTTGTTTTTCTCAGCTCTTTTTCACACAGCTTGTGTGCTTTTTCTAGGCAAGTCGGAGTGAACTGCGACGCTAATAGAGTCATGAATAGGCCTGTCACGATAACAAATTTTTCTGGACGATAAATTGTCCAAGAAATGATTGCGATAAACGATAATATTGTCGTTCTAAGACCATTTTCATCTAATATAATGATAATGGCATAATAATGCAGGTACACCTTTTCAAAGATCTATAAACTTTTATTTCTAAAGAATATTAAACATTGAAAACGGAAAACATTTTAAATATCCACAAAAAAATGAACAAAACAACCAAAAACAATAAAAGCAATGGACTCAGTGTCTGTTAACAAAAAAAATTCACTTGAATAAATACCAAAAACAATAAATGGATGTAAACAAAATTGCACTTCAAAAAATATTAAACATTAGGCTCAGACATAAATAGTGAAAAAAAGCCTCAACAGGCCATATCACGCCATTTTGCACTGTCCTCCTGTTACTTTGTCGACTAAACGCCCGAGTGATTGTGTAGGCTACTGTCGGGAAGACGGAGACGCACTTTATTGCGTGTATATGCGCCTATGCACTGAAAATACTTGGTTAGGATTGGGGTGAGGAGTGCGTGCGTATTACACGCCATAAAGTGCGTATCATATGCACGCAAAAACTATTTTTTGGCGTATAAATGGCACGAGAAATAACATTCGTGGTATAGATACGCATTTTCATGAGATCGGGCTCGCTGTCGCGTTTGGCTTTGAAACCAATTCCATATTTTTCCTTTTTTTTCCTCCAACTCACAACTAATCTCTATCCCGGCAGTCGCCGCAAGCAGTCCCGCCGGCGCTTTCCCATACAAAGACCATGTGACTGACAAGCGCCGCGCGCCGCCTCCCCACACAAAGACCATGCAACTGACAAGAGAGTTCACTCCTCATATACGCGAAGGAACCGAGAGTGGTCATCCAGTCTCTTTGGTAGAGAGAGAGAGAGACGAGGGAAACAAACAAGCATGCAAATGGAATTATCGCGGCCGGAAAAATGATCGAGCTCTTTTTTTTTTATCGTGCGATTAATTGATTTATTGACTATCGCGACAGGCCTAGTCATGAACGTGTAGCTGTGCACAGAAGACCAACGGCCAATGTCAGGATTTTTGTTAAATAATACACTAACATTCAGTTTGTTTTTCACCAAACCCTATAGAGGTGTACGTCTCAGAACACTTGGAGTATATGGCATGGGATCATTGTGAAACTTTTGTCTCTTTTTGTCGCTATTCACTGATATTATATGGACAAGCGTGAGAAGGGCTTTTTTTTTTTTTCACCTTTTGTGGTCCGGAATAAAAAAAAAAAAATAATAAAAAAAAAATGGCATTACTGCATTAAAAAGATTGACTTATTTTTAATTTTAGGGTGTTAAGTCGTCATTTACTCACCCTGATGTAATATATATTTATATTTAATTTAGTGAAAAACTGTAAATATTAAACCTTAAAGGGTAATTACTTCATTTCCCTTCTTGCATTAAATACCTAAGACTATAACTGGTTAAAGTCTAAATATTTCCTCCTGTTGAAAGGATAAAACAAAAATGATACAAAAACAAAACGGGTAACAATTTACAATCAGGATTCATTAGTTAACGAACTAAGAATAAACACTTCTACAGCATTTATTATTCTTAGTTAATTTCAACATTTACTAATACATTATTAAAATCAAAAGTTGTATTTGTTAACATTAATGCACTGCGAACTAACATGAATAACAGTTTTTTTAACAGTTTTTTTTATTTTTATAACAATGATTAATAAATACTGTAACAAATGTATTGCTATTGGTAGTTCATGTTAGTTAATACATTCGTTAATGTTAACAATGAAAAAAAAAAAGAAACACTAAGTGTTATTTAAAAGCCTTTAAATTTAAAGCACACACACACACACAAAAAAAAAAGCCTTCAGGAATTAATTATGGTTAAATGCCAGACCTTTGTCCTTAGAGGATTTGTCCTTGTCTCTGTCTCCTCTGTCCTTTTCTCTGTCTCTGCTGCGGTGCCGGTGGCTCTTGCGCTCAGAGCTGCGGGACCTCCTCCTCTCCCTGCTCCGAGAGCGGCGCTTCCTGTCCGAGCGTTCCCGGCTGCGCCTCCTCTCTCGGTCCCGGTCCCGGCTCCTGCACACATCAGCACAACTTTAATCAACGAGATCTCAACTGGCACAACAGGGGAACGATAGATACAGTAAAGAGCGTTCAACCAGTATTATTACTATTAAAAAACTCATTAAACAAACTATGAAAATCATTTTCGTTTTCGAAATTTCATTTTCTGAAGTAAAGCTAAAATATTATAAAAAAAACTAAAGTTATAAAATTAAACTATTTAAATTAAAATTACTAAAACAACATTTTTTGTTGAAAAAGTAGACCTAAAAATTGCAAAAGCACAAAAAATTACTAAAACGAACAGAAAAAAAAGATATACAAATATTTGGAAAAAAAGTATACTTAAAAATGGCAAATGCACAAACATTACTAAATCTTCAAAATTAAAACAAAACTGAATACTAATAAATGCTATAATAAGATATAAATAATACTAAAATAATCCTTTACTAAATTGAAATAAATTTATGTTGATCAGCTCAGCTGGAGTATAGGAGAGAGTGAGAGTTGTGCACCTGCTGCGCTTCCTGTCGCGCTCCTTACTCCTGGACCTCCTCCTGTCTCGAGAGCGGCTCCTGCGGCGGTCCGACGCTCGGCTGGAGTGTCTGCTGTTGGAGTGACTCCTCCTGCTGCGCCGGTCCCGCTCCCGTTCCCTGTCCCGCTCCCTCTCCCGCTCGCGTTCCCTCTCCTTCTCACGCTCTCTCTCCTTCTCCTTTTCTCGCTCTTTCTCCTTCTCTTCCTCCTCTTTGCGTTTTTTCTCACGTTCCTCCCTTTCGCGTTCCCGGTCCTCCTTCTCCTTCTTCCCTCGGTCCTCCTTCTCCGGGTCCTCTGAGCGCCGGCGCAGCTTTTCCTATGGGATCAAACAGAAAACCATGGTGTAAAAGTATGGCCAACTTTTGATTCGCAACAATCAGTCCATCCAAAAACATGCATTACCACACTGAAGATTTTTATGTTTTCTTCAAATTGTGTGTTTTATGATTTAAAAGGTACAATATACAACTTTCTTTGTATACAAAACATCAATCCTTCAATATTTTAGACCTGCCAGGATATTTTTCGTGGGAAACTGCACACATATATGTCATTTTGAAAGCCAAAATCACGACAAAAATAATGTAATGTGAAGTACAGGAATGTACTCTAATTCACAAGCTTGACCGTCAACAAACCTTCAGTTCCTCCACCGTGGATTTGATCTTGGCGTATCCCATGTGCTGCTTGCCCATCAGATGATCGTCCACTCTGGACTGAGCGTCACCGACTATGAGGAAAGCGCCACACACTTCACACACCTCCATCTGCTTCTCCTGAGCCGCAAAGCTCTCAATCGTCTGACAAACGAGAAAACAGGTCAGTGCCAAAACACACTCGAGTGAAAGCTTGTGATGTAAGTGTGTGTTCTGCACTTGAACACAAGAAGAGAAAGCTGAGACTCACTGAAGGATTGGAGCTGAGCTCCTCCCGCTCTTCCTTCAGCTGCTCCACCAGCTTCATCATGCCCTGCGCCTCCTCCACGCGACCCTCCGAGCCCAGCTCCTCGATCTGAACACACACACAGTTACATCTCAGAGCCACTGCAACACATTCATGCTCACTCCTCAGCTGACGAGGCTCAGAACCAGTACCTGAAGAACAAGCTCTTCAATCTTCTCTGTGAGGACCTGCGCCTTCTCCTCGTTCTTCCCAGTTGGACCCGGCACCTACAAATCAGAGTCTGAAGTGAGTCGGGTTTGAAGAACAGTGTTAAACGAAGTGGCCTTAAAGAGTATAAACAAGGAGTGCAGAAAAGAGCTGTAAAATCTGTATCCCAGATATGTTTGTATGGTCTTTAAGGGTCTTTTTACTTAAGAGTATTACAAAATCTGAATATAAAAGTATCATAATACAAAAAAAATCTATTTTATTTGTTCAAATTCAGTGTCATTCTTTCTCCAAAATCTGTTTTCTCCATTTAAATTGTCTTGTATTCTATTTTATTGGCCATTTTAATTTTAAGTAATGAAAAGGTGTCTAATTAATCAAATTCATGAATCTTATGCATGAATCTTATCTTAATTACATTTTGGATACCATTTTAATGGTTTAATTAAATTTTAATAATTAAAAAGAATGCCAAATGATCAATTGAACTTTTATTTAATTATTCAACAATTAAAAAAAAAAAAAAAAAAAAACATTTTGACAACAGAAATTAAATATGAAGTGTTTATTCTTTCAGAAATTCTGTGTTCTCAGTTTAAATTTGGCTGTATTTATGATTGATAAATACAAATTTATAAAAAAAACAAATTTGATAATCAAATGAAGGCATAAACATTATCAACTTAATCCTTTTTGTTTTAATTTTATTATTGTTATTACTTTGTGTTAACACATTGAGGAGATTTTCTCAATGTTACGATTTTTTTGCACCATCAGATTCCAGATTTTCAAATAGTTGTATCTCGGCTAAATATCGTCCTATCCTAACAAACCATACATAAATGGAAAGCTTATTTATTCAGACTGTGTATTAAATCAAAAATTTGACCCATGTGACTGGTTTTGAGGTCCAGGATCACATGTTCAAGACATAAAAACGTTACCCCCGAGTTCTGCTGGGCTTGTGAGAGGGCTAGACGCGCGTGGCCCCTCCGGATCCTGCGCTCCACCTCGGCCAGGAGACTCTGCAGGTACCGCAGGAAGTCCCGCTCATATCCCTCCTTCATGAAGCGGGAGCTCTTCTCATACCTGAGACACCAGGAGTCACGCTTTACAAACAACACTGAAGATGCAGAACTGCACACGGGTCACGGATGTGTCCAGATCACAGTTCATTTATCACCATTCATTTGGGGAGCAGGGTACCCCCAGGATCCTCCAACTTAAATTCAAGGCTTTTTAAGACCTTTTTAATACCATTTCAAATGAAATTCAATGCCAACTTCGTACCAATTCCGACAGAAGTATGAGGGGAAAATGTCAAATCTGTATACATTTTAGACCCTAAAAAATAATTATGTACAAGTAGACTATTTGAATTAAATAAAACATTTTATTTAAATTATCAGTCATATTTAATACATACGCAGCAGCGTTGTAGCGTGCACGTGTGTAGGCCAATGTTAATTTTGGCAGCCATTTTTGATTTACCGTAGTCTTACTCTTCATCTTCAGACGAAAATGCTTATTGGTCTTAATCACATTTGAGTCATTCTGCCTTTCATATTTTTAGTTGACGAAATGTGTTTGCATTTGTCAACTTTTAGTCATTACTTTTAGTCAAACTGCAGTTACTTTAATTTTGGTAACTATTTTATATGTAGTCTTTAGACAGAAAATGTCATAATTATTCTCTCTAGGCCAATTCGATTAAGCTTATGAGAAATTAAAATTAAGCTAACAGGCTGTATTGACATTGCACTCTTTAGCAGTAGCACTTGTGCAATTGACCTTTGCCGAGCCCCGCCCCCCTTAGTTACTGTTGCTACGTCCGACAAACAAATGGTCAAACACGACCAGCGCGACAGATTGCCATGACGGAAAGAGGTATACCCGTGCGTGTCAGTGACCATTTTTGGAGCAATACCCTCCGCGATATCCTCCAGATCGAGGCAAAAGGGGTTACAGTATGCAGTGTGGAGGGATATATTCAAAATATAAAAATATGCAATGAAGGAGACACGATCTACTATCTACGTCTATTGAGGATAATGCTTACCGGTGTTCATACACATCATTTGTGAATGACAAAGAACAAGGACACAAGTGTTTAAAAGCATTGAAAGACACTCACTGTTGTGTTTTTGTGTGAAAGAAAAAACTGTCTCTGAAAATAAAAGTGCTGTCAGCAATAATTTCTTATATGTGTGTTTTTTCGCATAACACACTATGACTAAAATTTGAAATGCTGCAAAACACATGGGAGTTATATTCTCGATGCTGTAGTTGATCTGATCAGTCACAGTATATCATTAATCAAGCTTAATTTGACTTTTCAACTACAATTAGGCAGGGTGAACTGAAAGCTTTTACAATCTTTTAGCTATAACTTAGGCCTAAGTTATATCATTGACTAAAGTATGTGGTGCATTTTCTTCCAAAAATGATTTTCTTTCTCAAATTCATGCTTCAAGTTGACAAAGCAGAATAAACGAAATCACACAATAACTGTTTAACCAGACATAGCCTTAATTTGCATCTAAATAACTTTAATTGATTGTCTTTCATAATGCACTTACCATAATATTTATTAGGGGGACAACAGATCACAAAACTCGCGGTTGAGACCATAATATTTATTAGTGTGGCAACGGATCATAAAACTCGCGGTTCAGACAATATTATGTTTTTGAGTAACAGATAGGATAGTTTTTCAGATCAGAAAAACAAACAAAAAAAAACTTTAAGTAGCCATCGACACCACAGCCAGCAAACGTATTTATGCTTCGACACATTTAACTGGGAGTGGGGCCGTCCACACTGTTTTATCCATTGTAGGCACCGCTCACGTTGTGTTTTCGGCTTTGGGAATGGAAAGAACACAACTCCTCCAGACAATCTCTCGGGGTATCTAGTGTCCGATTTACAAACGCCGTGGGCACACGCTTCGCCATCTTGCTAATGTTTGTCGGACCTGCTCACATAGTAACGGTTGCTATGATGTGTGATTGGACAATGGCCGTTTTGGGGGAGGGGCCGGCGAAAGGTCAATTCTACATATCCCTTTTCCTTAGTTCTCCAATTTTTTAGAGTGCCGTACCCCCTCTCTTCCACGACTGCAGTCACATCTTTCCATTAAGGGACAATATTTGCCCCATTTAATCGATTTTTCCATTTCATTTTTCACCTTTATAATACTTTTAAAAATAAATAATGCTTTAAATAAAACAATGTTCAATAAATATTCAATGTTAAAAAACGTTTAATATTAATAAAAATATGATATTAAAATCGCCAGAAGGTGGCGGTAACTCATTGTCTTTGTCAAAGCCACAGATTTTGTTGCAAAATAGAGCAATAAGCCTGTTTAAAATTTAGTACATCACTTAATGTTACCCTTTTTTTTTTTTTTTTTTACTGTTGTATAAAATCAATGTCACATTTGAAATCGTGTGGATAGTTGGGAAACATTGCATTCTTGCTCGCATAATGATCAACATTAAAAACACTGCTGTATATCAGCCTGCATTTTGATCGCAGATTTAGTCGCACAAACAGCGCAAGCGGCTCGTGACAGATATTCTCAAATGAAGATCGCTGAACTCCAGCTTGTCTGTGTTTTCAGATCATCCGCGCTTCTTCAACAATGTAGAGAGAGCGCGCGTGGATGGTTGTGGCCAGATACTACTGAAAAGACCGGGTAGAAAACATGCTCTTTTAACAGAAAAGCTCTGATTAGTAACCATCGTAACGGGTGCGCGCGCGCTTTCTCGTGTTCTTCTATGACGTGAAGCGCGATGTGCACTTAACGTTACGCGACAAATTTTTAGTTAGTCTACATTAGTAACAGCTAATTTTGTTACGGTATGAATTTAATCATAGAAAAGGCAAAAAAAATACAAATTAAGACCTTTGTAACGAAATTCAAGACTTTGTATACCAAATTCAAGGCTTTTAAGGCCTTAATTTGAGATTATCAAATTTAAGACTTTTTCAATGCTTTTAAGACCCCGCGGGTACCCTGGGGAGGCAAGACATTTAAATATGCTTAAAGAAAATAAAAACCATTACGTTCTTTTTTTTTTGCTTTAAAACATTTATAACATTTTAAAAAGTACAATTCTTATACCAAAATAAGGAAAAATATAAATTGTATATGTAACACTTTACAATAAGGTTCATTGGTTAACGAACTAAGAATGAACAACACACTTCTAAAGCATTTATTAATCTTAGTTTATATTAATTTAAACATTTACTAATACATTATTAAAATCAAAGGTTGCATTAGTTAATACACTGTGAACAGCTGTATTTTTATTAACTCATATTAACAAAGATTAATATACTGTAACTAATGTATTGCTCACTGTCAGTTTATGTTAGTTAATAAATTATCAAATGTTAACTAATGTAAAGTTTTACCATTATATAAAATGCATCTAAATGTAATTAATGCTGACACAGGGTTTCTGCAGGTTTCAGTAAGTCAAATTTAAGACCTTTTTAAGACATTTTAAGATCATAAAGATTGAAATTTAAGACCTACACGACGCATTATCCAAGTTATATAGATAGTTACCTCGGGATCATTAGAGTAACTATCTATCTATCTATCTATCTTGTTCAAAAAGTGCTAATACTACAGAATGAAGTCAATTCAACAAGTTTTATGTCGAAAAACAGTAAATTACAAATTGATTAGCATGAATATGCACTTTTTGTTTATGTAAAAATTAAAATACCATTAAAATGATTTTAATCATCATGATTTTAGTCTGCACCGGTGCAGACTAACTTTTTTTATACATGCCATGGGATTAATCAATGTATGCTGATGAATGATGTATAATAATAATTAATCTGCATACCCTAGTTTTGCACTGATGTAACAAGACTGACAGTGACACAATAAGACCTCATGTTAGCAAAATGTTTTAATCTTTTAACTCTTAAAAAAAAACTAATAAAAAACATGTATGTTCTTTAATGTTTGATTATAATTTTACTGTCTTCACATAGGGATGGGATTTGATAAGATTTTATCAGTAATAATGCCACTGATTCTGATTATCGATCCAATTCTTTAACGATTCACTTATCGATTCTTGATAGCACTGTGTGGAAAAATGTTTAAAATGCTTTAAAAAAAAGTGTTTTTGTTTATTTTAAAGTTTAAGCTTGAGTTAGCAAACTGTACTTTTTATATAATTTATGTAATAAATAGAACCTTATTGTAAAGTGTTACTGATAGTTATACACCGATTCAGACGTCTCCTGAGTTCATTAAAATGAATCGGTTCAAAGGAGTCATTAGTTCGCGATTTGGACGTGCCGTGCGCGTTGTGTGATTATCCCAGCAGTTAGGACATGGACAGCCAAGATTTGTCAAGATTTCACTACTGTATAGTTTTATTTCGTTTAATTAAAGTGTTGTTTTATGTCAACTGAATGTCCGGAACGCGAGAAGATAAGGAAACTTATTTAGCACAATTCACACCCAGCAGAGTATAATTCAGCGGAAAAAAATCTCCGAATGCTCCACACAAAACTTTGGTCTTCCGACATTTTACCACCGTGTCGATTTATTTTGATTAATATGTGCGAGGGAGAGAGAGCAAGGACAGCGCTAAGTTTGGAGACGGTGAAGTCGTTTACACAGAGAGTGTGCGCTCGCGCGACCGACTCTCTCTCTCTCTGGTCGTTCTTTTAGTTAAAACATACGCCCTGTCACAAACGCAGCCGTTCATCTATATTACTCACCTATCAAATAAGACTTTGGCGGGACAAAAATTCACTTTGGCGGGCGCTAAAACAAGTTCAATGCAGGAAAATTCATGCGTGAGTTTCCATTCGACTCGCACGGTAGCCAGGCGTCTCATCAAATGGCGAGCTCAGCTGTTGTTGACGCTGTGTGTGTGCTACTGTGCTTCAAGATAATGACGCAAGTGCTAAGATTCCAATTGGCCAAGAGAAAAAGTGCTAAGATTCCGATTGGCCCAGAGAAATGTCAATTATAAGAATTATCCAATAATGTTTCGCAATTCTAGCCTGCATGGCAGTTTACTGTGGCGAACTAGCTCATATCAAGCCACGAGCTACTGGTAGCACGTGAGCGACGTGTTGGAGACCCCTGCTAGAGCTCCGCTTTGTAGGCTACAACTCTTTGAAATAACTTTCTGCGGCCAGCGTTTCTGGAAATGAATGAGGGTAAACACTTTTTAAGACCTGACTAAATGAAATTTAAGACCTAGGATGAAAATCTGGCCGTTTTTAAGACTTTTTAAGGCCTTAAATTTAAAGTTCAGAATTTGAGACTTTTTAAGACCCCGCGGAAACCCTGTGACATTAACCACATGTTTACAGTACTGAGAAGCACCACTGAGAATAATTACAATAATGGGATTTGTTTTTTGCATTTTAGTGACAGGAATCGGTGAAGGTCCTAAAAAGGCTTTTTATTCTTCCCATAAGATTTGGTGGTGAGATGTGATCCGGACATGTGATTTCCATGACATTCACACAGAGTTTTGACTTACACTTTCCTCAAGTTTTCATCATGGATTTTTTCACAAGGACCTGAAAAAAAAAAAAAATCAATTCATTACAATGTGTACGGCAAGAATAACACCAGATGGTTGTGTTTCAGAAGCCGATCTTACCCAAGTCTGAGCGTGTGTTTGTGAAGAGTTCAGCAGGGCAAAAGCCACACAGGTAATACTTGCAGACCTGCAGGAAAACACTCATAGGTTACTCAAGATCTGTATTTCATGTGGGTTGTAACATTAGAAAAATGACATTAACACTATAAGATGAAGCCGTGAGCTCTGCTGGAGGTGTTGAGACTGTCCTACAGATGGATTATTTAATTGTATAGAGATCGAGAGTTATTCACAACTAGATAAAAGTACATTCATTATGTAAATTTACGTGTCGAACTCTCACAAGTCCGAATTGTTTGTAATTACTTAAAATCTTACATGTATATTAAAAACTGTACTTGCATAGCCTACCACGTATTATGAAATAAATACTTGAAGTGAAATGTACTTGAAGAGACACTCATGACTGTTTAACACACTTAAAAGCACTTTGAAAAGTTATTAAAGAGATCGTTAATACAGTCCAAGTAACTACAGTGGCTCAATCTTAAGTATATCAAGCGACGAGAATACTTTTTGTGTGCAAAAACAAAAATAACGACTTTATTCCACTATTTATTTCCCTTTTCTCTGGGCCTCGTAGTGTTTTTGCGCTGCGCGTCTGTGTTATACGTCATCACGCATCACGCAATGGATACACACACATGACCAGCGTCGGCCAATAGTGAGCCTACGTGGTGACGTGTAACACAGACGCGCTGCGAAAAAACACTACGCGAACCAACTAGAGGTCCAGAGAGAAGGAAATGAATAGTGGAATAAAGTCGTTATTTTTGTTTGTTTTTGCACACAAAACGTATTCTCGTCGCTTGATATACTTAAGATTGAGCCACTGTAGTCACTTGGACTATATTAACGATCTCTTTAATAACTTTTCTGGGCCAGCAAGTTTGGGCCACCTAGCAGACTATGGAGAAGTGATCCAGCACTCAGATTTCATCAAAAATATCTTAATTTGTGTTCCGAAGATGAACGAAGGTCTTACGCGGTTGGAACAACATGAGGGTGAGTAATTACTGACAGAATTTTCATTTTTGCGTGAACTATCCCTTTAAGTACATTAAGTAATTGTTTAGAAAAAGTTTTTTTATTTTAATGTGTTGACTAACATAAAGCACATGTAAAGTACTTTTAATTTTAACTGTAGTATGCAATTTGATAGTATTTTTAAAGTAAAATTTATTTTAATACATGGCACGCTTAAGTTTAACTAATTGCATTTAATAATTTAAACTAAGACATTTTAACTTGCTTGCACATAACATGCAAAGTTGACATTAAATTACATTCAGTTCGCACTTTTAAAGTTTTTATTACTTAAGTGGTTTTAAAAGTGGTTTACACAGACTGTCGTCAAAGTTAAAACATCGAAAATAATGCAGTTGTATATGATTTCACAGTAGCAACAATAACTGCAGTATATTTTAAGCGAGTGGAGCAAACCTCAGCCACCAAATGTTTGTATACACATCAGTTGCTCCGTAACTATTAACTGTTAAAGTTAACAACTGACAGGGTTCCCTAAATAGTGAACAGCATTAAAGGGTCACTCCACCCATTTGCATTAAGCTTTGCATTGTTAGAAACCCAGTCATACTATTGAATGGTCGTGCAACACTCTCTCATTTTCCCCTGAGACGGGAGAAATCCGTTATTTACCTCTTACACTTCCTCCTACAATGACGCAAAAATCGTCATTTTGCGTCATTGTAGGAGGAAGTGTATAAGGGGGGGGATTTCTGTTGAGACTATAGGCTTGTTTGACTTGAACCGGCGCTGCACAGACCGATCGGTTTATGACATCAAAGTACCGCGAGAGCAATTCAAAAGCATATAGGAGCCGTCTACTTTCTATTCACTCTCGCGGTACTTTGATGTCATTCACCGATCGGTCTGTGCAGCGCCGGTTCAAGTCGAACAAGCCTTATAACACTCGTTCCTCATCTTTCCCAGGGGGCGGGACCCGCTCACGCTACAGACCTATTACAGATCAGTGGGTGGGACTTTACTCTCTGAAACTCAAAGCAATATCCTCCATCTTGTTTGAAGCTAAGCTAACAGGCGCTGTGGAGACAGATGTAAAGTTATGACAATAGCGGAGGAGAGTGCTCAATATGATATAGGGTAAACGTACCTATTAAGCTCAAGTACCCATTAAGCACACTACCATCTTGGAGCTCAGATTATAAAAAGAAACAGCAATGTATTATCCTATTTGATGTATTAACCAATTGATGTGTTTGTTACTATATACCCAGTAGCGTACCGTGGGGTTTCAGTCAGGGCCTTCAGTGACGATCTTCAGTACCCCCCCCCCCCTCCCACCCCCCCGCTAATGCAAAATACAATCAACAAACAAACATCAACGACGAGACAGATGATCTTTAACCTCAGCGCACACGCACACCACTGTACATTATAAAAGCTGAGCTGAAACATCTCGCGCACGGATGTACAATACAAATAAATAAAACATCTCCGGTTAACACTCATTTTCATTCACTTTCATTCATTTTCGTTGAATAAAATGCATTCTAGCGCTGAAATGTGTTGTTCAAGCTGAGATCTCGTTGCCGCTTTTATCAGTGGCGCGGATAGTGTTCTCTTGTGGCTCGCGCAGTTTTCACTCAAATGCGCGCTTCAATCTATCGCCGTTGCGGAGACTTTCTATTCGTTGAAATCTTAAAAAACAAAATGCACACAAACGCCCTGTTTGATATAGCCTACAAACACTGATGAACATATTCGGTAAAATAAAAATAAAAAACTATACGAGTGTGGATTCGATCCCAGAACCTCTGACACGCTTGGCAAAAGTTCTACCACTACACCATCGCAATACACAAGAATTATGTAAGTATCAATGTATGTAGTCACGTGGAAATTCTCGGTACTAACAATATTAGTAGATCTAGAATGACAAATGTACCCAAAATGACCCAATGTACTAATGAAATTGATTTCTGGACATCGAAATGTTATTTTTCCTGAAAATTGTTATTATACACAAACATGTATTTTATCTGCCCACTCATGTAGATGACATCTGCGCGGGCTAGCCGTCGACACATCGCTGGGCCTCTGGGGCGTTCTGTTATACACATCACAATTTGATTGGCTGATAAAAGACGTCAGTCAAAGTTATGATCAAATGGAAAACGGCAGCTTCAACGGAAGGCTAGCTATACTACTAGTGCTGGTCCACGGAGCTGCGTTTAGATGACATATGTAAAATCCAGCTCAGACTCGCAAAAAATGACCATATTCTTTCTGGAAATATAATTGTGACGTACTGATAGACAGTAATTGAATTTAGACATGTTCAGACACACATTAATTTAATTATAGAAAAAAAATATATTTTTCTATTTTGACAGGGCCAGCAGAGAAGGCCCTGCTGGCTCTGACGGCACACCACTGTATATACCTCCTGTAATTTTAAACCAATCAGACCATTGCACACTGAGATATGTGTGTCCATGTGTTCACACTGTCTGGCGGCTATTTTCAAAGCTGTCTGAAAACTTTCACCAGAAGAGGAGCCCCTCAGATGTGCATTTTTTATATGTTTAAGCCTTTATTTTGAAGAAGTACATCTTCTTATTGCAAAATTAAGAGATTAATGTTTAGACTTTTGAATATTATAACCTGGAACCTGGATGTGGGAAATAATTACAGTTAGATATAAAAGATAGTTTTAGCAACATAGCCCAGATGCTACGAACATAGCTAGCTTACTAGCTGTATAAGATTGTGTGCTACATTAATATATTACTTCACAGGAATTAATGGCTTGTACTTTTAAATCCATAATATTATAATTTTACATTTTATTGATAGTCTGTGGTTTTAAACTGCTTTAATTTTTAAAGAATTCATATTATTGTTAGGTGAGCTTAAAGGGTGCACTACTATGACAATCACACAGCTTCAGTGTGACATCAATTAGAAAAAGCATAATTTCATAGATATTGTCTATAATAGTTGTTCATATTAAAATTGGTATAAACTTAATACATTACCTAGATTATTAATTTAGCTAAATATTTTCCTTTAAATTTTAATTTAATATTTATTAATTAAAAAATGTTTTTGCTCCAATTAAGCACAGTGTGTGCTCCCTTTAAGCTCACCCACATTAAACGTCTATGTAAATACTAAATAATCAGAATTTAAATATTAACTGATGGTTGTTAATCTTCAAAAAAATGATTAATAAACTTATTTTCAGTCTTAAGATGACAAAAGCTAGACGAAACTATAGTGTATGCCCAAAGATGAAAGAGGCATGTCATACAAAGAAGGAGCCATCAGAAACCTGTCGTATCTGTCCAAGAAGTTTGGAGTAGACAGGAAAGCTCTGACCCAGAGAGTTAAAGGGATACTCCACTTTTTTTGGAAATAAGCTCATTTTACAACTCCCCCAGAGTTGAACAGTTGAGTTTTACCGTTTTCGAATCCATTAAGCCGATCTCCGGGTCTGGTGGTACCACTTTTAGCATAGCTTAGCATAATGAATTGAACCGGACAAGACCATTAGCATCTCTCTCAAAAAAATTACCAAATAGTTTCGATATTTTTCCTATTTAAATCTGGACTCTTCTGTAGTTACATCGTGTACTAAGACGGACGGAAAATGAAAAGGTGCGATTTTGAGAGTATAGTTCCTAGCCATATCAGCCTAGAAAATTTAAACTTTACATTTTCGGTCTTATTACACGATGTAACTACAGAAGAGTCGAGTTTTAAATAGGAAAAATATCGAAACTCTTTGGTCATTTTTTTGAGAGAGATGCTAATGGTCTTGTCCGGTTCAACTCATTATGCTAAGCTATGCTAAAAGTGGTACCGCCAGACCCGGAGATCGGCTGAATGGATTCGAAAACGGTAAAACTCAACTGTTTAACTCTGGGGGAGTTGTAAAATGAGCCAATTTCCAAAAAAAGTGGAGTATCCCTTTAAGGAGCACATTGGTTTGTTTTGTTATTTGATTTTTCAATATGGGTTACATAGCTGAACGTGGACTAGTCTAGATGTTGCAATGAGTTTGAATGACACGTCACTATGAATAGGATAGGCTACCTGATCAAATTGAATGCCTTGTTGCTTGATTTTAGTGTTCTGTTTTTTTGTGATTGACTCTGTACCTTCAAATAAAACTTTTTTCAATTATTCCTTAAAAAGGTTGTTTAAAATAAACAAGAATTTTTAATAAAACTTGTTGTGAGCTTATTGGGAACAGGGGTGTGCTTAAAGGGTACAAAATGTACCCATTAAGCACAGCCAGACTTTTTATATTTAATGATGTACATCTTAATTGAAATACTTTTGTCATTTAAAATAAAATGAAATATTATAGTGTGAGAGATTAATATTTTATTTTAAAATAACTTCTTGTACTAAAACCAATATCTTGTGCACTAAAAATGTCTCAATGTAGATTTTGGTGAGCTTAATAGGTACGTTTACCCTAGAAGAAGAGGATTTCGGAAGTCATCAGACTTTGCTTGAATCAGGTGTTTGTGGCTACCTTTACAAGCCGCATTATAGCGAAGAGCAGCCGAGGCAGAAGACCTGCCTGCCGCGGACGAGGAGCCCGGACTGGCTCGGGTTAGGGCGGACTGGTGGCGCCGGTGATCTCACTATGCAACTACGAACCGCTACCAACACAGAGATAGAGTCCGTCTGGGGCAAATAATTTCAACGATGACAATTTCTCCTGGACGAAATCTCTGAATCAGACGAGGACACGGACGTTTGTGTTGAGAACTATCCTAGTTTCGCACCGCATATGTTCTGACTGAACATCCAGGTACCATGCAATAATTCACCTTTTCGAAAGAAATACAAACGAGTAATGCACTAATGAGTTCGCCAACTAACTAGACATTTTGTGTGAAATGAATTTCAAGCTCTGGCGGTAGCTAGCCTTGTAGACGGAAGAGTGATTTCTCTTATAGGCAGATATGCGAGTGGCTTTTACGTGCAAAGCCGTAGTTAACTGACAAGCTGAGCCATATCGCATTAATTATCGCTGGCGATACGTCCGCGATATTAATGCGATATGGCTCAGCTTGTCAGTTAACTACGGCTCTTTGTAGTAAATGCCGCTTCATCTGAAAGCAGGTGATGGCGATTTACTACTAATCAAGGAACCGGCTTTACTGATGAGATGCGCATAACAATATCGTGCGATTTATCGTGCAGCCCTAGTCCTTAAGTTATTTTTTGTCTTTCCTCGGCCACGAAGGCACCAAATTCAAAATTTATTTTACATTTCGACTACATATATGACCCACTTTAAATAAAAACCAATGTTCAAATGGGTGGAATGACCCTTTAACTGAGGGACTTTTTCCCTTGACAACTGAAACTGAATCGAATTGCAAGCTTGTGAATCGAAGATATGTGTCAATAATACCCAGCACTACTAATAGTTACCCGTAAAAGTTTGCAACTTTGCTGTTGTTTGCACGTTAATAACAGTGATTTGTCTTGGCAAGCACTGTAGATGAAGGCGAGACGCTGCGCGCGCATGTGTTCAACAATGAGACACGAGCCTCGCGCGCTGCTAACTGACCCAAACAACCGAGACAAACTAGCGAACCAGCCGTCGGTCAGATCAGCTTATATACAAACTAACACACATACACGCGTTTATTAAGTGGTTTAGTGGCATAGAGAGGTGTGTGTGTGTGTGTGTGTAATAAATGAATCGCGGCCGCTGTTTAGCCGTCATCTCACTTACAGTCTCATCATCCCAGCGTACATTACAGCGCTTCTCATCCGGAGCCAAGTTCCGGTCCCGGCCCATTAACTCATCGAGTAACTGGGCTGCGGAAAGCATCGTGCCTCGGCTCTAGTTCTGATCCACTAGAAGATAGTTGTATTATTCATTTACAGGATAACGTGCGCCGCGTCCCCTGCTCTCTGATCGCCACAACAAAATGGCAGATCAGCAGCACGCAGCGGATGTTACCCATAATCCACCGCGAGAAACAGTCGTTAGAGCACCTTCTAGCGTTCGGGATGACGAGACGTTTCTTCTTCTTCTTCTTCTTCTTTCTTTTATTGGCGGGTGGCAACCGACATTTAAGGTGCATATCCGCCACCTACTGTGCTGGAGTGTGGGCCAGAAATGTAAGCATCACAAGAGACAAAAAAAAAAAACCTTTAAAACCCTCACTTTACCTTCTTTCTACCTTTATAATACCTTCACCAATCAATTAAATCCTTTTCATTAAACCAGTTTCTTTCAAAAAGTTAAACAAAGCTCCCATTATCTGCTCTCCAATTTTAAAAAGATTTTTAAGGTTCAACACGGTTTCCCCAAATTTCAGTAATTCCTCTTTTAATTTTATCCTTTGATTTTCATATTTAACACATTCACTAATCACATGTTCAGCTGATTCCTCTCCCCTTCCACAATCACACAAACCTGAAGGGTGCTTTTTCAATAAATACATAGTTTTATTTAATCCAGTATGTCCTAATCTCAACCTCGAAATAATGCTACTTTCTCTAGTACATCGATCTATAGATTTCCTTTTCCCTACTTCTTGCACAATATTGTATAAATGTCGCCCTTTCTTCCCCTCATCCCATTGTCTCTGCCATGTCTTCATAATATTTTCCTTTATTTTTACTTTAACTTCAGCTTTACTTAGTGCCACTTTTGTAATTCTGTCGAGTTTCAAAGCTTGCTTAGCCAATATATCTGCTGTCTCATTTCCCTCAATCCCCCTATGAGCCGGAATCCACAAAAATCTGACCGCTGCATTAATATGTTGCAGTCTATATATGTAATGGGTAGAGAAAATGACCACATATATTAGTTTAATTGAAAAAAAACCTTCTTCTGTTTTGTTACTTTTTTAAAAAAAGCCGTTACACTGTTTCAGTTGGGTTGCCGTGGAGACGGTAGCTCAAGCGCTCAGAAATAAACATCCAGCGCTTGAGAAAGACATAATTTTTGTATCTCCACTTCTTTCCAACCCACAGGTATTTTTTAAACCTTTCCAATCTCTGTCAAAAGTTATCGAAAGAGTATATAACCAGTACGGTTGTTTAGGTGATGTATGTTGTTGTCATGTTCCCTGTAGAAAGGTTATTATGCTGTGTTTATACTGTATGTATTGGCTTGCCGCTTTAGCTGGCGAGCTAGTTGAACTGTCACCGTTAGTGAAGGTTCCGTTCTCTCGTCTTTTTGTACTAACTGTAAACAGTAGTGTCAAGTAAACATTGGTGTTTAAAGTGTATGGTGTAATGTCTACATATTTGAATGTGCTAAAGCAATTGTTTCAAGATATAATATATAGTATCATTTGTTGATGTATATTTGATATATTATAACGTTACAGTAAGTCTGGTATCTAGTTCACAATATGGTATTTATGGGTTTTGTATTTTATCTGATATACCAATGCTTTACATATTGATTTGTTTATTGTATTCAGTATAGTTATAGACCATCTATATTATATGATCTATGTTGATGTATATTTAATATATTATACAGTAAGACTGGTATCTATTTATGGTATTTATGGGTTTTGTATTTTATCTGATATATACCAATGCTTTTCATATTGGTTTGTTTATTGTATTCAGTATTATAGACCATTTCTATATTTTATGGTCCACGTAATGGCTGAAGTACGGTTTATGATCTCATAGTATTATTGAGATATTTGATCCAAAAGAGCTCAAGAAATAAACATCCAGCGCTTGAGAAAGACATAATTTTTGTATCTCCACTTCTTTCCAACCCACAGTGCTATCCAGCCTGTGGTTTTGTACCTGCCCAGATTCCCCTAGGTCTGAGGCCGGTAACATATACAGTCTCATAAATTTCGTACACAATATCAAGTCTACTATTAGATGATAACGACTGAAGAGACATTAATGATGATAAACTATCCGAGCAAATTAGAACCTTGGTAATTTTGTTTTCCTCTACCCACTGTAATACCCTTAAAATAGCTAACATTTCCACAGTAAATACTGTCAAATGATCAGAGGTTCTTTCCTTAACATTTATCTTTAATTCTGGAATAGTGAATGCAAAACCAGTAACACCACTCTTAGGATCTTTTGAACCATCCGTAAATGCAGCTATAAATAAATTATATATAGACCTTATTCTGTCCTCCACTTTTTCTACCCAGTTTCCTTTCCCATTAAGTCTTTTTATTTCTCCTTAAATATATAAGTCTATAATTAGTGGCGAAAACAACCAAGGCGGCGTACTTGAAAAAGGAACATTAGGACTGAACTTATTCTCCTGCAATTTCATTTCAATTGCTATTTTACTAGATGCCCAAGCAAAACATTCTATCTTAGCCTTCCCACTTTCCCAACAAGGGATAAGACACTTAACTGTAGGATGCCATCTTTCATTATGACCTTTTAGATTAGTCCAATAGTTCATCATCAGTTGCTCAAATCTTAAACTTAATGGAAGCTCGCCCACCTCAACTTGCAATGCGCAAGCCGGTGAGGACCTTATGGCTCCACAACAAATTCGTAGTGCTTGATTTTGTATAATTTCCAGTCTCTTTAATGATGTTTTTGATGCAGATCTAAACACTATACTTCCATATTCCATCACTGGTCTTACTAAAGCCACATATATCCCTCTTAAGGCTCCTTTACTAGAACCCCACTCTATCCCAGTTAAGCACCTCATTATATTTAAAATCTTCTCACACTTTTCCTCTACTATCCTTACCTGCTCTGTCCAAGTTAGTTTATAGTCAAATGTTACCCCTAAAAACCGAAAGTAATTTACCTGCTCAATTTGATTCCCATACAATAACACCTTAGCATCTTTATCCCTCTTTTGAGTAAAAACCATCATCTTTGTCTTTTCCACTGAGAATTTAAAACCCCATGAATAAGACCATTCTTCAATTAAACCTACTGCTTCCTGTATCTTCTCTTGAACTAACAATAAGCTCTTACCATTTTTCCAAAGGGCAGCGTCATCAGCAAATAATGACTTCCCAATATCATACCTTATTTTACTAAAAACATCATTAATCATAATAGAGAAAAGTAATGGGCTTATCACACTACCCTGCGGGGTCCCATTATCCACTTTGAATTTATTAGACACTGAAGCACCAATTTTAACCTGAATATACCTTTCAGATAAAAAAACTTTTGACCCAATTAAAAGCTCTTCCCTTAATACCCATTTTATCTAATTTAATCAATAGCCCCTCTTTCCATACCATATCCTAAGCTTTTTCCACATCCAAGAAAACTGCCATAACCGATTCCTTATTTATCATAGCTTTTCTAATTTCTGTTTCCAAGCAAACCACAAGGTCCATTGTTCCCCGTCCTTTCCTAAACCCATTTTGATAAGGGGATAAAAGATATTTACTTTCTATATAAAATGTCATTCTTTCTACAATCATCCGTTCCATAATTTTCCCAACATGCGACGTAAGGGCAATGGGCCTGTAGTTTGCTGGATTCGTTGAATCCTTACCTGGTTTTGCTAGGTATAATAATAGCCTCTTTCCAACTTATTGGTAATCTCCCTTCTTCCCAGCTCTTATTATATATACCTAAAAGTTTCATTTGCATTAAAATTTAAAAACTGTTTCAACATACTATAACTAATCTGATCTTTTCCTGGAGCAGTTACCTTAGCTTTATCTATTGCTTGTTTCATTTCACTTAATGTAAAAGGGGAATCCATTGCATCCTCTGTACTTTCCTTTCTTATTAGTGCCTCTGGGTATGCATCTCTAGTCACTTCTCTTCCTCTTTTTCCAGCCTCTGACAGATTATTAGAACTATGAATTTCAACCAAGGCCTTAGCTATGATATCAGCTTTTTCCCTATTTGTTACTGCTATGGTTTCTCCTGCTTTTAAAACTGGAAACTGCCAGTCCTTTCTAATTCCCCTCATTTTCCTTATCATTTCCCACACATTTCCTAATGGAGTCGTTCTACCTATTTTATTACAATATTCTCTCCAACTGTCTCTTTTTGCCTTCTTTACTACTTTCCTAACTTGAGCCTGGGCCTTTTTGTATTCTATTAATCTTTGGAAGTTAAGATTACTCTTCAGCATTTTAAATGCCTTATTTCTTACTTTAATGCTTTTCCCACACTCTTCTGTCCACCATGGAACTGGTTTCCTATTCATTTTTCCTTTGCTTTTTGGAATACATAAGTTAGCCACTCTAATCAATACTTCTTTAAATTTTCCATCAATTTCATCTATATCCTGGCTTAAATCAATTGCACTACTCGCCTCCTCACATAGATATTCAAAATTACCCCACATAGCCTTATTTAATATCCATTTATCCTCTCTTCCTTCTTCCCTCTCACCCTTTCTCACACCTAACTTACATAAAACAGGAAAATGATCACTACCCATAGTAGAGTCCTCCCATAACTCCCACTCACAAATACCTGGCACCTCTTTTGACACTAGTGTTAAATCAAGTGCTGAACTTTTACCTGTGTGAACATCTATTCTTGTGCTTCTCCCATCATTAATGCATACCAGATCAAACTCATCCAACAACTGTTCTATTATTAGACCATTTAAATCAGTTTTCCCCCCTCCCCATAATGAACTATGGGCATTAAAATCTCCACATAAAACAATGCGGTCACTTGCTAGTTCAACGATCTGATTTAATTTATTACCATCTAATCTTCTACATGGATTATAATAATTTACCACAGAAAACTTCTCTTGCTTAGTCCATATTTTAACAATAATATACTCTTCCTCCCTTCCTTTTGATATAACTTGATATGGAATATTCTTCTTGATAAATGTAGCACACCCACCCCCTACACCATCTTCCCTATCATTCCTTACACTATAACATAATTATATATACTAAAATCTAATTTCCGTGATAACCATGTTTCTTGTATACAGATTACATCAGGTGTAGTTGGTAACGAACTGATAAAATACTTAAATTCCTGCCCATTTGCCACCAAGCTTCTTGCATTCCATTGAAGAATAAGAACCATAATATCAGCCAACAAATGAAGCTTCCTGACTGGCCTGAGCACTTAGCTCATTCCTCACCTCTTCCCAGGACAAATCATTCAGGCTAAGATGGTTCACTGCTGCCTTTACTATTATTTGTATCCTTTCCGTTTTTGACTTTGCCTCAGTGGTAGCATTGATGACCCCTGCTATAAAGATGACTAATTTCCTTAAATCAACCAGAACTTTACCCCCTTTTATCTGTTCATGTTGATCATTATTCAGATTCTCACTTGCCTCATTTACTACTCTTTCCTCCCTGTGATTCACCAGTCCAACGGCCTCTGCATATGATATTTTATTTTTCACTCTGACCTGCTGAATCTCAACCTGCCTTTTCATTACTTCACATCCCCCATATGCCACACTGTGATTTCCTCCACAGTTACAGCATTTCGGTTGCACATCCCTTCTACATTTCTCATAATCATGGTCCTCACCACATCTAGCACACCTTCTTTTCCCTTTGCAATTCATGGCTGTGTGACCAAACCTCTGGCATTTAAAACACCTCAAAGGTTTAGGAACGTATTCTCTCACATTATACATCATATATCCTAGGGATACTCGGTTAGGAAGCATTTCATCCTCAAATTCCAACAACACACTTTCACTTACTTGTCTCACCCCATTCTTAAAGCTGGTCAATCTTCGGGCCTCTTTCACTTTCCCTCCTTTTAAGTTTGCTTTTATTTCATCCACATTTACATCAACAGGGATCCCCCAAATCACCCCCCTATTCCACATGTTTCTCTTCTCCACGCGACTAACGCTACTTACTTTAAACCTTCCTATCTCCTTCATTCTACAGGCCCTTTCTCTTTGATCTTCATTTTTGCATATTATTAAAAGGTTTCCATCCCTCAAAACTTTGGCCATTTTGACATCTCCCACTTGGTTTTTTAATATCGTAGTCAACTTCAATGGATTCATACCAAGCACTCCATTTTCTTCCCCAAATCTAAGTATTAATTTGCACTCATCATCTATCTTCAGATTATCATCCTTTCCATCAACTTTAGTCATCATCCCTTTGAATTTCTTTGACCCCACTTTTCCACTCTCACCACCCCGTTTCTCTCTTATTCTATCTATCTCCTGGCTAAACTCCATATGATCTTCATTCTCAGTGTCATCCGAGTTAGCCCATTCTGGCCCATTTCCAGCACAGCTTTGCCTACCCGACATCGTTTTCACCCCTTTGTCACGTTTCCCCATTTCTTCCAATAAAGTTCCTTGTCTTCTCTTCGCTTCAAGCGTGTTTAAGAACATAGGACTGTAAACTCAAAGAGCAAGAGACTCTGACATTGTTCATATAACTCCTTTATGGACTGGTTTTCTTCCGAATCCGATAACACCTTTAGAGATGCTATATAATTTTTAATTTCATTCTTAAAACAGTTTATGTTGGGCTTGCTGTTATTCCACTTATTTTTGTGTATATGATACTTTCCCATAATGAAAATAATGTTCACCATTTTAGATACCTTTTTTGACATACCATCCATATATATCATCACTTGAAATTTGTTAAACAAAGAGTTGTTGATCCCAATATTTAACCATCGATAAACATCCTTCCAAAAGCCCATTGTGACTGAACAAGAGAAAAAAAGGTGTTCAATTGTTTCATGTTCTGTCATACAAAAAACACACGGATTAACTTCAAAATTGAACCTTTTCCTTAGGGTTTCAGCAGCAGGATAAATATTATTTATTAATTTGAACTGAATTTCTTTTACCTTGGGTGAAATTGGCCATTTAAGATAGCTGCATATAGGTGACAGCAACTCGAAGAACTTTTATCATCGCTTCTTCAACTTTTCCTCCTGCGTAAACTTTCCGAAGGGTAAGTATCCAGTATCCAGGGAACAGTTTCAGCTTGAAGAGCTCCAGCCTAAACCCTAGCGTGACTTCAAACCACAGTCCTCTCCCGCCACACCACACTCCACCTCCACTCGACGAGACGTTTCAAATCAATACAGGAACAAAAAAGACAGAGATGCATAGAAAAAAAAATATATATATATCATGCCCAGAAAAAAACAACACAGATTTCTGTATAGTGATTTTATTTTTTGATTGTTATAGTATACATTACAGTTCAAAAGTTTTGGTCAAGAAAAGTGTATTATTCACAAAGTGCATTTATAACTTTTCTTTTAAAAAAATATTGTTTATTTCCAGAATGGATGCATTAAACTGATCAAAACACACAGCAAAGTCTTTTACAATGCTACAAAAAAAAAGTATCACTGTTTCCACAAAAATATGAAGTAACGTGACTGTTATAATAAATGTTTCTTGAGCATCAAATCATCATATTATAATGATTTCTGAAGGATCATCTGAAGACTGGAGTAATGATGCTGAATATTTAGCTTTGATCACAGGAATAAATTACACTTTACAATATATTCACATAGAAAACTCTTATTTTAAAAATTGTAAAAATATTTCCCAATATATATAATTTCTTATTTAATCACTTTCGTTTTGGGGTGAAAATCTTTTGTGAGATTCACCCAATTCAGAATTTGCCTTGAATTGAACTTATATTTCTGTATTATACACAATAATTATATGCAGTAAAAAAGATCAGGGGCCTGTTTCAGAAAGGAGGTTAAGTGAAAACTCTGAGTATGTTAACCCTGAAATGAGGGGAACTCTGAGTTTTCTGTTTCAGAATGGGAGGTATGTTAAACCTGAGAAAGCAGAGTAAGTCAAGCCTGTTTCTGAAAGAGAGGTAACTTACACTCAGAGTCAGTTACCATGGTAACTTACTCTGTGAACCTAACCTGGTCGGGAGCAGGTTTTCTTCAGTAAACCCAGAGTTTATTTCGGTCTCCTCCCCTTTTTTAAAGAGGAAGTAGTGTTTAAACACCTCATTCATTCTTTCAGTACATTTTTATTCATAAAATTAATCTTTTATTAATAAATAAAATATTGCTATTTTTACTGCAGTTTTTTTTTTTTTTTAAATAAGATGAAGTCTATGACTCCTTAACTGGCAACTGAAAATACAGTAGTAGATTAGAGTTACATAATGTAGTTCTGAACAAATTCTACAGAATTAAACTGTGGCATTTACTGGAAATCACTGAACTGTTGATCTGTGCAACAGAAGATGATGGACCGTCCTCCTGCTGTTCTTTCACACTCTGGGGGAGGGAGAGATAAGAATACCTGTTTATACTTAGATTTAAACTTAGATTCTGTAGGCATAATGTGACATAAAAATGTGAAAAAATCTGAATGTGTAGATTGTTTGATGTGTAGACACATAATGTTAACATTACCTCTGTAGGCCTCTCTGTGGCAGCAGAAACTCTTTATCCCCTTGTGATGAGCATTTGGTTGAGTACACTTTATAAAACTATTTGTCATAATTTCTGGTGTATTGAGTAGGTTACTTACGACTGCCTGGGGTTCTGTTGGGACAGGAGGCTCCAAAAGACAGATATTACCATCAGAATCTGTTGGGACCAACAAAAAACCCAACCCAAAGTAAAATAAATGGAAATATCAAAAATAGCCTATATGAAAAATAACACATATGTAAACCTCTTACATTTTATGAAGGCCCTTGGATCTTTGGGACTGGCTCTGAAGTCCCTCCAGGAATTCCCTCAGCCAAAAATACTGCTGCACTGCTAGACACTGGATGCTTTAGTTATTTAATATGTCACATGTTTGTAAAGTCAGGTAGCCTACACCCATGATATGCTCAAGCCTTACTTGATTGAATTATGTTTTATATTTAATTTTCAGCTGCTGCCATGTTCTTCTAATGCCTGCAGGATTGCATCTACATGAAAATTAAAATTAGGTTGAAAAACATACTGTTCTTCCAGTTTCACCTCTGATATTATAAACAGTTGGGCAAGTTACTTGTATTACTAACTACAAATGACATCTTCAACAGTGTAATTAGATTAATGTTATAATGACTATCTTTAGAAATTATTGGTCTACTTATTACTAATAACTAAATCCCATGTCAACCTTAAACACTTTAACAATACAAGGAGAGACAAGAAACAGCACTTTTAATGCTTTCAAATAAACAATATATAATTGCATGAATTATTCTTGAATTTGACCAAAGTGTGTAGAGGGAGAAGGTTACATTAAAAATATAACTTTTAAAAATGTATGTTAAATATACAGAATTGTTCTATAGTCTAATACAATTACATCAGATTTAACTTTAAATTACAGAAGAATTAAGAGTAATCCCTTTAATTAAATTACAGTATTTAGATTACTTGGTAATTCATTACACCCATCACTGTATAACAGTAATTAAAATGTGAAGAAATATGCAGACCTCTTTTTGTCTGGCGCTGTTGCCATGGTGACTCATAATATCTGTGCTCCATTGATAATGGCTTTTTATAGTTGTGGTGCACACGCTTAACTCAGAGTCAGTCAACTCAGAGTTGATTGAACTAACTAATTTCAGCTGTTCTGTAACCGAAAACTCAGAGTTTCCCATCTCAGGGTAAGTCAACTCAGAGTTCAAGTTTTAACTCAGAGTTGGTTGAACCTCCTTATTAAAACAGGCCCCAGCTCTGCTCGTCTTATATAATAACATATATATAATAACATATTTACACAAAGAAACAACAAAAACCCAGAAAACATCCTCTGATATTCTTAATATGATCAACAAATCTTCAAACAAACATCAACAAACATTCAGACACAATCACACACACACACACACACACACACACACACACACACACACACACACACACACACAAACAGGACAGTGAGTTTACACTGATCACAGAAAACACACACAAGAGAAGAAACAACAGCAGCAACACTTTGTGTGTTTATTGTGTCTGTCAGTTATTCTCCATGATTGTATAGTTAGATCAACATGTTTAATTTGTAGAGTTTTAGGAAATGGGTTTCCCTCTAAACCACAGAGGTTACACACTGTCCTCATAAACCATATACCTGTGTGTGTGTTAGTCAGTTGTGTGTGTGTCAGCAGGGCCGGCGCTAGCCATTTGGGTGCCCTAAGCAACCTTCTCTTTACTTCCAAAATAACTGCTGCAAATAATTTTACATTAACAATCACACCAAACATGAAAAGAAATAAATAATATAAAGGTTAAAATTATAAATGCCAAATACCACCACAATTACTAAAAACACAGATTTGAACAATGTAAACACAGAAAGTTAAAAGTGCAAAGGTCTGATAAGGCACAATATAATAATTCTGTACATAATTTGACAACTCTGTGAATATGAAAATATACGCCCGGAAAGTACTGCGTAATTAAAATGAAAGTACAGTGTAACTTTCGGTAATTACAGTGTACCTATAAAGTACTTACGTGTAAGTATAGGGGAACAATATGTAAAGTCTTGGGAATAAAGGTGTAACAACCAGGAAAATACTGCGTTATAAAAAACGAAATTACAGTGTAACTTTCGGTAATTACAGTGTACCTATAAAGTGCGTACGTGTAAGTATAGGGGAATAATATGTAAAGTTTTGGGAATAAAGGTGTAACAACCAGGAAAATAATGCGTTATTAAAACGAAATTACAGTGTAACTTTCGGTAATTACAGTGTACCTATAAAGTGCGTACGTGTAAGTATAGGGGAATAATATGTAAAGTTTTGGGAATAAAGGGGTAACAACCAGGAAAATAACAAATTATTTAGGCAAATTATTTAGACTAAGTATTTTAGAATCTTACTTTTGGGAGCAATTTAGCGAGTACATACACTGCACCTTTTTGTAATTGTAACGGGTCCCGGCCAGGGGTCCGCTAGCAGATGTATATTGATACTCCTAGTCGAAGTGCTCTGAAAATGTTGCAAATATAACAAAGTTATAAGAGACGCGGGACAACTGTTGCTCTCTTTCCATTCAACCGGAATATCTTTTATTAACAACTTCATTTCAACTTTATATCTGCATTCAAGAATTATTACTGTTATCTTTTGTTGCTCTGTATTGAAACACAGGTAATATCCACAATTGGATAACATGAAGTCACATTCTCTTCAAAAGTACATTTCCACATAAATGTATCTTCACATATTTCCACAACATTCACTTATCACAGTTTTATCTTACCGTAAACACATTTTTTTCTCTAACCATATTCTCTGGTATCTATCATCAACCGAGTATTTCTGTATTAATTATACCTTTTGTAAGTGTTCACTTAATATAACAGAATAAATCCCATTTGCAGTTAAGTTAAATTGTATTTACATTACATGAGTACAAACTTCAATATTAAACATATTTGTCTCATAACTTTTACACTTAATTCCTATGAACCGAAATAAAATGATAGTCTAATATTACCATGCGCGTTTAATACTACCACGTGCGTTTCACCCAAAGCTACATCTGTAAACTGCTATTTATTTATTTATCTGTAAACGTCATTTATTACCCGTAATGCATAGTCTTCCGCACACAGTTACTTTACACATACACAGTAATAAACTCAGAAATATCCCTGAGCAGTTAGGAATAGATCAAAGAAAACATTAGTGCGAGCGTCAGCCGCCATTTCCTCTCAACTCCACAACGTTATCATTGAACTTGACTATTTACACACTTAACATACCTTTAGCTTATTAAACACACATCACTGAGGATTCATATTAGCTTATAACCCTTTGCAAGTCATATAAAAGATGTACAACAAACCTGAAAATGTTGCAAATATAACAAAGTTGCTCTCTTTCCATTCAACCGGAATATGAGCTTCTCTTCCTCCGCGCCTCGCTAAGGGTCCCAGAGTGACGCGGCTGAAAGGTACTGCCACCTTGTGTCTGTTCTGTGAAACAACATGTCATAGCGCTTCTGTGCATTCTCTCAACAGTATTTAATTTGTAATAAAATAAAATAAAACAAAAGACAATCATCTCAACAAAACCTATTTTTGTGAGTGTCACATAATAATAGTGTATAAAAATACATAAAGGCTTTTTTTAAATCACGGGGTACATATCAGTGCATTTATAAAGTAGGCTAATTTGTTATTATTGCAAAGGTGCACTGATTAAGTTTCAAGGCAAGTAAAACTATTGCAACTTTTTTTTTTTTTTAAATGCTGGGAAAATATACTCTTGTTCCGTGTAGTTACAGGGTAAGTATGACATTGCGGGCTGTAAATTAAAGTGGTGCTTCTTACCCTCTTGTTTCATGTAGTTACAGGGTAAGTACAATAAAAACACATGTACACATACACAATCTGATATCACTCGGAAAACTTTATTTGAAAAACAACTTATTTCAAAACGGATTTACAGCACTTTGTTTCTCTTGCTTGGTTTCCTCCTCCTCTTGTTCCTCTTCTTCTGAAGTGAAACGATAAGCATTTGTAAGAAAAATACTAGGGCTGTCAAAGTTAGCGCGTTAATAACGCGTTAACGCAAAATCATATTAACGGCACTATTTTTTTTAACGCTCGATTAACGCAGCGCGTATTTTCTGTTTGACCCGTGGCCCAAAACCTAGTTGGAGAAATGGAGATACACAGTGTTGCCAACTTAGCGACATTGCAGACCCATTTAGCGATTTTTTTCCCTTCAACAAAGCGCCCAAACCTTATTTAGTTTCTGAGAATCTACCGGTACCGCCGGTACTGCTCTCCCAGCACGCGCGCGCGCCTCTCTCTCTCTCTCTCTCTGCGTCTCGCGCTGGAGAGAGGAGCACCGCTTTAATTCAGTTACACACAGATATGATGTTGCTTCTCTAATTTTACATGCAAGTATAGCCGAAATCGCAAAACAGATATTGTGTTTATCTTATGTGTATTTAACGGGACTGTAAGTCTCGCCTCGTAGGGGAAAATTAAAACACTACCTTGGAAGACTTAAAAGCGAAAGGATCTTAGTTAGGGATGCACCGATGTGAAAATTGTGGCCGATACCGATAACCGATATTAATATTGCTGTTATGGCCGATACCGATATTTACCGATGTCGATATCTCTGTATAGAAAACAAATTTTAATGATTATCAAATAAAGAGCTATTTTCCAAAACACTTTTTTTTTTTTTTTACTTTAGAAATGACTGATATTGGGCACCTTTACCTGTATGCAAAATATGTCACACATACGACACACATGCATTATATTGCATTGCATATAATGTGTGCTGGTCAACTTGTCTAAAATTATGAAACCCTTAGAAAACAGGGAAAAAAAACCAGGAACATTGTGTACAATTAAGATAGGCTACTTAATTTATTATTCCAATATCCAAATATGATACTAAATATCACAGGGAAAAGGGCTTCTATTTGTGACGTGCTGTCTTTGCCTTTGAACATTGCACATTTTAAACAGGACACGCATTAGCTGAATAAATGTTAGCCAATACAAACATATTTATAGAAAACAGTTGACAATGATTAGACAGGAGTCCAATAATAGCATAACGAATCACTTATTCTAAAAAAAATTAAAAAAAAGGCTATAAGACGAATCCGACATATGGGCTGTGTTAACAGTAAAACGTCCGTCATTTAACGAATTTTAAAAACACGGATCGGATGGATAATACAAAATGCTTTCTGACATTTTGAAAGGAAAAAAAACAAGCAAGAACAAAATTTAAACTTAGCCCGTCAATTTTTCATTTTACAATTATCTTCTCTCTCTCTCTGTGTGCGCGCGTCCGTGTTTGTGAGGGACAGCTCGCGCAGCACTGATACATCGGTAGCCTACTTTTTAATCCATAAGTAACGAACGCGCTAGTTTTCATACAAAATAAATATGTAACATAATTAGGTAGGCTACTTTAGTTATTATCAACACAATAACGTAACACATGAAGGTACGTTTCTCAACACAGAATGAATAATAAACGCCTGTTTCTCCACTCGCGCTTATCATCACAAATCACACGTGCGGTCACTTTTGAGAAAAAATCAAATTCGAACGGGTATCAAATATCAAGCAATATTCAAATATCTACGAGTCAAAAAACGATCAATCAAAAATGTGTCATGAGGGAAAAATCATAAGTCGCACTGGACTGCGTTAACAATGTTACTGACGGGACAGTTCTCTGTAACGCACGTCCAAAGACTGCTTTAAAACTTTCACAGAGACCTCAAACAGAAAGCACAAAGCCTGTCTTTAAATTTAATTTCGTTTTGTATTAATTGTATCTTAATTTTGATCAATGTTTCATCAAAAATAAACAAAGTAAATATTAAAAAATATTTAATCAGGACATGGAGGCGAAAGCGCGTGAACTGAAGCGCGTCTCAAATGAACCGAAACCTACCTGCCTCACAGACCTGAGACATAGCCTATATAGAAAGCTTGAAACATCTATTTTTAAACAGAACAATTCAAAATGAAAGAAAACAGACTGTTCTCTGCTTATGTCATCTGTATGAAATGTGTATTTCTCTCAGGCACGTTCACTGCACGAGTCAGCATCAGTAACTTAATCTTCAACTTCACACGTCAAATATCGGCCTGTTCACATCGGCCCTATTTTGACATCGGACCGATACCGATGTGAAAAAAAAATGACCATATCGGCCGATATTATATCGGCGGCCGATATATCGTGCACCCCTAATCTTAGTCCCCGCTCCAGTGCTTTGAGCCTCAATATGCAATATGTTATGTATATGTTTTCTCTTACACTATTTTATACTACAGGAATAGGTAGCGTAGGCTTCAGGTGAGTATGTCGACACGGTGGCTTCCTGAAGTGTATGTGGTGAAAAATAAATTGAAATTCACATCCCCACCCACCTAATCCTAATAGTGTAAGTGAGACGCCCCTACCCCAAGGTAAGTTCAAAAATAACTGTCAAATGTCTTAATTTGATCAACTGGTAATTTATTTTCCTTCTCTTTGTAAATTATATTTCTGTTGGAAGGATCTGTTTCAATAGCATCAAATACTAAAAAGTAACAAAAAATAAAATAAAATAAAATAAACAGTTTTGAGATTTTGTTTTCTTGAAAGATCTTCAAATAGTTAACACTTTCAAAACAAGCCTCTTTTAACACCTCAAAAGTGTTTCCCAAAATTAATGTCAGTATAGGGCACAAACTTATTTACAGACAACACTGGATATAGATGACTCTTATAGTTTGATCCAAATGATTCACTTCATAATCTCACTCCACTTAAATGACTCACTTCTAACAACTCATTTCGAATGTAGGTAACCTTGAAATCACTTGAACGATTCCCATGAATCAATTTTATGATTCAGTTTCCAAACAACTCAGTTAGCACAAACACAGTTCAAATTGACAGTTGAAACCCTCAGTTTGTTCAAACACTCAGTTCAGTTCACACTATATCAGTGAAATGTTCGTGTGTGTGTGTGTGTGCGTGTGTGTGTGTATCGAACTGTAGTACCAGTCTGTGGCAACGACAACTTTGATGTGATGACTTGCGATGACTTGTGATGACTTGCGATGACTTGCGATGACTTGAACAACAGATGTAACGATTGAATGAACAGCTGAGACAGGACAGTGAGATGTCGTAAGGATGGCAGGGCGAATAAAAATAAAAAATAAAAAACACAAGAAAGTTTCAGCGTGGCTCAGGAAAAAACTCAGGTAATTTCAACAAAATGGCGCAGCTCAGCCCAGCTCGCACGCGGCACGCATAAATCAAATGATCTGGATCACACAAAAAAACGTCTTTCAAAAACAAATCTTCACCATTGACGATCGTCAGTCTCCCAAAAACGAATCACTCCTTCAAGATCGATCGATCAGCTCACATAAGCATTCTCGCGCACTGAAAAGTGCACTCAAATGATTCTCAGAAAAAAATAAATGTCTCTCGTTCCAACACGGTCTGTAGATCACCCAGAAAAACAGCAGGACGCTCAAAAATTCTTAGTCAGACTAACGGAAAAACAAGTGTTCCGAATGAAACTCACGGCTCTAGCAACTCTCTCTCGTGCTCTCAGCCAGTCTCCAACACTGTTCTCCGTCCGATGACGCAATCGACCAAACCTCTGTTTCAACTGCGTCTACAGTTTCACATGACAATGTTGATGTACACTAAACTCACGAAACTTAATCCTAACGTGCACCACTGTTTTACATTACAGCTTCAACAGAAAAATATAGACCTCTCTTGTACAGCAAT
The DNA here is from genome assembly GCA_023718395.1 of Leucaspius delineatus. Lineage (NCBI taxonomy): Eukaryota > Metazoa > Chordata > Actinopteri > Cypriniformes > Leuciscidae > Leucaspius > Leucaspius delineatus. The sequence continues at coordinate 50,961,189 of CM043356.1, read as the reverse complement.
CATGGCGTGTCTGCTTCGTAAACTATTGCGCTCTCTTCTTCTTCCCAGACGTCTTTGCATCTCCCGCGAGCACGCCGGAGAAAGAAAAACCCGTCAAAATAAAAGTCCCCATAGAGAAAAATACCTCCGTTACATTCCCCCCTGCTAAACCCTGCCATACCATCGACACCTCCAGACAGCCTGCCCCTGGAACATAAACAGAACACAGTTTAAAAGTGCAACATTGTACAAAATACATTCTTTTCAATCTCAAACAAGTTCATACATATTTCTCATCACAACCTCAGTTAATTTTTTCTTCTTTCTACCTTATTTCATCAGATAATCAGCTCTATACCTCACAGGTAATTTACCACGATTTTGTCTTTGAGAGCGTCTGAGCTCTGGAACATTTTCACATTCAACATCTGAAATGTCAGCATCATCAGAAACTTCATGTACTCCCCACTCTACTTCAGAGACCACATCTTCCACTACATTCTCCTGTTCTTGTGTTACACTCCCTCTTTGTTCTACACCATTGGTTTCCATCTGTACCACCCCTTTATCTTTACTCTGTCTATGTGCAGTGGCTGGAAAACAAACAAGATCTGGGAATTCGGTTTCGGAGTCTGACTGGTTTACGGGTCTACATGTGGTTGTACGTGGCGTACTAGGTGACAAAGGAAAGGTGCAGTGACGGAGCTGATCTCTGTGTACTACTCTGGACGGACCCCCTTTTTCAGGTTTGATAGTAAATACAGGTATGTCTGAATGATTCTGCTTTACTACAATGTACGGTGCATGTTCCCACTTGTCTTGAATCTTATTTCTGCCCCTATGTTTGTGATTACGTAGCAACACACGGTCACCAGGCCTTACAAGCGCTCCAGAAGATTTGCGGTCATACACTCTTTTCCGTCTCTTGGAAGCTTCCTGTGCGACCATTTTTGCGACTTCTACGGCAGTCTTTAGTCGACCATGATGACTCTTCACCCATTCGTCCAAGTCTTCTGCATCACTTTCCTCCACATCCTTTCCACCCAACACATCTAATGGAAGGCGCGCATCCCTCCCAAACATCAAGTAAAATGGAGAATAGCCAGTAGATGAGTGGACGTGATTGTTGTATGCCATTACTAGCTCAGGTAGGTGAGTTTTCCAGTCTTTTTTCTCAGGTGTCAACGTTCTCAGCATATCATGCATTGTGCGGTTGAACCGCTCGCACTGAGAGTTTCCTTGAGGATGGTAGGGACTTGTACGACTTTTTCCAATACAATAGGCTTTACAGAGTTCCTTGATCACTTGCGCCTCGAAACATCTTCCCTGATCTGAATGCAGATGAGCTGGGCACCCGTAGCAGACGAACCAATGTTTGATGAGGGCCTTTGCAGTGGTACTCGCTGTCTGGTTCTTGGTTGGGACAGCAACTGTAAACCGGGTAAACATATCAGTTAGAACCAGTACATTTTCATACCCTCCTGAGGACATTTCCAGCTGAGTATAGTCCATTGCCAGCACTTCTAAAGGAGAAGTGACATTGCTACAAGTCATCGGAGCTCGGATCCTTGGAAAGACATCCTTTGCAAGGGTACATCTTTTACACTGTGCTATCCATCCTTGAACATCCTTAGACATTTTAGGCCAATAGTAGCTCCGCCTCATCAGTGTCAGAGTACTCTTTTCTCCGAAATGACCCCCATGCTCATGTTGACTGTCATAAACTGATCGCTGTAATGGGACCGGAACAACCAGCTGCTTAATTTTTTCTCCATCCCTTGGATCAAGAATGCATCTAAACATCACTCCATTATGCAGTTGAAGACGTTCAAACTCTCTGTAAAGCTTTTTTGACTCTGGTGGCATACTCTGTTGTTCTGTCCTGCTTGGTTTTTTCTCTTTGAACAGTGCATTGTACACGGGACCCATCAAGGCATCAGTTCTTTGCAGCTTCCTTATTTCATTCCAGCTGTAACCATTCAACACTTTCTTGATGGACGCTTGTACGGCCACTTGAACATCAGTCCCGCCCTGCTTGGAGTCTTGCGCGGGCCACAGGCATGCACGCACTTCCTCAGAGTTCAGTCTGATGAAATCCTTCTCTGTGTCTTCCTGTTCTGGAACTTCACTGGAGGGAATTCTTGATAGAGCATCTGCATTGGTGTTCAGTCTTCCAGGCTTATACAGAACCTCGAAATTAAGCTCCGCTAACTGGGCCACCCAGCGTTGCTCAACTGCACCAAGATTTGCAGTCTCCAGATAACGCAGTGGATTATGGTCAGTGATCACAGTGAACTTGGAGAACATCAGATACTCTTTAAACTTTTCTGTTGCAGCCCACTTAAGGGCCAACAGCTCCAGTTTGAATGCACTATAGTACTTGTCATTCCGCTCTGATCCTCTCAGGCCTCTGCTAGCAAATGCAATGACGCGCTCTGCTCCACCTTGTTTTTGGCTCAATACAGCTCCGAGGCCCTGTTGACTTCCATCTGTAGTGAGGATAAATGGAAGGCCAAAGTCGGGGTAAGCAAGAACAGGTGGTGACATCAGGTATTGTCTCAATTTGTTAAACGCAGTCTGGCATTCGCTACTCCACATGAACAGTTCAGAGGCTCTCCTTTTGTCTTTGCTGCCCATCAACGCATGCAATGGTTTTGCTATTTGAGCAAACTTTGGTACGAACCGCCGGTAATAACTCATGAATCCGATCAATTGTCTCACCTCTTTCACACTTTTAGGCACAGGCCAAGCATCCAAGGCACTAACCTTTTCACTGTCGACTTGGATTCCTTCAGAGGAAATCACGTGGCCCAAGAATTTTACTTCAGATCTGAAGAGAAAGCATTTGCTTGGTTTTAACTTTAGGCCATGCCGCTTCAGTCGATCAAAGACCAGCTCTAGTCTCTCACAGTGACTCTTGAAGTCTTTAGAAAACACGATAATATCATCAAGATATATCAAGAGGACATCGAAGGTCAAATCCCCAAGCACTACTCCCATAAGGCGCTGGAAGGTGGCTGGCGCGTTGCACAGCCCGAATGGCATCCGTGTCCACTCAAACAGTCCAAACGGGGTAGTGACTGCTGTCTTTTCACGATCACGCTCATTTACAGCTACCTGGAAATAGCCGGCCGTAAGATCTAGGGTGGAGAACAGCTGAGCATTTCCCAGTGCATCCAAAGATTCTTCCACTCTGGGAAGTGGATATGCGTCTTTGCAGGTGACTTGATTTAACCTCCTGTAATCACAACAGAAACGCACACTGCCGTCTTTCTTCACGACTATTACTGCTGGGGATGCCCACGGACTTGCGCTCTCCTTAAGGATGCCTTGTGACACTAGATCCTGCACGTGTTTTTTGAATTCTTGGAAAACATGTGGTGGTACTCTACGGTGCCTTTGTTTCACTGGCGGAGCATCACCGGTGTGAATGTCATGGGTAACTGAATGTGTGTACCCGTAGTCACTGTCACTTTTGGAGAATATGTCTCTGTACTTTGCCAACAACTGATTAAGTTCCTCTCTTTGTGCAGGGGTGAGCTTTTCGTAATTCACCTGGACTGGTACTGGGGGGTTATCAGAGATTTTGACTGCTTGGACATGCGCCACTCGTCGGACATAAAGTGTCCCTTCCTCCTCCTCAAACTCTAGTGTATTCTCAGTTAACACCTCCTGTGGTTTAGACACTACTGCCACTCTGCATCTTGGGTTAAGTCTGATTGTCCGCTCGCTCGAATTCATGACACGTACAGAAACTTTACCACCCTCAGTTTTTGTTAGCACATTAGCCACTAGGAGCCCCTTGGGTAGACTCACACCAGTGGTGGGCTCAATTAATACTTGGCACTTCACTTTAGGTGGCACTCTGCAACGACCTTCGAACACCTTTTCACTTAGTGGAGGAATGGTGATGACCTGTTTTCTACCAACTTTGACGAACCCAATCTTGCCATCAGGACTCAAGGTTTCGGTTTTCTCAACACTGGCTAACACCCTTCGTATCTTTGCTTCTGCGGGTTGTCCATATTTGTTGGCTGACTTCACATTCTCTCCTGTAACGAACACGGACTTGAACTCCCTGATTATGTTCATTCCAATGATTCCTGAAAGTCCCTTTATCTCCTCTGCTTGTGGGCTCGTGTCTGTCAGCACAAAGATGCACTTCCCTGGGAGAACCTGCCCCATGCACTCCACATCAGCTTGCAAACATCCTAAGACAGGAATGTCGAGTCTATTAGCTGCGGTGAGTCTAACCCAGTGAGCAGATGACAGCCTCAGCTCTTGTTCTCCGAAATGCTTCCTAAAGTGTGACTCGGTAATAGTGGACACTTCTGAGCCTGTATCCAGTAAGCAGCTTGTCTTGACACCAGCTATTCTAACTTCAACAGTCAGACAATCTCCAAATGCGCCACTTTTCAACGTCTCTGTCACTTCGTCAGTCCATTCAGCTGTATGACTTCTTATCATAGATGGCCCAGGGCTGGTTTGCGCTGTACGTGATGGAACATTTTCTGTGTTAGTTCCAGGTACCCCTGTAGAACGTCGGGACCGATCAGTCACTGTAGCTGCTTCAGCACCTTGTGGACATTGCCTGCTAGTGTGCCCCGGTTCACCACATGAATAACAGATGTATCTGCCATCACTGTCCTTCAGGGGTTGTCTTTTTGGACGGCTCTGTTGAAACCTGCTATTACTGTGTACTGCTTGGTAAAGTTCATCTTGACGGGCGGCAATCTTTTGTATAGCTTCATGCAGTTTCGCCAGTGTTAACGTAGAGGAAGCTTGTTCTGCATCAGCACTTACTACTCTGACCCGGGGGCTGGGTTTTGGAATGTCTGGGGTTTGAGTCTCTTCTTCTTCAGCCCAAGTGATTGCAGCTTGCATTACCTGAACAAAAGTCAACCTTGCATCCTCTTTAACTCGCCTTTTCATTTCACGCCTCAGAAAATCATCTCGAAGGCCCAGGACAAGTTGTTCCTTTAAAACACTTTCGGCCTCTGGGACCCTGTTTGGCTCTCTGCGCTGAACTCGGCTGAGTCTCTCTTGTAGGTCCATAGGCGTATGAGCGTATCGTCTCTCCTTGCATTTGCTTACGTTCGTAGAAATCTTTCAGTCTGGTTCCAATTGGCACTTTGTCTCCATAGGTGTCTAGTAGGACTTGAAAAATATCGTCCGTAGATTTTTCACCATCACCCAACATGAACCTCACAGTCGCTTTGGCTTCATCTTTAAGATGCTGTTTCGCCAACTCAACACGATCTTCTGCAGGTACTCTCATCACTTGGAAGGCAGATTTCATTGATGCAACCCACTCTTCAACGCTCAACTCTCCAGTTTTGGTCGAACGGCCACTGAACTCTGGCAGTTTTCTGTCCCTGGGAATGTAAATGGTAGCTGGGGGTGCTTGAGCGGTAGCCTGATGCTCGATGACAGCTCTTGCTAGTGACAGGGCCTCTCTTTGTTCAGTTCTTGCCTGGTCGAGTGCTCCCGCCTGTTCGGCAAACCGCCTCTGCATTTCTGCCATCTCCCTCTTCAGTTCCTCAAACTCTGCCATTCTTCAGCTTGTAGGCCTGGGACTTGTGACACACACACAAAAAAGGTAAATACAGTCTAATTCTATCCTGTTCGTGACGCCAAATGTAACGGGACTGTAAGTCTCGCCTCGTAGGGGAAAATTAAAACACTACCTTGGAAGACTTAAAAGCGAAAGGATCTTAGTCCCCGCTCCAGTGCTTTGAGCCTCAATATGCAATATGTTATGTATATGTTTTCTCTTACACTATTTTATACTACAGGAATAGGTAGCGTAGGCTTCAGGTGAGTATGTCGACACGGTGGCTTCCTGAAGTGTATGTGGTGAAAAATAAATTGAAATTCACATCCCCACCCACCTAATCCTAATAGTGTAAGTGAGACGCCCCTACCCCAAGGTAAGTTCAAAAATAACTGTCAAATGTCTTAATTTGATCAACTGGTAATTTATTTTCCTTCTCTTTGTAAATTATATTTCTGTTGGAAGGATCTGTTTCAATAGCATCAAATACTAAAAAGTAACAAAAAATAAAATAAAATAAAATAAACAGTTTTGAGATTTTGTTTTCTTGAAAGATCTTCAAATAGTTAACACTTTCAAAACAAGCCTCTTTTAACACCTCAAAAGTGTTTCCCAAAATTAATGTCAGTATAGGGCACAAACTTATTTACAGACAACACTGGATATAGATGACTCTTATAGTTTGATCCAAATGATTCACTTCATAATCTCACTCCACTTAAATGACTCACTTCTAACAACTCATTTCGAATGTAGGTAACCTTGAAATCACTTGAACGATTCCCATGAATCAATTTTATGATTCAGTTTCCAAACAACTCAGTTAGCACAAACACAGTTCAAATTGACAGTTGAAACCCTCAGTTTGTTCAAACACTCAGTTCAGTTCACACTATATCAGTGAAATGTTCGTGTGTGTGTGTGTGTGTGTGTGTGTGTGTATTGAACTGTAGTACCAGTCTGTGGCAACGACAACGTTGATGTGATGACTTGCGATGACTTGTGATGACTTGTGATGACTTGCGATGACTTGCGATGACTTGAACAACAGATGTAACGATTGAATGAACAGCTGAGACAGGACAGTGAGATGTCGTAAGGATGGCAGGGCGAATAAAAATAAAAAATAAAAAACACAAGAAAGTTTCAGCGTGGCTCAGGAAAAAACTCAGGTAATTTCAACAAAATGGCGCAGCTCAGCCCAGCTTGCACGCGGCACGCATAAATCAAATGATCTGGATCACACAAAAAAACGTCTTTCAAAAACAAATCTTCACCATTGACGATCGTCAGTCTCCCAAAAACGAATCACTCCTTCAAGATCGATCGATCGATCAGCTCACATAAGCATTCTCGCGCACTGAAAAGTGCACTCAAATGATTCTCAGAAAAAAATAAATGTCTCTCGTTCCAACACGGTCTGTAGATCACCCAGAAAAACAGCAGGACGCTCAAAAATTCTTAGTCAGACTAACGGAAAAACAAGTGTTCCGAATGAAACTCACGGCTCTAGCAACTCTCTCTCGTGCTCTCAGCCAGTCTCCAACACTGTTCTCCGTCCGATGACGCAATCGACCGAACCTCTGTTTCAACTGCGTCTACAGTTTCACATGACAATGTTGATGTACACTAAACTCACGAAACTTAATCCTAACGTGCACCACTGTTTTACATTACAGCTTCAACAGAAAAATATAGACCTCTCTTGTACAGCAATCATGGCGTGTCTGCTTCGTAAACTATTGCGCTCTCTTCTTCTTCCCAGACGTCTTTGCATCTCCCGCGAGCACGCCGGAGAAAGAAAAACCCGTCAAAATAAAAGTCCCCATAGAGAAAAATACCTTCGTTACATGTATTTGATTTCATCAGAAGACGGCTCAATTATCAGGATTATTGTGCAGATTAACATCTTGGAAGGGAGAGCTGGTTATGTCTTAATGGGTCGCGTAACTCGCGTTTCAGTCACCATTTCATATTCATTCCGTTGTTTGACAACAGAAACAGTAAAATATACCAATGAAAACCGTTTTATTGAGAATTTAGCTTCATCAAAATGGGCACAGAGAGAGACAAACTATAATGTAGCCTAATAATAAATGTACATTTAGCATTTTCAGAAGAGCTGCCCTGTCATGCAAAAATCTAAACATGTTTGTGTTAATTGCTCAGTGCAAAGAAAGAGAAGTAATGGGAACCTGGTATTTCTTTGTTCTTTCTACATGTGTCTAATAGACATGAACAAGTTCTTTGAAAAACATCTATGACCTTTGAAACATGTCTCTTCTTGATGCTCTATGTTGACTAAGGTTTCAATAATAAACATACATTTGCATAAAGCATCCATATTTATCTATGCCCACGTTGATTAGAGTATTACTAACTTGAAAAGTATTTAAGGTACATTTAGAACAAATAAAAAAATGTGCGATTAATCACGAGTTAACTCATGACAATCATGTGATTAATCGATTAAAATTTTTAATCGATTGACAGCCCTAAAAAATACCAAATATTTTAAATTTTTAAACTGTAGACTATCACTTCCGACCAACTGTCACCTGCGCGTTCATGAGAGGGTTGAGAGAAAGTATAAAGTTGTCCGCGTCCGAGCTGTGCGCAGCTGTCGTGTACGCGTCCAAACTGGAGTATAGAGGTGAAGAATCCAAATTTAAGAATATGTTTAAGATCTGCTGATCTTACTTCCTTACATAACATCACATGAAAAACTAAGGTGAATTACACTGTATTGGGCATTCAAGGTGAACATGATGGCATCAATTTACTGATCAGAAGTCAGCTTTAAGTCAGCTGTCTAAACATTGTAATAGTCAGGGGTTTTGTTAGCCTTTGATCTTCCAACTAAGAGTTGGACTGTGTGTGAATGTTACCTAGTCTTAGTTCTCGGGACCATTTGTGTTTATAACATTTGGGGAAGTCAGTTGGGGGCAATTACCTCTATTGTCTTTAGATGATTAGATTTAGTGGTTACCTCTAAGGCTGTGTGTATGTTTAGCACCTTTAAAGACAGCCCACTGAAAGGCCTATAAAGAAACCATGTGAAGTATGTTAGTTAGAATGATTTGGGAAGAACTGCAGCCGCGTACAGCGAAGTCCTCAATAAAGAATAACTTTGTTTGAACGTGATCCCCAACGTCTCCTGGTCTCTTGCTTCGACGAAGAAAAAGTTTTCAACAGAGGCTTAAAGCGTGACGTAAGCGCACCGAAAAACCAATGTTGAATTATTATTTTTTTTAAATGTTTTTATTATTGCTCACAACAAAATACAAACAATAACAGATAATAATAATGAAAAACAAACCATGCAGAAGAACAGAGACACCAGTTCTCGCGCACGTTTCACATCAAACTCCCGCGAGAATGCAATGAACGCTTAAAGCTTCACCAAACGCGAAGCCATTCAAGCCGCCCCTATGAAGCCGACTCTCATCCACTCGCTGGTGAAAGTTGGTCGGTAGCGAAAAGATGAGTAAATTATGAGAACATTTCTGGGTGTAGGCTACTGTATTTTCTTTTAATACATAATACAGAATAGAAAAAGACTCCTTTAAGATAAGGCTAATCAGTGGAACGATAGAAAAAGAAGAGGAGGACCAAGAGGAGGAGGAAGCCATGCAAGAGAAACAAAAAAGGACAAAACATGCTACTTTCTGTCAGGACTTTAGAATTTGAAATGAAAAGTTGATTTAAAAAAAATTATAATAAATTAAATAAATAAGAAGTGTAATGTTGTAAATCTGTTTTGAAATAAGTTGTTTTTCAAATAAAGGTTTTCCAAGTGATGTCAGATTGTGTGTGTACATGTGTTTTTTATTGTACTTACCCTGTAACTACATGAAACAAGAGGGTAAGAAACACCACTTTAATTTACAGCCCGCAATGTCATAGGCTACTTACCCTGTTACTACATGGAATACTTACAGTCTAAATAATTTGCCTAAATAATTTGTTATTTTCCTGATTGTTACCCCTTTATTCCCAAAACTTTACATATTATTCCCCTATACTTACACGTACGCACTTTATAGGTACACTGTAATTACCGAAAGTTACACTGTAATTTCGTTTTAATAACGCAGTATTTTCCTGGTTGTTACACCTTTATTCCCAAAACTTTACATATTATTCCCCTATACTTACACGTAAGTACTTTATAGGTACACTGTAATTACCGAAAGTTACACTGTAATTTCGTTTTAATAACGCAGTATTTTCCTGGTTGTTACACCTTTATTCCCAAGACTTTACATATTGTTCCCCTATACTTACACGTAAGTACTTTATAGGTACACTGTAATTACCGAAAGTTACACTGTACTTTCATTTTAATTACGCAGCACTTTCCGGGCTGTAATCTAAAGCGTTACCAGACTCTCTATTCGTTCCGGTGCAATTAGAAAACAAAAAGCACAAAAAAGTGTCCCTGCCTGATACAACCACTGAAAAACATAATCGGTTTTTGATGAGAGAAAAAAAAAAAAAACTATATGAGTGCGGATTAGAACTCAGAACCTCTGACACGCTTGGCAAAAATTCTACCCCTGGACCACTTAAATACACGCTTAATTTCGTCGGATCAACATATAATATGCCTCATTGAACGACCACTTAAACCCAATCAATAGCCGCGTTTCCACTGTCGGGCCAGGGCCGGGCCTTGCTAGTGCGTGCCAGGGCCAGTCGCGTTTCCACTGTCACTTCCGGGGCTTGATCGGGGCTGACTCGGGGCCAACGGCCAGGATTTCTGGCCCGTCGAATACCTTGGGCCAAAGCAGGCCAGCTCGGGCTAGAGGAGTGGTTACCAACAGAGGAGGAGTTTACTGTCGGGAGACGGCAGCGCCGGATGATTCTGTCAGCATTAACCCTCTGGTGTCCTTCGGACCAAATGGTCCCGAAACGTTTAAATAATTTTTTTTAAAAAATCATAGCTTCATCGGAATGGTCCGAAATTTGGTGACTTTGTTGGTACTTGGTATATGAACACCCCAAAAAATTGGCGACAGGATTTGAATAGTCTAAGTGGTTGTAAAAAAAATAGTCACACTCAAGACCTTCGGGACCAAATGGTCCGCCATAGGAAATGAATGGGAAATTGGCAAAAATGTGAAAATACAGAGTTTTTTTTGTGCGTACAATCTACAAATCAGCCACGATCAAGAAAAAAAGCACACAACAGTGAAGGGGTGAATCTATAAAACATCAAGAGTGCAAAACAGACACACACACACACACACACACACACACACACACACACACACACACACACACACACACACACTTTTATACACATACACACTAATAAATTCAGATTACATAAATCTATTTTGAATTTTTAAAAATCACAGGTTCATCAGAATGTTACGAAACTAGATGACTTTTATGGTATTAGGTATGTGAACACACAAAAAATATTGAGATCATGATCCAAGCATGCTAAGTGGTCATCACACTTCTGCTTTTTGGTCAAAAATATAGGAAATGAATGGGAAATTGTCAAAAATATGAGTTTTTTGTGCATACAATCTACAAATCTGCCAGGATGCAGAAAAAAAGCACTCAACAGTGAAGGGGTGAATCTCTAAAACATCAAGAGTGCAAAACAGACACACACACACACACACACACACACACACACACACACACACACACACACAAATGAAAGCTAATTTTGGGAAATGTGTGAAATAAAGGCAATTATTCATCAATGTAAGACATAAAGTGCACAGCAATGAAAGCATGAGACTCAGACTGTAAGCATCAAGGTTGTAAAATAGACACACTCACACACACACACACAAACACATATAGGAAAATGTGAAACTGTAACAGAGAAATGTGAAAATATGTGAAATAAAATCAATGAATCAAATCAAGGAGAGACACTGGAGTATTTTCTAAGGATTGAGTTCAATGAATTCAAAATGTTTATTGTGTAAGATTAATAAAAATATGTTATGACTGAAAGAATTGCATTTTTATTAAGTTAGAATTAAACATTGGGTAACAAAATGCTTTCCATTTGTTCTCTTTCTAATGCAATGTTCAGGTTTGACTGTATTATAAAGTAAAACTGGCACTTCAAATTACCATTTAAACCAACCAACCAAAAAAAAAAAAAAAAGACAAAAATAGTCTTTGAGAATCTGTTATTATATTTTAAAATCAACAACCTGAAATTTTTTTTGGCAAATATGTGCAAAAATCACTAGAATTCGCAAGCCTTTCTACAGAAAGCTGTAAATCCATCTAGTGGTAAAAATGTGCTATTGCGTGATAAAAATGCTCAGTTTATCCACCAGATGGCACCCATCTCATTTAAAAAAATGCTTTCATGAGGCCTAGCCTTGACTCTAAAATGAAATACAGCTTTAATAAAAAAAAATATAAAAAAACAACATATAGGCCTATATATATATATAAAAAAAATTCTATTATATTCAATGGGAAAAAATGGGTCATAATTATTGCATAAATATTAATTATAAATCATAAAATTATCTCAAAACACCAAAAAAGAAAAGAAAAAATATTATAAAAAACAAGTAAAAAAAAAAAAAAAAAAGATTTTTTTTAATAAATATTATTCCCACCCTCCCGGACCATTTGGTCCCGAAGGTCCTGAGTGTGACTCTGAAAGGAAGGACACCAGAGGGTTAAAGACTTAAAAATAAAATAATTTAAATCGCGTTCGTGTTTGAATGCCTTCTGTTTGTGATGCAAAAGACTATGCGCGCTAACCATAGTAAACATAGTAAACGCTTGAAGATACGCATAGTAAAAAGAAGAAATCAGACCAATCTTAAAGGTTATCAGTCATGTTTTTATTTTATCTGTCATAGCCTATACGTCTCGTCTCTTTAAACCGGACTATCATAAAACAAAGTAACCTTTTTTTTCGGGAGCTTCCTCTGTTTCTCTGACTGAAAATATCTGTATGGGAGTCGAGAGAGTGCTAAAGGTCCTCCGTTCGTATGGCATATATTTGTAGAAATTATCATTTTTTCTAAATGTGATGTAAATATGATAAAGAAACAGACGCGACTGAAAAAGTAAGTGTCCTCTTTCTTTTGTGAAATAGACGTAACGGTAATTTATTTCTGAGTGACTAATGTGCAATTTTGACATAAATTAATTCATTATGATCATTCAATGTATCAGTTTTTATTGTAAACCTGAGGTAAAACATCGCTTGGGTTTTAAATATTCAAGTAAACAAAAAAAAAATGCTAACAAACGGCCGCTTTTATCGTGTTTGTTTTCAACGCTGATTTGAAAAATTCATCTTTGATTTCTGATTAGTTTTCAAATAAAACTTCCATTTGTTGGTGAAATGGTGGGTTAAAGCCTGTTTATACTTCTGCGTCGAACTGCCGCCGTAGCTACGTCGTACGGTACGTTCACACTACACGCGACCAAGCGACGCGATACCATTCATTTTCAATGGGGAGCAGGCGACTTCCGGCGACACGCGCGGTCGCGACCGTTGGCGACTGGATGGGGTGTGTCTGGCGACGCGACAAAGTTGAGAAATGTTTAACTTTATGCAAATGAAGAGCGACTTTCGCGAGCGACAACCAATAGGAGTGAAGTCAGTGGAGCCGTCGCTCTTCAGTGCAGCGTCTGACCGAGGCAAGATGAATGAGAAGTTTATTTTAGCAGTCAGAAACTGTCCAATAGTTTATGATATGTCTCTGTGTACATACGGTGGTACTCGCCGTGCTGACTCCGAGCCCGAATGGTTTCGTGAACTCAGAAAGACCAGTATTTGCCCATTTTCTGCAGTTAAATAGCCGCGATAGCACAGGGCACTCGCTGTTTCTCATTCATCTTTAATATTATGCATTTTATGTACTGATCCCATTTATATTTAGACTTTTCCTTCCAAAATATTAGCTTGTAGCGGCAAGAAAACAGATTTGTTGTCTACAACACGTAACATCCGTGAATGTCACTCACAAACATTACCTAGGCAACCAGAAGTGAGAACGCCCACTAAAGACCTCATCGCCAGCCACTGGCGACATGCAGCGATAAAGTCGCTTGTAGTGTGAACGGGGCTTTAGGCTGTGTGTAGCGTGTACCCTACGGCGTACCCCGACGTGCACCTCTCCAAAAATGTAACAACGCGTCAATTCTACGCGGACACAAGCGCTGTGATTGGTCTGCCAGAACCCCTCCCTCGGGGTTTCACATGCTCCCTAGGTGCGCGTCAACACGGACAACGACACAGAAGTATAAATTAAAACCAACACGTTGCCTACGGTGTATAGGCTCCGGCGTAGGTCCGACGCAGAAGTATAATGAGGCCTTTAGGCCCCGTCCACACTATTGCGTTTTAGTTTAGAAATGGAGAATTAAAACGAAAACGATCTCCGTCCACACCAGCGTTTTAGCTGCGTATTAGAATTGATCTCTGTCCACATAAAACGACTGAAAACGCAGATCACGTGACCATTCTCCAACACTGGGCATGCGCGTGCCGGTGTAAACACAACTTCGTTGATAAAATTATCCCACCATGCGCTGGTTCTTCCCGGGTTAACCCAAAACCGACGCTCCATGTGCGGTCGGTACCGCCGCTGCACACGGGAATTGTCACAGATCGCTGGAATAATAGCTTGCCTCCGGCGCATATAGGCAGTTAAAGCATTGTAAAATGCAGAATTTACTTACACAACAGCTGCAAAGCAAAGATATACGTCATAACTGATGACACCCAATCATAGAGCCAAGCGTGAGCCTCTACTACGTCATCGTTTCTAAAGTCCTCCGTTTTGACCCGTCCACACTAAAACGCGCTCCGGAGATTCAAAACGAAAAACGGGTCGGCAGCGTTTCTAAACTTCTCCATTTTGGGTCTCCGTTTTTGCCGTTTTAGTGTGGACGAGAGGTGCAAACGTAGCAAAAGGTCTCCGTTTTTAAACGAAAACGCAGTAGTGTGGACGGGGCCTTAGTGTGACGTTGTTCCAGAGAGGCGTGTTACGGGCGTGTTTTAGTGAAGCGCTGTGGAGCTTCCATGGCCCGACAGTGGAAACGCAGGCCCGGTGCTATTGGCCCTAGGCTATTAGCCCGGCACGGCCCGTTTAAAGGTGAACTAAGTAACTTTTTTACCTTAACCGAACAGCTTTGGAGTCATTGTAATGGTTATATTACTGATTTTGGGTTGAATGGTGGTCGTCTCGCACCCCCCTGGTGCCTGTGAGCCGCAAAACCACCCTTGCAACTTTGGGCCGGCGGGCCGCCGGCCTCAGTGTTAGGAAGTATCGTGTGATATCAGGTCTCGCGAGGTAACGAATTGCTCTACGGCACTGCACGCGTACACGCCCCCATCCATCCAGTATCCAGCTATAAGCACTATAAGAACAAGGTAACGCTAGATATTAAGTTCTTCAAGTTTTCGTAATGGCTGAACATGTAAAAAAGAAGCAGAAAGCTAGGAAATCTTTGTCAGAGGACCAAAGAAAGAGGAAACGGGAGACTGACCGACCGTGAAGTCAGACTAGAGTTAATATTGGACCGGCTTTTTCAGAATGGAGAGAACTGAAAGAAACCGAAGCCGGCAAAACCGATGCTGACCTGGCCTTCTTGCTGTTGCACTTGTATCTTTAGAATAAACTGTGTTTAATGTTTGTATTTCTTGTAATTGTGACCTCAGGATGTTTGCTATTGTCTGTTTAGGTTTTTATTATGGTCGCTGTCTGTTACGGGCTTACTAGTACGCTAGATACTGTAACTTAGATGTTAGCATTTTCATTAGTAAACAAACGTGTTTGTTTTCTTTAGTGTTTTTTCCGTTCCTCTATCAGGTTTTACTTGTGTTACTGAGATCGCCTATAAATTGATATGAATCTTCAAATTATGCTTTAGTTTAGCTTGCCGTCTGCCTCAGAATTAGTAACGTTATGTTGCATGTTACCGTGCTGACTATAATACATAAATCGACACGAGAGGTGCTAGCTAGCAATACAACTTATTATGAAATTTCAAACCAAACGTTATGAACGAATAAATTATAGCCTTATACCATAGTACACGTATTCTTGCAAAATAAATAAACAAACTAGGCTACGTGTTTGACTTTGTTTGGTCAATCGTTATGATGGACAACGCGGATCACCGTCAAAATTATAAAAGAATGTAACGTAACATTTATTTTGACAGTTTTCTCAAATATATATACTCCGAAACTGTAGGGGGAGCTCGAGAGAGAAACCTGCGAGAAAACAGCACAGAAATTGCCAGGGTTACTGAGCGCTGCCAGAGCCCGTCTACGGAGAGCCTGCCCACTCCCTATTAAGCCCTATTGTACCGAAATTTGGTTGTAGTACCACCAAAGTTCTACTGGGGGCGCTCGCCATGAGTGCAAAATGAATGGGAGTCAATGGGGCTAGACGGCAAAATTGGTCTCTTTCCCCCGATTGCCGCTGAGAAATCTCAGATCTGATTGTAGATTTTGCAAGTTCAACATGGGTTATAGGTCGAAAGTTGAATGAACGAGTACTTATGTCCTTTTGATTTCTTACAGGTTGAGTTGTTGTTGCCCATAACACGCTAGCATTCTGCTAATGCTGACGTCATTGACATTTTGAAATACTTTTTTAAGCAAATAAGTGACTCTAAAAAATCTAACACCCATCAATGTGTAATTTCTTTGCATCTCCTTTCGAATACAACATTCAAATTACTAGACAAAAAATTATATCCTGAGAAAAGTGGATTTTGAGGGGTATACTGCCATTGACCTCCATTCATTCTGCACTCGTCCTGGCCCGGGCCCGGCCCTGGCCCGACAGTGGAAACGCGGCTAATGTACTATTTAAATCGATTGCTGGACATCGTAGTGTTATATCTGTTTTATGATTAAGCATTGTGTACCCCCCCCAACCCCCCCCCCCCCACCCGCAGTGTCCCACCCACTTTTTAAAACAAAGTTACGCCACTGCATACACGCAAGGACTACAAAACTAACATTTTTATTTTAAACATTGTCTTACATGCAAGCGACGCGCGAGCATCATCCCGCTGTCTCTTCTTTTTTCTTTTTTTCCGCACCCGACTCTTGGTGCTTTTTGACGCCATGTCTGAGGTCGGTGTCTGCCAAATTTGACATTGATTGAGGCATAATCGAACAGACCACTGGGAGGTGGGGAGGGGGGGCACCAGAGGGAGACTGGCACAGGAGATTCACCTTTTTCTCGACTAA